>CAJHNH020000313.1:480554-628054 GCA_905116865.2 Candidula unifasciata
GAGGTTCCAGAGACCGCGTTCAGCCGTCAAACCATATTGCATCCTTGGGCAAAAGCCAGGGTGGGGGGCGTCAAAGTTACGAAAAGTTGCGTCCCACATGAGGGCGACCTTGGTTAAATAACGACAATTTAATAGCAATTGCCCTAACAATCTAAAATCTTTTCTTGCTGCAGAACCCGGGGGGGGGGGGGGGGGGGGAGGGGGGGGGTGGTTGTAGCACTAACTGGTCTGTTTTGGATTTGGGGGATTAATTCATCTATATACCTATGAAGTCCTGTCGGGTGATTTTGAATAACATTGTATCTGAACAGAAATGTTCACGGCTGATATGAATAATTAGGTATTTTTCTTTTAGTTTACCTCATCTCAGGGACTGCGAGATTTCGTAGGAATTTCCTGGGGAAGTATAGTATTATAAGAGGTGGGGCAGTAGGATTAGTGTTAGTGTTAATTTCATGCCCCTATACTACTGGATATTACCGGTAAATCTCAGAGTCCCAAAGATAGTGAGAATTAAAAGAAAAGAACTCATAATTATGTTTGCGGGGACTGCCAGAATTGAAGTTAAGTAATTTTTGTTTGTTATAACGCGATTCTCCAATCTATTTATAGCAAATTGCGGGCTCGAAATATGATTGAAGCCGCTACCCTGTATAGAACTGACTACTAGACTCGAACTTTCCGATACACATGGCCGGGGTAACCGTTGCCGAGCCCTAACTGTAACCTCTTTGCAGGTTGAACTGGGTATCTGCTATCTGCCTTGTTGTTCTACATTCCAAATCAAAATTGTGTAATGGCAGGATAGTAAAGCAAGCCCTTAGATTGCAACCAGGAGGGACAAACTGATCGATCTTTTTATATCCGTTAACCCACCCCCCCCCCCCCCCAAAAAAAAAAACACCCCTCTATGATTTCATATTCTTTGCAATTTCGTCGTCTATTTCATCCGCCTCCGTATCTAATTTTTTTTTTAACGTATCCAGAAACCATGAGTTGTAAACCCTTTGGCTCGATACTATGGATATCGCAACCCTTCGGCCTTGATTCCATTATAGGTACCGTTAATCTGGGAGAAATGTGGCTTTTCTGCCCACCCCTGGGAGTGAACTCGGACCACAAGGAGTTCGTCACCCGGCCGCCGCGAAAGTCCGGTTTAACCAACTTCGCTAGAGAGCCGGGCCCTCCGTTTCTAATTATCTTCACCGTTTGCCCCCCCCCCCTTCCAAGCTCCACCCTCCAGCCCCCCCCCCCCCCCAGTCTTCCTTTTTGTTTTTACCCGGTAGGTTTCAGTGCAAAGACTTTCTAGTTATATTCTGCGACCATTATATTCTCAAATTTCATGTTCAATTTCAACATTTACACACATACACGCGCGTGCGCAAACATTTTCATACCATCTCCAAATAGGAACAAATAATACGCAACCATATTGTGAGCAGCACGCAGTGCTCAAAACTGATAGCGTGGGACTTTCATCAGTACATAGTAATCGAAATTTCCTTTTGACTAAAACTACTATCAAACTACTAATTTCCCCGGGAAACCAGATATAACCAGGCATATTAGAGGCGCGTCCTAACGCCTTCCTGTTCAACCTCTTGGTTAGTCAGAATCGTCTCGGAGATTTAGATCCTCGCGCGATGCCCATTTTATGTCGTCTTCTAACAGTGCACGAGTTGGAGTCTGCGAACATCCGCACTTGTGTTTCAACTTTCCAAGGGAAATTAGCCTATCTTATTTCATTACCGATTCCTCGAGAAGTGTGTCGAGGGCTGAAATTAGCTGAGTGGCAGACGGGTGGCGGGGAAGAGAAGAGACTGCAGATAACAGTGAATGAGATGTTTTTGTAATTCGGGGATGGATTCATAGATCAATATAATATGGAGAAAGAATTGTTCCGTTTACAGTAGAATGATTTTGCTTTATTTAAATTTTAGGGTCAACAAAAAGCCGACTAAACCGCTCTATTAGTTTCTAGGCAAACCATTTACAGGAATTAGATCTGAGGTCAATAATATATTCTTCTTCTTCACGTTCACCGGCTGTAAGCTACGGTGGAAAGTTCTGAGTGCTCGTCCACCTCCGAACTGTAGTCTTGTTCCAGAAACTGAGTGTTGCGTGCATATCCGTTTCACAGATCTGGCTTATTTGTATGCAGATGTACTTCGACTTCAAAGGATGTCCCTAATTAGTCGACTCCTACGACATGCTTGTTAGGAAGCAAGTAGGTCTCTTCTTGTTTGTTCCCTACAGTGGGGCCCCGCGAGGTCGACATTATAATACCCGTATGCTCGTGAGGTCTGGCAAGTGCCTAACGGACCCATTCGTTTTGGCGGCTTTGTTTGTAAGTTATGATAAATAAAATGGAGACTTCTCTATACATAGTTGAGGTATACTGAGTCTGTGTTTGCTCTGTTTGCAGGTTGGTGTACAAGCAATTTGAAATGATCGGCTAGTGCTACGGAGTTTTTGCTTTGTGCGACACTTTTGACAGGCGGATGCCGCTCAGTGGAGAGAGAAAGAGCCGTAAGGTGCAATGAAGTGGATCCTATTGATTGCAAACTTTTGTTCAAAAAAACTGTCCAAATGTTTCTCTGATCCACTAATTCTTACTTAATTTCTATCAAAAAGGTTGTTGCGTATCCTTTACAGGACGTTGCAGAACCAACCCTAACAGCCCCTGGCTGTTGTGTGGTCTCTCTAGGCAAAATTACGTCCAGTAGTTTGCCATTGCCTCTGGACGGTAGGCTTTCTTGATACCACTGTCGAAACCAACGCAAGGCGCATTGCCCGCAGCTGGGATCGAACCCGGCATCCCGGCATTACGAAGCGAAGTGTTCGCATCGACTTAGCCACAGAGCCGACAATTTCTATCAGGGCAGATCATTACCTAAGAACTTTTAAATGCTTGATTGCTTTAAAAAGTTACCTTTGTTTCCTATTCCCCCCCATCCTAAAGTCAGTGACAGCCAATGACCTGGGAACTGACGTTGGTCATATCGCTCATCGTGTGCTTGTAAAAAGTTAGTTGCGTTTCCCATACGGAGCTTGGCAGAACCAATACCAGCTTGTTTTGCCTGTTGTGGTTTTTCAAGGCAAATTTAACTTGCCTGCTCTGCACCATTTGGTGGCGAACTGATGAATGACAAGTTAGATTTTGTGCGAGCCCTTTAGGAGCGAGTGAACAGTGTGGAGGCGCAGAAAGATCATTATGGTCTAAGGGGAATGGCGCTGCGAGGAGTTACCAAGGGATCTGGTCGATGCTCAACACTCAGGAAAAGAATGAGACCGATGTACAGTCAGACGGTTACCGGCACCATTGGAATAGGAACTCTTGGCTTGCTGTTGAAGATAAGGACTGAGCACTTATGGGAGTGTCCCGAGTGCTGTGATGTCGATTCTTAATTCAACATCTAGGCAAATTTAGCTCCAGTAGTTTGCCATTGCCACTGAACGGTCATCTCTCGGTACCACTGTCGCAAGACAAATAGTCCGCAGTTGGAATCGAACCCGGCACCCCGGCATTACGAAGCGCGTTCGCAACGCCTAAGCCACAGACGCCGACTCGGGTTTATAAAATAGTTTCTTCTCTTCTTCACATCTTGTTACCACGTCAGGTATCGAAGAAGATTTAGGGTGCCGCTTCTTGCTGTTCCGGGAACCGCCGTGGTGAAGCGGCAGACCGCTCGCCTGTGGATCGGAAGGTCGTAGGTGCGGATCCTAACGGAACCGAACGTTTGTCAAAAATGACTTTGGCTACAAGGTCGACCCAATCTTAAGTGGGTACCAGCTGCAGTCCTGGGAAGAAAAGGCGGCGGGTGTGGGGCTGACCACTTCACCGGCCTATTGCGAACTGGTTTATAAAATATAGGTCTAACCAAATATACCACCCGGCTCTCTAGCGTAGTTGGCTAAACATGATTGCGCGGTGACCGGGTGACGAACTCCTTGTGGTCGGGGTTCACGGGTAGGCAGAAAAGCCACATTTCTCCCAGATTTACGGTATTTACAATGGAATCAAGGCCGAAAGGTTGCGATATCCATAATACCGAGCCTAAGGATTAACAACTCATGGCTTCTGGATACTAAAACAAACAACAAACAACCAAATATGCCTGAGGGCGTGGTAAATGGATCTTCAAATCTTGCTGTTCAGACCGTTTCGACCTTAGACACGTCATGCTGTTGCAGTGTTTATATGATGTTATCTCTCCATATCATCCTTCGTCTACCTCGTGTTCTATGCTCTTCTCTTTTGGTGTATGCTTTGTATGATATAATCGGCGTCTGTGACTTATATGTGGCGAAATCGCTTCTTAATGCCGGGGTGTCAAGTTCGATCCCAATTGCCAGCGATAAGGCAGCAGACCGCCTTGCCTTGGTTTCGCAAAGGTGCCGAGATCTGACCATTTAGAAACAGTGGCAAAGTACTGCACGTAAAATTGGTCTCGAAAAAATACATTAGCCACACACACACACACACACACACACACACACACACACACAGACACACACAAATTGCTGGCGTTGGTTCTTCATCGTCCTGTAGTTGTTGAGTTGAGTAAAGAAATGACATCACAGCACTAGAAGAATTCCCATATGCGATCCATCCCCCACCTTCAGTACCCAACGCAGAGTTCCAATACTAATAGTACCGATCCTAGTCCGGTTATGTGTCAGTCTTGCCTTTCCTCTGAGTGTAGTGAACCGGCCAGACCCTCTGGTCACACCCAGGTGCATCATTCTCTCCAGGCCACAATAATCATGTAAAGGACGTGCATCTAACTTTTGTGCATTGTATAGCGTCTCAAGACACTCTCTCTAAGTGTGCAAATCATTTGACTTTCTGTGGCGCTCCACTGGCGGGAAAAATGTCTTTGACTCGAGAATGTACACCCAATGCTATTGCAATGACACGCAGAATTCCTCAAGAGTCGATAAACAACACTATAGAACCGTGTTGGTGGAAAGACATGGTCGATCACGCCTGTATCAATACATGTGGGGATACGCGGAAGCGTTTGGGAAAACCCGCAAGCTGACTTCAAAGTTTTTGACCTAGTATATATGAAGTGGCTGAGGTTAGTTTCCAAACATGGCTATTGTTTCATACATTTCTATCGCACGTGTTTGTGTGGCCTCGTGTATTGTCTTACTGACTCTCAACTTTGGGGCCTTGCCCTTCAAATAATGAAGGAAGACAACCAGAACCGGAAACTGAAGAGTAATCAAACAAATCTGATTGGGCCGTGATGAGCTCTGACATTCGATGCTTGCTGAGCCAATATGGCGGGCGGCACCGGAACTAGCCGGCACGACATACTCACACAACGGAAGCAGACGATGTGTGTCCCTTTAGGCGCAACCTGATGCCAAAGGTTGGGACCTTGACATCGAATTTCTAGGACTTGCCTTAGTAGTTTTCCCTGCTGACGAGTTCGAGTGATAGACAACTCCGAGACTACAGTCGAGGGGTTAAAAGGTCATCGAGAGCTAATCTCATTGTCTATAAAACAGTAGAAAAGTGATGACGATTGTATGACTGAGTCTGCGTGTGGGTTCATGGGTCCCTTTCTTTTGAGGAAAAAAAGAGCAGAGCAGCTGCAAGCGTGTGGCAAAATGCGACTAATTAAGGGTTTGCTTAAATCTAATGTGTTGAACTAAAATGTGCAGATACTGCAGTCTAGCTGTAAACCACAACACAATGCACCAGCTGCTTTGTTAAGGTCAAATACAGAAGATGAGTCCATACAGTTGTAAGGACCTCGTTCATAAAGTCGGGACGCAAGCACTAAGACTCATACTTGTGTAGAACAAACGGAATTAGACTGACAAATGGTCAACATAACGCCCACAGTCCTTACCTCCAGGGACATCTTCTAATACCCAGTGAACACTAGGTCGACATGGGAGCAGGGGTTAATTACGAAGAATCTGTCAGGTGCTGAATCAGACCCAATCCGACCATACGGGACACTGTCTAACTCCTGTACACTTCCCCTCCCATTCCTCCTGTTAAAAATCTTCCTTAAGTATTTCAGGATCCTTGCCGGTGCAACAGAGTTCGTGTACTGCGCTGAGATTTTCAGACTTAGGCTTGAGTTAGAAGAAGAAGGAGCACTTATTGGTTACACCCGTGTGCCATGATGTTGATCCGTTGAGTAAACATAAACAGCCTCCTGTACCATACCTTACAGCGAGGAGTTGTCTTCTCATTCGGTTACGTGTTGAGCACGAGTATCTTCTATCCTCTTCGTGTTGTTGTTGATACATGACACATTCACATGTGACTTCTACTGTCACCGCCGCGTTGCTTTTTTGCACATGGTATTCCAGGTCATTGGACAGCCAAAAAGAGCAACCAAGTGGTTTTGAAACAGTCGGGAGCCCGAAGACAACTTATCACAGACATCAGAAGGAGACAGTCATAATTTTTTCGGCTATGTTATGAGATAAGGGAAAATAGAACATGTTGTGACCACTGGAAAGACCTGTGGAAGGAGGGATAGAGGAAGACAACGAGAGAAGATTCTTGACAGTTTTGTTGCATGGCATGGAGGTGTGTCGGCACACGAACTGATGCATGCTGCAGGAGATCGCAGATTGTGGAGAGGCATGATCGCCCACGCCAGTCGGCAAGGCACCTGATGACGATGATTCCAGGTCAGTTTAGATTTCTCCAGGCCGTCTCGTCCCCATCTAGCCTCCATCCAGAGATGTCCTTGCCAACGTACCATCAGTTAGGAACAGGCTTACACCAAGTTATGTTATTATCTGGTCTTTCTTCGTCTTTGCGTTCTTCACCGACTGTAAATTAGGGCAGAAAGATTTGGTTGTTCGTTCACTTCTTGACTTTAGTCTTGTCCCGGAGCGTAAATTTTGCATGCACATCCGTTTGACATCTCTATCTTATTTGAATGGAGACTGTTGGTTCCGTCTCTCTGGTGAAGTCGCCATTATTTTCCGATGGTTTCTGCCGTTGTTATGTTCTAGTAATGACAGGGTGATAAGATAGTAAGCATTGCATTTGCAGATGATTACCTAACCACCTTCATCTTGTTCTTCTTTTCTAGTTCTTCTGCTTCTTGTTCTTGTTCTTGTTCTTGTTCTTCTTCTTCTTCTTTTTCTTCTACCCTAATGCTTATACCGTTAGGAGTCACAGAGAGGAGTAAGATGCAGTTTCCTTTCTTTTGCTAACTGGATAGCTTCTGTTTATGTCATAATACGTTTCTGTGGTGACTGTTTTACGCCCTTTACCCAGTTTATTCTTGGTCATCCTGCTGTTCTCACGTTGTACACTTTAGCTGCTGACTGACTTTGTTCCATTCTGGCCAGAGGACTAAACCATTTGATTCTTTGATGTTTTATGAAATCATTTACCGGTATATTGCCTAACATTGTTCTTAGTTCTTCATTGATGACTGCTTCTTCTCTTTTCCCCCGTCGCATTTTAATTTATCAATGAGGTGAATTAAATTTTGTTGTTGAAATTTTCCCTTTGGTAGATTGCAGCCTGCAGGTTTACCACTCAGTGACTCAAGACAGCCGCTACAGGAATTCCCCGTGTTGGTTCGTTGTCGCACCCACTGCCTCCCCAATAAACATGTCGTAAGTGTTGACTAAGTGTTTCCTTCGTAGTCGGAATGCATCTGCCTGAGAGACAAGGAACCAACAGTCTACATACAAATAAGTAAGATCTGTAAAACGGAGGTTCTGGGGCAAGTCTAAAGTCCAGAGGTGGACTAACAATCAGAACTTTCCGCCGGAGTTTACAGGCGGTGAACGCGAAGAAGAAGATAAAGCTACGGAGATGCGAATCCAAGAGGAGAACATCTTTTAAGACCACTCAAACTTACCGACGATTCAGTACTTCCTTTTTCTTCTTCACGTTAACCGGCTTCGTCCACTTCTGGACTGCAGTCCTGTTTCAGAACCTGAGTGTTGCGTGTGCATCCGTTTGACAGATCTGTATGCAGACTGTTGGTTCCTTGCCTCTCAGGCAGATCCACTCCGACTTCGAAGGAAGCTCCCAATTAGTCGACTCTTACGACATGCTTTTGGTTAGTCAGTGGGTCTATTCTTGTTTTTCCTATAGTAGGGCCCCGGAACCCACACGGGGGATTCAGTACTTTGAAGTTGATTTTTTTTTTTGGGGTGGTGATTGACATCTGAGGACTTCAAAAGGAACTGGCAGCATCATCTTTGGTGGTGTCTTTCCATCTTCTCTGTCGACATTGTTGTACTGTGCTACAGCAGAGGTTCTCAAACTTCATAATGCCGAGACCCTTCAATACAGTTTCTCACGTTTTTGTTGCTACTTCATAACTTCAGTGAAAATGTGTTTTTCAGTGGTCCTAAGCGACCCCTGTGAAAAGGTCGTTCGACCCCCCCCCCCCACCCCCACCAAGAGGTCGCGACCCACAGTTATATCTGGTTAATTAAAACTTCATTTATTTTCAAGAAACTTTTTTGCAGTCTTCATCGGCGACCAGGTGGCCCATTGGCTGCCCGTTAGACGTCTTAGTTAGTTAGTTAGTTAGTTAGTTGGGTTATCCTCATTGCACTCCGGACATGTCCATAGGTGCTCAGAACCTCCCCTCAGTATGAACCCCAACGTCCGATGGCTAATAGTACCAGTTCTATGTTGATTAACAAGTCTTCTGGCGTGTCTGGTGTGCGTCTCGTTTTTTGCTGTGCCGATCTTAATTCCCAAGTCTGCCATTCTGGCGAGTGATGTGGATTCACTGCCACCAAAGTCCTCTATCCTTCCCATTTATCTGAGGGCATTGATAATATCAGCATGATCCATAGGCTGACCGTCGGTAGTGATAGCGGATCCAGCCAACCCGTTCGACGTCTTCTTCGCCGGTAGGGGCAGTATTTGGGTCTGTCTTCTTTGATCGCAAGAGTCCTTTTCAGGGCTACTTGGTGGCGAGCTATGTTAAGTCATTCTAGAATAGCGCAAATAACCTAAGTCACAACTATAACCGAAATCTCCCCCTCGAACGTGACGATTTCTTTCTTCTCAAAATCTGATCAGAACTGTCTTATTAAGCCACTCGGCTTGGTTGGTTCATTTGCAGGAAAGATGTGATTTTTGAAAAAAAAATGCAAAGAATATTATGGAGTGATAGAAAAAAAAAGTGATACTGTCTTCCTTGAGAACAAAATTGAGTGCATAACAATGATCCGTGGGCCCACCTGTTGAACCTCCGTGGGCAGATATGACCATTGTGCAGTCAGTTGAATAGGCCTGGCGGAGACGGTTAGTGTTTGTCAGTCAGTGTGCACCAGCGTGCAACAATGTGCACCTCCGTGAGCCAGCACCATGCAGCCAGATGAATAGCTCTGACGTAGACGTCAGTGTTTGTCAGTCAGTGTGCACCAGCGTGCACCTCTGTGGGCCAGCAGTGTTGCCACTTTGGATGTTTTACATCCAGTCTACCTTTCTACTTCTTTCTATGAGTGCCGATCAATACACTTTCTGTTACTTGATTAATTGCATTTAGATGGCGTTTTTGACATTTAGATGGTAGATGTTTTCTATATGTTTTTCATTTGGAGTGAATTTATAAAATCTAACATAAGAAACAGGATGCAATTTGACCTCTTAAATGCTATATTGACAGTAAAATTCGGCCTGATAAGAGTAGGAAAAGGCTGTTCCACTTATCAGCTCCCTGATTGGGCATTTAAAAGAAATTGGAACAGCTAAAGCATACCAGATCATCTTTTTTATCTGAAGCTTCAATTTCATCATCCAAGCTAAGTTTATCCTGTGGGTCTTGTAATTCAGACTTCAGTAAAGATGAGGACATGATTCTATAGGGTAAGTCATATCAATTGCTATGTAATTTGTGACTCTTTCCATTTGGATGTTTTCCACGCACAAATTTAGATGGTTTTAGATATTTTTTGACTACGTTTTGGATGTTTTTTGTCAAAGAAAAGTGGCAACACTGGTGGGCCAGATATGACCATGGTGCAGTCAGTTGAATAGCTCTGACACAGACGCTCAGTATTTTTCAGACATATAAAAAGAAACAGACTCGTGAACTTGGCAACGGGTAAGATTGATGGAAGGAGAGCAAGGAAAAAGCAAAGAGATAAATCCCTGAATAGTCTGGGCACATGGATCGGAAAAGATAAAAACACTGACCTGATCCGTGATTCTAGTGATCGTGTGAGAGGTCGAAACATAACAGCCTACGCTGGTCGCCATGGTAAAGATGGCGATAGTTAGCTGATTTCATTAAACAGTTACCATCAAAGAGTCGTTGTTATTCGCTGCACACTGTTCCGATCTTCCATATTGCAGATACAATCGGTCATGGAGCTGGTTCAGAGTTTGTTTTCATGCAGCTTTCAATGGCAGGCAGAACAGTTAGTCTACAGCAGAGCTTCTCAAACTGGGTGCCGCGAGCGTATGCCAGAGGTGCCGCGGCAATAATCAAGAATTTTTCAAAATCTGTTTAGATCAGCGAAGGCAAGAGTTTAAAACATAAATACCATAAAGGAAGCCAAGAAGAGTTCTGGATGCAGGTGTATTCAGAAAACAAAGTTATTGGCAAGTCTGTAGTGCATTCTCAATGTACGCTTACATAAAAACACAGTCACAGGAGCAAACTTCCCGGGTAACGTGATTTGAGGGTAAAATTAACTAAACTTCACACATAGAGAAAATAATGAAAAATGCATTCAAAGAGTTTCATTCATCACACTAAAGACAACTGAACATTAAATGTGCACCGTTTTTCCTTCTTTTTCTAAGCATTCAACCCGCTTTAAAGTTAGGTGTGCCGCAAATTTTATTTTAAAACCACGACAAGGGTGCCGCGGCGAAAAAGTTTGAGAACCGCTGGTCTACAGCACCGCTAGAAAAGCTGCAGGAGGACGTGGGCAACAGTATTCTAGAATAAAAAATCCTTATTATGACGACATTTTTTTTGTTATTTGAAGCCCCACTCTGGCTTTTGCCAGGGGCCGCAATATAGGCAGGCCATAAATGTGGCCAATTGTCTGAACGCGGTTTCTGGGGCCTCTCCACGGTGATCCTCACCCACATGGTGGCACTTTGTCTCATCGGGTGTTTATCGCTTGTGTGATGTCCTGGTGGTGGTAGAGTCAGTCAGTCGTCGTCGTGGTCAACAAAGGACGAAAATGGTACAAACGGGAATCACCACGAACCAGAGGCCCAGCCCCAGCTTACAAAGATCGTCAATACAATGCAGGTAGCAATGTTCCACGGGCCACTTGCTAGGTCGCTGCAGGCCGGATTCGGTCAGCAAGCCGCCGGTTGAATACCCTTGGTGTACAGCAGTGGTTCCCAACCTGCCCAATGCCGCGACCCTTTAACAAAGTTCCTCATGCTGTCACGACAGCCAGCCACACAACAAATATTTGCTTTGCTACTTCATAACTTCAATGAATTTTTGTTTTCCCAGGGTCCTAGGCGACCCATGTGAAAAGGTCGTTCAACCCAAAAAAGGGTGGCGACCCATAGATTGAGAACTGCTGGTCTACATGGTCTTTGCCTTTAGCTTGATGGACCCAGGTTTTGACATTTGATCTTGGCACAGTTGACAAGCGTACAGAGAAACTGTTCTGCTTGTTTGTTGGTCAACAGAGTATTCTCACTATACATCCAGATACACACATAAAGACATGTAGCCACACAAACATACACATATAAAGACAGGTAAACATACAAACACACAGAAAAAAGACATGTTACCATACAAATGGCACACATATAAAGACATGTAGCCACATAAGTGCATAGAAGGTAACCATACAAACGCACACACATAAAGATATATAACCATGCAAACACACATACATAAAGATATATAACCATGCAAACACACATACATAAAGATACATAACCACACAAACACACATACATAAAGACACATAGCCACACAAACACACATACATAAAGACACATAACCATACAAACACACATACATAAAGACACATAGCCACACAAACACACATACATAAAGATATATAACCAGGCAAACACACATACATAAAGACACATAGCCACACAAACACACATACATAAAGACACATAACCACACAAACACACATACATAAAGATATATAACCACACAAACACACATACATAAAGATATATAACCACACAAACACACATACATAAAGATACATAACCACACAAACACACATACATAAAGATATATAACCACACAAACACACATACATAAAAACACATAACCACACAAACACACAAACATAAAGACACATAGCCACACAAACACACAAACATAAAGACACATAGCCACACAAACATAAAGACACATAGCCACACAAACATAAAGACACATAGCCACACAAACACACAAACATAAAGACACATAGCCACACAAACACACAAACATAAAGACACATAGCCACACAAACATAAAGACACATAGCCACACAAACACACATACATAAAGACACATAGCCACACAAACACACATACATAAAGACACATAGCCACACAAACACACATACATAAAGACACATAACCACACAAACATAAAGACACATAACCACACAAACATAAAGACACATAACCACACAAACATAAAGACACATAACCACACAAACACACAAACATAAAGACACATAACCACACAAACACACATACATAAAGACACATAGCCACACAAACACACATACATAAAGACACATAGCCACACAAACACACATACATAAAGACACATAACCACACAAACACACATACATAAAGACACATAGCCACACAAACACACATACATAAAGACACATAACCACACAAACACACATACATAAAGACACATAGCCACACAACCACACATACATAAAGACACATAGCCACACAAACACACATACATAAAGACACATAGCCACACAAACACACATACATAAAGACACATAACCACACAAACACACATACATAAAGACACATAACCACACAAACACACATACATAAAAACACATAGCCACACAAACACACATACATAAAGACACATAGCCACACAAACAGACATACATACATAAAGACACATAGCCACACAAACACACATACATAAAGACACATAACCACACAAACACACATACATAAAGACACATAACCACACAAACACACATACATAAAGACACATAACCACACAAACACACATACATAAAGACACATAGCCACACAAACACACATACATAAAGACACATAGCCACACAAACACACATACATAAAGACACATAGCCACACAAACACACATACATAAAGACACAAAACCACACATACATAAAGACACATAACCACACAAACACACATACATAAAGACACATAACCACACAAACACACATACATAAAGACACATAAACACAAAACCACACATACATAAAGACACATAACCACACAAACACACATACATAAAGACACATAACCACACAAACACACATACATAAAGACACATAACCACACAAACACACATACATAAAGACACATAACCACACAAACACACATACATAAAGACACATAACCACACAAACACACATACATAAAGACACATAACCACACATACATAAAGACACATAGCCACGCAAACACACATACATAAAGACACACAACCACACAAACATAAAGACACACAACCACACAAACACACATACATAAAGACACATAACCACACAAACACACATACATAAAGACACATAGCCACACAAACACACATACATAAAGACACATAACCACACAAACACACATACATAAAGACACATAACCACACAAACACACATACATAAAGACACATAACCACACAAACACACATACATAAAGACACATAGCCACACAAACACACATACATAAAGACACATAACCACACAAACACACATACATAAAGACACATAAACACACAAACACACATACATAAAGACACATAACCACACAAACACACATACATAGAGACACATAACCACACAAACATAAAGACACATAGCCACACAAACACACATACATAAAGACACATAGCCACACAAACACACATACATAAAGACACATAGCCACACAAACACACATACATAAAGACACAAAACCACACAAACACACATACATAAAGACACATAACCACACAAACACACATACATAAAGACACATAACCACACAAACACACATACATAAAGACACATAACCACACAAACACACATACATAAAGACACATAGCCAAGCAAACACACATACATAAAGACACACAACCACACAAACACACATACATAAAGACACATAACCACACAAACACACATACATAAAGACACATAGCCACACAAACACACATACATAAAGACACATAACCACACAAACATAAAGACACATAACCACACAAACACACATACATAAAGACACATAACCACACAAACACACATACATAAAGACACATAACCACACAAACACACATACATAAAGACACATAGCCACACAAACACACATACATAAAGACACATAACCACACAAACACACATACATAAAGACACATAACCACACAAACACACATACATAAAGACACATAACCACACAAACACACATACATAAAGACACATAACCACACAAACATAAAGACACATAACCACACAAACACACATACATAAAGACACATAGCCACACAAACACACATACATAAAGACACATAACCACACAAACACACATACATAAAGACACATAACCACACAAACACACATACATAAAGACACATAACCACACAAACACACATACATAAAGACACATAACCACACAAACACACATACATAAAGACACATAACCACACAAACACACATACATAAAGACACATAACCACACAAACATAAAGACACATAACCACACAAACACACATACATAAAGACACATAACCACACAAACACACATACATAAAGACACATAACCACACAAACACACATACATAAAGACACATAACCACACAAACACACATACATAAAGACACATAACCACACAAACACACATACATAAAGACACATAACCACACAAACATAAAGACACATAACCACACAAACACACATACATAAAGACACATAACCACACACACATACATAAAGACACATAACCACACAAACACACATACATAAAGACACATAGCCACACAAACACACATACATAAAGACACATAACCACACAAACACACACACATAAAGACACATAACCACACAAACACAGGAGGAAAAACCTCAGAAGGCATAATCTCAGCGTGGTGCCTATTGTATTTATTTATTGGTTCATGGTTTTTGTTGAGATGTACATACAGACAAACAGACAGATGAACAGAAATAATTCTAATAGTTGCATATCTGTAAGAGTTCCAGTAGATGGAAACCCTTGTTGAGAACAATGAGGAAAAAAAAACCGAAGAAAAACAAAGGATATGATAAACAACCAGCAGATAGAATCCAGTCAGGTGGTTTTCACCAGATCGCTGAATGCAGCCTTACTGGCAATTCAAATGGCCATCAGATACAAATATTACCAAGGCAATGCTCTCAGTCTAAAAGCTGTTGATATCAATTGCCACCTTCCTGTCCTTATACTACAGGCTGTAAGAGTGGTTCTCAGAATGCTACTTACAACACACTGTTATCGATTATCAATAATTAAACTGTATGTTATGTATTTGTTTCTTTGTCCAACTGGTACAGATTCTTATCAAAATGTTCGCTGGAGCTGAGCTTCCAGTCTAGTTTGTGTTGAGTTCAGCTACTCCTTTATTCAAAAGTGTATTGCGTTCATCTCCCTGAAACACGATGCTATTAGCAGCGCAGTCATTGTGCCGACTTTCATGAGACCATTCACGTTAGCCAAGGACATTCTAGTGCGCATCTCTGGAGTGTGCAATAATCAAACGATATGTTCCCTACGGTCCTAATTATCAGCATTGTTTCTGACAACCTAAACACGACCCTCTGTCTTCTCACAAATCACATGCCAGTTTGAGGTTTCGGTTTACAAGTGCAAGCACAGGAGAAATAATATTTAAATAACATTAACACAAAAATCCGCCAAAGCACAGCCAGAATAGCCGTTTCAAATACCGTTATTCCTGCATTTTTTAAATATAAAATTACAACAAAAACAGAAAAGCATGAAAATAAATAATGTTTGGCAATATAAACGTTTAGTCAGATGACAGAGAAAAAATATACAGTTTAAAAAAAAAAAAAAAACAGAGACAGTCTCTGAAATTAAATTTAAACAAAAATTGTCGGTAAATATAAAAACAGTAAACAGTGGAATGAACATCAACACTCAAGCTGTGAAACCACATGGACAGATTAATTTATATTGCACAAGCCCAATTTTCTTTCCAATGTACTAAAACAAAACAAAAAACAAGCAGTCACACATAGCAAAAAAGAAAAAAAAAAAATAGGAGGTTGGGTAAAAAACGAACCAATATTTCCTTCTACAGGCTGTTATCTAAGTCTCTCCATAGTGAAAGGTTGTAAATAATTGCGTACCGTGTCATGAGATTTGTGTAGTTCGTCATGAAAGAGAAACTTCTGGGAAAACTTATATCTGTAAGTGTGTGTGTGTATGTTCTGATGCAAACGCTGTACAATTTGTATGTGTACAGCAGGGGTGGGAAACCATCTTTTCCTCAAACGGCTATTTTTGGGTACTTAGTATTTAAATGAAACATCAGCTTCATACATATCCTGTTATACAATGAGTACTGCGTAGAGTCACCATTATTTTCGCTCTGGGTGTCGATGGAAATGAAAGAGCTGATAGGTTGGCTGGATCCGTTTCACTACTGACGGTGAACCTATGCATCGTGTTGACATTATTAATCTCCTCCAAGAAATGGGAAGAGTGGAGAACTTTAGGGGCAGTGAATCCACATCACTTGCCAGAATTATAGACTTAGGAGTTGAGATCGGTAAAAAAAAAAACACTCGTTAACACAGAACTGGTACTAGTAGCAACAAAAACTGGGGTTCACACTGAGGGGAGGATCTGAGCACCTATGGTCACGTCCTGGGTGAAATGCTGATAACCCACCTAACACTGAACTGACCACTTCTAATGGGATGGCTTAACCCGTTTCTCATAGCAACCGATAATGAGTGACATCGCCGCCCGTTCTGTGAGGCCCCATTATAACTGTGCTGTATAGTTGTACGGTTAAACGGGTTTTCCCGGATCTGTATCTGTTTGATTCCCCTCCTTAGGATATTAATCCTACAGACTGCAATCCTGGAGGGTGAGTCTGCGGAGCCAAGACTAACGGATTTCGCGGGCCTTACAGTACCCGCTGGCCGGGGTTGTCTAGCCATGGTAGCCATGGTGTACAAGGTACAAGACGAGTTGAAATTGAAAGAGCTGCTGTCGGGACGCATAACCTAGCATGGCTTCAGGAAGCCACAAGATGACCCAAAACATTTAAGGATGTAAAAGCGCAGGGAAACATGTTTGTAAAAAGTAAATACAGCTAAACTGTCGAGATTTATAGTTGCTTCACGAAGGATGGCCCAAGGATAAAATAGCGGTGTTATAAATTACAAACCAAGCACTACAAGTTACATGCTTATTCTGTGGTTATCAGCGGGTATCTACAAACACACCCGGGTGGTGTAAGCAAATTTCAGGTTCCAACATGTGCCCCTGGGATAACAGTTTGAAAAGCACTAGCGAGAAGATTCAATCTTCCTCAAACGAAATTCAGTTTCACATTGTCTAATTGTACTGGTAAATTTAGGTCCAATGTCAACAGTTTATAAGGTCTAAATTTACTTTTGAAAAGTAGGTTAAATATTTGTTATGAAATCGGGGGAGTTTAAACAAAACAACTGCCGACAAATAGGTGTTGTGATTTTAATTACAATAAAATCAATTTGACCAGCCTTGTATGAACATACAACCACAGAGCAGGTATGTGTCAGCCACCAATAAAGTCACTGTTGAACCCCATACATATCTACCAGACCTTTAGAGTTGTATAGATTTCTACAAATGCATATCTATCCTAATTAGAGTAACCCGTCACATACAGCGAGAAACTGGTAATTAGTGTACTGGTGACGTCTGCCTCATACAATCACAGTCAAATATAAAAACTTTCCCAACATCTTCCTTCTTCTTCGGCGTCCTCTTCTTTGTTTTGTTTATCTTTCACCTATCCGTGCTATTTTTCTCTACATCAGGGTAGGAAGAGATTTATAAACAACAGAGGAGCCAACCATTTTTCCTGAACCCTGCAGCATCCCCGAATGCTCTGTTCCCTCTGTATATCTATGCTGAAGAGAGGCAGGATGGATTGGTAGAAAATGGTTGGAGTCGCTGAGGAACTCTCGTCTGAAAGGAATTGGTTTCATTTTTGTGCCAGGACCTTTTGGGGTAAGAGGGAATGGAAATAAAAAAAAAAGTAATAGACTGGGCCGAAATTCTCAATGCTCTAAAGTAGACAGGACGAGAAGAAGATTCAGGAGACAACGTTGAATCGGCAACACTCAACAGAATACAAGAACTGCAGGTGATAAATAGGTGTCGCCAAACACGAACACTATACAGGTAGCCACACACACACACACAAAGAATAGTAAACCAACAGAACTCGTGTTGTCAGTCGCCACACGCTGAGGAATAAATTGAAGATGGAATCCGAGCGCGTATGCACTTATCCGATGTGCAGTGAGGATAATCTGTCCATGAACTAACGACCTCGATGACCTCACTGGTTCTTGTCAAAGCTACATGGCTTAGGACTTATATGTAAGTTTTGTTTGATCACGTCCAAAATGAATAAATCCAGGCGGCGGCGTTAGAGGCCATCCACAGATCATGGTCAACTTAAAAGGAATGTCATTATCTGTACGTTATTGAAAGAAACATTTAAAAATAACAACCAAAAGAAACACCACGGGGGAGATTTAAATAAAGTAAACTCATAATTTCACACAGATCACTAACTTCAGATCATTAAAAAAATTGGATTATGTATGTACAAGCAAAGGATGAAAAAAAAAATTACAAATGTTTTAAAATCATCTGCACAGCAAACGTATATATATGTAACAAACCTCAACACGCCATTACTGGTCAATCAGTGAATATGAGTGTAAGTCAAATGGCTGCAGGTATGCATGGTATTTGCAGAGTTCGTGGGCCAATGTATGATATAATACAGGATGTATCGGAACATGCACATTCTAGCTAAAACAGACACCTATCCATTGTATATATCGTGACTAAGGTTAGGCAGGTAATTTAACACATTATGTACAATCAAAACTTGGCATGACTCCCCAAAATGTACAATCATATAAAAGAAAAAGGCAAAACATGTAGTCAGATTATGATTCTATGATAGACAACCATCTTTGTGTGACTTAAAACCTGACATTCGATATACATTTGTTTATTTATCAGTATGAACAACAAGTATGATATTATAACAAAGGGGAGGGGTTACTGACCTCAAAACTGGAGGAAGGACAGGGGAAATTAGAGGTAAAGGTAAAATATACCATCAACATTCAGAATCAATCTGTACAATGAATGTGTCAGTGTAAGCTCATCTTTGTATACCGTTCAGTATGTTAATTCGCCCAGTGCTCCAGCGTAGTTGATAGCGCAGTGGATGTCAGGTGACAATCTCAACGAGTTTCCTGTCCATGGTTCGAGACGGGGGATTGCAGAATAACCATATACTTCCCAGATTAATAGTGTACGTGGCACTAAGGCTGAAGGGTGCTCATGACACTGAGCCAAATGAGCTACGCTCAAGTACTTCAGGTTCAGAAAAAAAAAAAAATATATATATATATATATATATATATATATATATATATATATATATATATATATATATATATATATATATATATATATATATATATATATATATATATATATACATATACATATATATATATATGTTTATTCATCATTCATGCTGTGCTCATTTGTAACAGGGGATTTTCAGGTCTTCCGAAGGAATTTTTCTACCTACAGCGGGCTGCATGTTAATTTTATCATATAAAGACTGACAGAGAGAGAGAGAGAGAGAGAGAGAGAGAGAGAGAGAGAGAGAGAGAGAGAGAGAGAGAGAGAGAGAGAGAGAGAGAGAGAGATAGAGAGAGAGAGAGAGAGAAGCAAACCTCTGGAGTCAAACTCAAATGATAAAAGATGGGCTTGTTATATAATTCTGCTGTAGTAGATTAACATAGACTGTCACAATGTACAAGTAGTTTACTGTACAGAGTATCACTGATTGTGAACTATTCCTGGTGTGGTCATGGTTGACAATGATGAGAGACAAAGACAGGTGGGTCAATTCATAGATAGACAGACAGATATACAAACAGACTGATAGACGGATAGAGATTCCTCTGTTATGTCAATAATCTATTTATGTAAACAGTTTTATGTCATTATATACACTTTTTTGTGTGAGAGTTTACATAAGGGGATTATGTTTAAGATACAGGATAAGAAATAAGTCACAGTACAAAGCGAAAGAGTTAATTTATTCCAATAAGGCTCACTCTAACAATAACTGAGACATATGTATACATTATTAACACCCCCCGCCCCCTCCCCCAATGCCCTGTTAAAAACTATGTAAACTTCAGACTGCTCATTTGTAGGTAGTTCTATTTAGGACTGCAGTTCTTATATGAAGGCCTCAAAGATGAGAATAAAGTAGGTGCAAATCCCGGTGTCAACCATGAGAGTTACAACAGTGTCCTTGGTCAGAACAGGGGTACTGGAGGGGACAGTGACGTCTGAAGAGACCACAGGCAGACAAGCAGAGCAAGAGAAAGGATGTGTAGAGCAATGGTTCTCAAGCTAGGGAGATGGGCCCAATGAAGTTTCAAGAGGAGCGTCAAGCAGTTTGAAAATGAATACATTTGTGATTGTAATATTCTGTTACACTAATTTGTTTCCTACAGTTCAATTATTCATAAAGTACTTTTTAAAAGCTGACTTTCTAAAAGACAATGAGGTTACTGTTTTCATGGGCAGTAAGGAGAGCCACCGTCAAAGTCTAATTATTAGAAAAGGGACAGGCTTTTGTTTAGGACAGGATAACACAGACTTTTGTTGTCGATTAAGAACCAAAACGTATTCCCTACCGCCTTTTCTTTAAACCAACATTTTTTTTAGGCTGGTTCGACCAAAAAAAAAAAAAAAAGGGGGGGGGGGGGTGTTGGAGTGAGCCTTCGCCTTATATTCAAGGGAAGCGTTGCCTAAAAAGGGTTTTTAAAAACCCTTGATATTATCCAGTCTTTCATAGCTCGCAAATGCATGAGAGATTTTTCTTTAGTTTCGTGTTTGTGTGTGGTTGTTCAGGGATTGAAGCTTGATCTCCCAGTTCTAGTACAGCAGTGTTTCCGTTATGAGACTTAATTTGAAAGTTCTATATAACATTCAGGTCATTTAAACAATGCTTTTAAAGAAATCTCCCATTCTTGATGCACTAACTTAAATAATTAAATCCCCAACTGCTCAAATACGGCAGACACTAAATAATTTTCATGAGGGGGAAAAAAAAAGAGGGGGGGGGGGGTGAATGGGAACGGGACATAATACAAACACATGATGCTAAGAAAAAGGTGGAAAAGGGGGGGGGGTGAGAGAGACAAACATGAGTGCTAATTTTCAAGAAAGCTGCAGCAACATAAACTGATTCTCACGAAAAGGGGGAAACAGAGAAACACTAGAAAAATGCGTGCGCGTGTGTGTGCAAGTGCGTGTGATCAAGCTAGCATGGCCTGTAGCACAGCTGCCAGTTTTCACACACCCCGAGCAAACATTGCCGGGCTCGGCCAACAACAGTTTCACATATCTGCCATCGGAGATTCCCCCCAAAACCCGGTTTTCCCTAGCGAACTCACAATGGCTGCCCCCTCCAGCAGTATGAATACTTCCCCGCTGGAAGCAGTGACAATCCTGCATTTTCGCAGCTCTTAAGCCTAATACTGATTACCAAGCTGATTACTTCGCTCCTCACTTCAGTTGCCACGAAAAGCTCTCTGCTAAAACTAAATCATCTTTTTGTGAAACCAAATCACATTTTTGTGAAACCAAAGTCAGACTTTTTACTGTCACGGAGAGAACAACCGTGTGTGAATCTACGCCTTTAACACAAGAGACAAGCAAAAACAGAGACTCACCAGAAAATCTTATTTAAGAAACAAACAATGAGAACAAATAATAATCTAATGTTGAAGAGAATGGCGGTTATTGTTGAACTAGAAACAACTGTTCAAAAGTGTAAATATGTTTCCCACAATGAAAACAAAACAAAGGGATTACCAACTCTGTAATTCTGTTACAAAAATTCAATAACGCCACAAACAAGATGGCCACTTCTGTTTACTTTTCTTATGTTCAAGCAGGCACTGGGCAAAAAGAGCAGGACAAGGGAACAAAGGGAGAGGTTAGTTGTGAGTTGCATAATGAGCAAAGATTCGTTGTTGGGCACAAGTTATATTAATGACGTTTGTTTTAATCTGCGTGTCTCACACTGTGACTGAATGTAAACAAACACACTCAAATGCACACTTCCCCGTTAGAACTGCTAAAAGCACAAGCCACACAAGAAACATACTGAGAAAAGAAAATATGGAACTAATTACATGTACATAACACAGCAGGAATCTCTTTCTACAAGACAATCATCGACACCAGAGCTATGCGGCTAACATTCAGGGGCCAACATTGTGAAACTTGGGATCCTCATGGCTCAGAGACCCAGTCCCATCATAGGAAGATTAATGTTAATGTTAGTTGCGTATCCTTTACAGGACGTTGCAGAACCAACTTCAGCATTAGCTGTTGTGGTTTTTTAATTTACGTCCAGTAGTTTGCCATAAGAAAAATTTTTAATACAATACAACTGACAATGAGCCGGGTGGGCCACTTGCTAGTCCTCCGCAGGCCAGATAAACCACTAGTTGAACAGCCTTTGTCTTAACACTAAGAGCAACATGCGCTTCTTGAGGCAGATGCTAGGGATCAACCATTAACTGGTCCAAAACTACAAGTACTGAAACAGTTGCCAGTTTGGTTGCTACAAGTATTAGTAGTACGCCACTTGATGTAGAATCTTGTCTTCCGGGTGGGACTGTCCAAAAATGGATAACAGGTAAATTCCTGGGAGGTAAAGGCGGCAATGCTGACCACATCACTCACTGATAGTAAATAGGTCTACACAAATATTAGTCTAGCATCATATGCCGATTACACTTCAGTATGACAAGGGTTCTTAACTTTTTACTGTTACACTTACCATGGACCAAAGAGGTATGTTTGCATGTATGTGGTGATTACGTACATTATTCTATTACTGTCCATACTGAACTGCTAGCTTGTGTGTCTTCATATGTTTATTCCTGGGAAGGCTAACCCGCTGAATAAATGCCCAACGAAATCGGATGTGTTGGCCGAAAGGCGAAAACATGACAGTTATGGTATTACGGGCACGAACGAAGAAAAAAAAAAGGGGGGGGGGGGAGGCTGCTTATTCTGTAACTGATCTTAAGTCTCTATTAGAAAAAATCGAATCCACGACTCTAGGTCACGACCACAGATTTCAAAGCAAGACACTGACTATTAACAACACAGCTTTCTGAGCGAGTAAATGATGACTTCTTCATACTGTGTTGTACTCTCAATACATTTTCTGTTTCATGTAACGAAACTTTTCCTTAAAAATAAAATAACAGATCCATTGTTCCCCCACAGTTTACACATAAAAAAATTTCCTAAACAGCTTTGTTCAGACGAAGTTATTCCCCCCACCCCCCCCCCTTTTCCAACTAATTTTGCATGCATTGTTTGTGTGTGTGTGTGTGTGTATGTGTGTGTGCAGACCTGAACATGAAAACAACTGTTAGCATACAATATTTGTACTTGGTAATTCTGGCAATGTTAGTGAAGAGATAAAACCGTCATCGTCGTCCTTTCAAGCAGCACACTCACTCACTCACCCACACAGGAATCATCCTCAAATATAATTAAAAAGCTCACAAAGTACGGTCATTCATAATATACAGCATGTCTAAGGTCTAGACAGACAACAGACACAACACACATACACTATGTATATATATATATATATAATTTGTAATGAAACGATGTCACTAAATACAATAAAATACTATCCCACTCACATAAAATAAATAATATAAAATCAATGGAGCCAAGCATAACAGATGGATGTGATGGACAGGCCAATATAATAAATCAGTTTATTATGAGATTACAATGGGGAATAAGGGCACAAAATTAACAACCAGCAAATGTAAACAAACCAAAAAAAAAAAAAAAAAGGGAAGTAAAACATAAATACGTCAATTAAAATAAAAGATCACAAACAGCTATAGAACCATAAATTTATCAAACTAAATAAGTGGATGGAGACATGGATGGATGGATTACTTCTGACTAGATACGTTTCTCTTGTGGATAATGGAAACAGTATGTTAACTTCAACACAGGCATACATGTATGCCGTCGTACATATGATATTACACTTAAATGTCAGTTTTATGGTTAATATGTAGTCTATTCACTAGTGAAGTCTATATATGTACCTAATCACATTCAATATATAACAGCGTCATCTCAGTCAGTTCTTATGTATATTCCATTTATCCAGTGCTGAACTAAATTCCATATATTTCATTTTTAACTAAGTTTTATATATTCAAAGCTTAAGCACATCCGATATTCACTATCACTTAAATACAAACTAAAAATTTAATGTGTGTCTATATTCCATATATATTTATAGCAAGCTACATACCATACAGTTCACTCCTTAACTACATACCATTAAATAAACAATTTTTTTTAAAACTCAATACAATCATATATTGTATATCATATTATATTTAAAGGTTGACATTTAAAAACCTGGCCATCGATAAGCCAGTTCACTGATCTACTCGCTGATCTACATTTCGTTCGGTTTTATCTTTCCATCAATAATTCAGTTCCTTCAGATTTCCAGCATAGATTTTGGGGTACATTTTCAAATTGAATCCAGAATCAACTGCTGGGACTTGCTTGTACAGGCAAACATTCCTGCTGATTTCTTCTCCTCTGATCATTTATCTACTGTGTCAGATCGCAAAGAAAGTGGAAATGCTAAAAAAGTAGGCTAATCATTAAATTAAACCCTTAATTACTATCACACCAATACACACATACAAACAGAGCATACAATGTCAACGACATAAAGAAAATATTGCACATGAAACGGTTGAGCTGCCCTGAGCTGCCTCGGAGCCATGAAAATAAACCAAACTGCCCAAACTCACACCTCATCAGCTAAACTGTGCACACACTCACACCACATCAGCTAAACTGTGCACACACTCACACCTCATCAGCTAAACTGTGCACAAACTCACACCTCCTCAGCTAAACTGTGCACAAACTCACACCTCCTCAGCTAAACTGCACAAACTCACACCTCCTCAGCTAAACTGTGCACAAACTCACACCTCATCAGCTAAACTGTGCACAAACTCACACCTCATCAGCTAAACTGTGCACAAACTCACACCTCCTCAGCTAAACTGTGCACAAACTCACACCTCATCAGCTCAACTGTGCACACACTCACACCACATCAGCTAAACTGTGCACAAACTCGCACCTCATCAGCTAAATTGTGCACAAACTCACACCTCCTCAGCTAAACTGCACAAACTCACACTCATCAGCTAAACTGTGCACAAACTCACACCTCATCAGCTCAACTGTGCACAAACTCACACCTCATCAGCCAAACTGTGTACAAACTCACACCTCATCAGCTATCACCTTCCTCTGAAATATAAGACCGAATTATTTTTTCCATTATAACACATCAGCCTTGCTTAATATTTGTTCTCAATATCACAGTATACAAACTGGTATATATTACTAAACCAGCTTTATTTAAAATCAATTTTTGTTTCAGCTACGATTACAATTTTGGCAGAAACTGTGCTGATGAAATTCTTACAAATTTGAAAATCTATACATCAATATTTTTCACTCACTACCTGGGATTATCCAAAACTGCCCGATAGTTCACCAAATAACCTATTCAAAATTCTGAAAGTTGTGATGGCTGGAATAGAAAAAACCTGGCCCAAATACAGTTTGCGCAGAGGCATAGTCTGAACACATACTTTTGTTTACATCTAACGATTATGATATTATATAAATAAATAAGCCATATGCAAATAAATATTAAACAAAAGAATACTTTCATGTCATTATGAATGACGGAAAATACTTGCAAATAAAAATGTTGAAATTGGGGAAAAATCCACAAATACTATCACTCCTTATAAAGTTATAATGGACAATAAAATTAAATACTGGAACAAAATGATTTGGAAAAAAAATATATTTGCACACTAATGTTTACGACGGAATTTTCTGGGTTTTTTGGAATTATAAAAACATGGTGACATAGGAATGATCTTTATGAAAATGTAACAAGTGGAATGAAGATAAGACTGAACAAATTGTACATGTTTTGGTCTGCAGATTACATGAGTGTCATAAATTGTGTGGATTCAGCCCGCCCCCCCCCCCCCCAAAAAATACATAGCATAGCAAATACAACTGTCAATACACACACACACACACACAATTTTGGGTAAAGAGATTTATGTATGGTTAAGTTGTGCAAACACAATTTTTAAAAAAATTTAAAAATTAAAAGCTAAACAGAAAAATAAATGAAATATTTTCACACAGTTAATTTGTGCACATCAATCTAAAATAAACAGAAATTATATTGAAAAAGTTTTAAATAAAAGCCATAGTTGTATCAAAACAAAGAGCTGAACATACAGACAGATCAATAAATGAGTTCATTTGTTGCCTGCTGAGCAAACGTAACATAAATGTGGAAGCTTAAACAGATGGAATACTAGTTACCTTGCTCATTTCTCAAATTGACTTTGGCTACAAGGTGGATCCAGCCTAAAAATGGGTACTTCACCAAAGTAGAGACGGCTGGCAAGAAGTTGACCATACCAACGACCGAGTGGTCTATGAAAATATTAGTCTAGATTGTTACACTCCACTGTGAGAGGAAAGGCAATAGAAAAAGACATTCATCATAGGAAAGCGTTTCCTTGTACAAAAATGGACAGTTCTTTCTCCTTGCTAAATATGTATGTATGTGTGTGTGCGCGTGTGTTTGCACGTGTGTGTGTGTGTATGTATGTATGTATGTATCTCGGCATTCTGGATTTGTTTGGACCCTGACGTTCTAGATCGGTTCGTGTTACACATAAGATTTGTCTGTGCTCAAAAACTGTTGTCTGAAAGTGTTTTTTAAGAGTGTGGGGGGGGGGGGGGGAGGGGAGGAAGCGTACATTTCCGGCCATGATTGGCGATAGTAATTTGAAGTCCACTGTTGCTTACAAATTCTGATGCTTATTTTACGCTGGATAAACCTGTGAGCCAAGGTCATTTGTCTAGCTCTATTTGAATTTAAACCTACAGCCCTCAGACCTTCAGAATGAGCATCTATCTGCTACACCATGAAGGCTTCTGAACCCCTTCAAATGGTGAAATTTCAAAAGGAACATTTGAATAGACCTTTATCCATGCCTTAAAGCATACTGGGTTTTACAGTACTGGCTCTATATTTTCATAGACCAAACAGCAATCAAAGTGGTAAACCAGCCACCTTTACTTTCCCGAACTTCTCCTGGGTGAATCTGTGAGTCCACATTGTTAAAAAAATCCTTGCTTTGAGAAGGATTTGAACATATGACCACTGGATTAGCAGGCAAATTTGCTAGCTACAACACAACCATTACAGTTTACCGTATTCTAAACTGTTAGCACTGTATTATACTGAAACACATCTCTGTTTTGAATTAACAACTATGATTTTTTTCCTTTAAAAATAAGTTATTACAATTAAATATTATTGTAAACATAATAAAGGAAGTCCCGTTGCAAATACTGCTTTTAGAGTGCACACTGTTACATCTTCATATCTTTTAGGATATGACTTTATAAGGTGGCAAAACCGAATTGTCTTTCTTACTACTTAGCTTTCCGGAATGTTCTTAGAATTCTTCAATGCCACTTTTATCAGATCTGGCTGACTGCAGCTTCCTACTGGTTAGTTGAAAGATGTGTTCAGTATGCAAATGCCAAAACAAAGAAATTACTAAAACAAAATCTGTGAGGAATGTGCAGTGAATGTTTAAAATAATCAGTTTAGTAAAATGATAGTGGTTGAAGCAAACAACCTATGACATAAAATAAATATAAACAGATTTCCCCCACAAATACCATGCATGACATGGATAAGTCAAAGCACATCAATAACCCATAGTCACAGAAAATATACGTTGCCATCAAGCTGATATGCATACAAAAACACTGAAATGTCTGTAAACTAGTCATTCACATCAGAAAACCAGAAGTGAACTGAATTTAACAAGAAAATAACAATTATGGATAACGAATGTCAGGGGTGATAAGTATAATGAATATTGCAAGGTTTGAAATGGTCCCTCTGTAGGAATTATATACAAGTGAAATATTCAGATCTGGGGACGGGTGTCACAAACATACACCCATTCTTCTACAAAAAAAATTGTCTGCCAGAAGAAGAAATCACAGCTGATGTGCTGTCCCTAGCAAAGGTCCAGCCAGATGTAATGAACCTATAATACCAGGCTTGTTATTAATTTCTGTGCTAGACAACTGTAAGTTTGCCAGTTGTTAGTTTACTTCACTCTGTGATCACTGTCACATTAGTCCATTCTAGCCCAGCTGTTACATTAGTCCCCTCTACCCAGTTGTTACATTAGTCCATTCTACCCCAGTGTCACATTAGTTCAGTCTATCCTAGTTGTTACATTATACCATTATTATATTAGTCCACTATAAGACTGCCATTACACTAAGTCTATTCTATCCCACTTGTTATATTAGTCCCCTCTATCCCACTTGTTATATTAGTCCCCTCTATCCCACTTGTTATATTAGTCCCCTCTATCCCACTTGTTATATTAGTCCCCTCTATCCCACTTGTTATATTAGTCCCCTCTATCCCACTTGTTATATTAGTCCCCTCTATCCCACTTGTTATATTAGTCCCCTCTATCCCACTTGTTATATTAGTCCCCTCTATCCCACTTGTTATATTAGTCCCCTCTATCCCACTTGTTATATTAGTCCCCTCTATCCCACTTGTTATATTAGTCCCCTCTATCCCACTTCACTGGTTGCAGAAGATTAGGCCTGAGCATATATTTGTAAATGCCTACAGTCCTATAATGTCAGTTCTCAACTCAGCTCAACTTTTATGGATGGATGTACTGGTATCCGATGCGTCAGGTGGCCAATGGCCTGCTGCTTTCACTTTCCCTATACCTTTTAGAATGGGTTAATGATGAAGTCAATGGTAATTTTACAATTCTGGCACAGTGAGGATTTAAACACACAACCTGCGTGCTGGCAGATTAGCTTCCATGCCTCTGCCTAAAGCAGTGGTTTTCAAATTAGAGAGGCCCTTTGGGGGGGGGGGGGGGGGGGGTGTGGAAGTAAGTTAAGCAATTTGTAAATTCAGTGCATTTGTACTTGTAATATTCTGCTATACCAATACTTCTATCTTCTACAAATAATATAATTTAAAAAAACTATTTATAACACAAAAAGCTAAGTATGATATGGTATTTGACAATTTGATTGATGTGGATTTTTTTCTCGAAGTTCTTATAAATAGTACTTGGGATTTCCTTGTCCTCTTCATTTTCAAATTGGAGGGGACGGGAAGGGGGGGGGGGGGGGGGGGGCATATTCCAGGGAGGTACTCAGTGAAAACAGTTAAAAACCATTGCATGAATGTGCACAGACAACCAACATGCAAGTCTCTCTCTTCTTAACTTTCACAGGCTGTAAACTCCCTGCAGAACGTTCTGGTTGTCTGTCAACTTCAGGGCTTCAGTTTCACACTCATCCGTTTTACAGACCTGGCTTACTTGTATGCAGACTACTGGTGCCTCGCTTCTCTGGCAGATGCACTCTTGAATTCCAAGGAAAACTTGTGAGTGGAACATAGGCCCTCAATCAACTCAGGCCTGATCATCTTATCTGTAGCCATCTCCTTTCACTCGCTCTATCTCCTTGTCATATTTTACCACCTCAATTTCTCACCCTCTTTTCTGTATGTTTTTAGTTCACCTCCTTTTTTTGCAATTTTTTTTTTTTAAAGCTGTGGGTTTCAATGCAATGCCATTTGAGATATTATCTGGTTTTCTGAATAGTGTCTTATCTGGTATATTTCCCCTATCTGTGATCCACTGGAATTTCTAAAGTTCTCTACGTAAGCTCAGCATTAGTGATTCTGTTTTACTATTAATACGCTCTGTTTTGCTCAGACAGCAGTTAATTAAACTGTTGTAGTTTATCAACATCTGTGTTACTCATTCTCAATTTTCTGCTCCATACAGCAGTATTCCTATGTTTCAATGGAATAGTCTCACTGTGTAAGTGCACATATAACAAGGCAATTTAACTCGCAGCACACAGACCAACTCTGGTCCTCGAAAGCCTAGCGGCTCGTGGATCATTGCCAGGTGTGTTGTATTAAAGATCTTGCAACGTTGTGGCTTCGGGCTCTGACTTGTGACAGTCCCTATTTTCAAACTTTTGGCCCCTGAGTAGACTTAGTTAAATAGCTCTGATATACAACATATCAGTGTTTTGTTTATTCTTCTGGCAGATCCAAATTTTACATTTACCAGTGTATAAAAGACTTGTATTCAGCATATGTATATGTATAATATATATGTACACATATGTAAATGGACAAACATACCACATACTTAGACGCCCCATTTCAGTGATTAGGACAGCATATACATGAATTATATAGAAAACTTCTGCTGTAGAGAAACCAACATGATGGCCACATCGCCAGTGAAAGCAATGTCAACTGCAGCATTCATCAAACTTCGCTCTTTCAATCCCTTGCAATGTGCGATGCGTAACAGACTCACAAATGAATCCCAGCCATCTTGCAATGGGCTCACCCACATTTCACTACTGGTCACACTAAAGAAATCTGGCTGCATAATTTGTCTGTCTGAATGTACAGCTTTGTGACTTTTTATAGTGGTCATTCATTTTCATAGGCATTTGCTGCAAGAACCCCCTGGGATTGAAAGAGCTTACATACTTCTTTGAAGGACACATTGTCAAAGAGAGCATAACCTATTTTGTCAGCATGTGCAGGTATTTCTTGTTGTTGTAAAACATCTCTGGGACTGCTACCGGATGCGCTGACACCTCAGTGACTCAGAGAACCACTTTTCAGATGCTAAGCCAATACCCATTCAATGTATAAAGAAGTTATTATGGGGCACCATATGGCAACATCAAGTATTACCTTGGTTTATACTGCTGTCATCCTTGGGTGAATCTTAAGTTCTTGACTTTAATAGTTTCTGCAATGAACTCACTTCAAAGGATGTGCTGCTTGCAATGTAAACAATTCTGTGGTGGATATTGCGATGCTAGGGTGCATCATTAGTCATTCACAAATACTATAGCAAGTCAGACTGAGTTTAGAACATCTGTTGCCATCCTCCTTGATTTCCCTTCCAAAATAATTCATTTACAAATCTGTATCTGGTACCCATACTGCCAAGATGGACTAACCTCAGAGCTGTACGGCTTGGAACAATTCCTTTCAATAATCTGGGGACGGAACTAAAACCAGTCTTGGTCAAAAACACATCTCTACTGCTTGTCATCACCATAAACCATTTCTGCCATCAAGTGTCGCAGGGAGGAATAATTTGCGATCCAGTGCACTGCTTGTAGTATGGCAAATTAAAGCCTCCAAAAGACTCGTCCTCTTTCCATATTAGATCTATAAGGTCTCACATTAACCTTAATGGCTAAAAACTTGGAAACTCATTTATGGCCAGATAAAAGAATCAAGCTGAAGCTAAATCATACCAATGCATATTTTGGCAACCCAAAATAGTAATCCCTTTCCCAATTTACACAGACTTCACACTGTAAATGAGTTTATTAGCCAATGAGTAAGAAAAACGATACTCATAAACCAAGAGAAAATACCGTGTATACGATGTGATAAGTCAAGATACTCTGGAAAAATATGCCAGATAGGCATACTTGTAGAAATGTACAGAGTTTCGGTCACTGAGAACAGTTTCGATCGAGGGGTAGTTATAACATCAACATGTGAACCTTGACATGCAAACAGCCTCTGCAGGAAGGCCCACCCTTGTATACTTATACCATGATATCGTCGTCGTACCTGCCGAACATCCAGCCAAGCATATAGACATGTTAAGGTTGCAACAAAGTGTTATTTAAAGGTAACAGAACACCTCACCATGGAATAAGGAGAACTGTCCTTGCTGTAACCGCAAATTCTATGGTTAACTCTTATTGCACACAGCCATACTTTCTCTGTTGTTGTTGCCGTTGTCATCCTGCCATTTATCCAATGATCGTCTGCGAGCATTCATGAAGAAGTTTGCCACTGTGGTCACCTCAAGTCCCAGCTGCTGGGCTATCGTCTGCTGCATCTCTTTACTCGGTCGTTTTGTTTCTTTAAAAATGGCATGAAGAGTACGTCTCTGAATATCCGTGAACACCAAACGAGGCTTCTTGGGTGGCCGGTTCTCTTCCGGAGACTTATCCAGATCAAGTTCTTTACGTTTGCAAGCTGTGGACAAAACAGTATATACTGAGATCATTTGAGGCTGTAGCTTTATCATACAATTTATAATGCATCTTTGTGATTAACTGGACGTTTGTCATATAATTATCTAAATGATTTTCCTGAGAACTACACTGATGTGTTTTGCTGATGTTGTTTTCGTTTGTGCTCTCCCAGTCTGGTGGGATATGTATTGTTACAGCTAACAGCCGACAAAATGAATTTCAGTGAGCCAAAAACTGAGAGAAAGTGGTGAGCTGGGCAGAACAGGCATTTAAGAAAATGTTTCAAAATTATAATAGAAAGTCTTTGCTCAAGAATACACAGGGTAAAAGAAGAAGAGGGAGACTATAAAATAGACAGAGAAGATAATCTGATGAACAGAACAACTTGGATACAGTTCATTCAGGGTCTTAACTTCACTGGCAGATGAAAGAGCAAGAAGAAGTAATAAAAGATAAAGAAGAATCCCACATGTGGTAATTTCTTACGTATTTGTTAACTAGTCATGGATGGAGCAAAAAACATATCTGGTCCGTGATATTAGTGATCATATGGGGTGGGGGAAAACGACCACCTACATTTACCAGCGCAACATGTGACGATGATAAATAAGGCCCATAAAGGGAAGTAGAGGCAGCATATAAGCATTCAATGTTGTCAAAGGGCATCTTGAGACTGTGGTGATGAATTCTGAAGGCTACCTGTCCATGTAATCGGAGATAGAGAAAAAATGGAGAGAACTGTTGTCAGAGGTAGGAAGGAAAAAAATGGGGAAATAAATGATCACCTGTGAGCTTATCAAATGTTCACTGTAAACAAGAAATGATGTACAAACAACAAACACTGTACTCAACAGCACTGTTTCATCCTCTAATGTTTAATTTGTAAACATATAAAAGTACTTTGGTATCAATGAGAACGGATCAAATCATAAAAGAACACAGCAACTACTCTTTTGTTGTTCCTCTGTTAGATGAATAGAAAATAAAGCACACTCTTCCTCTTCCTCTCTGTCTCTCCCCCCCTCCCCCACACACACACACACACACACACACAATACAAAAAAATTACAATCTCTGTCTTTTGTTGTGGTTTGTTTCTTCTTGTCTGCCACAGTATCATCTAGTTCTTTTGTATTTTAACTTAATTTTATATCAATTTTCTCCATGACTGACAATGTCTTTATCCGCCTTTTACCTCTCAATAGAGTGCAGATGCTCAATAAACTTCAGCCAAGTCCTATGTAGATTTTTCAAGATTGTTTAAACTGTGCAGCTGAAGTTTTCAACAAGAACAGGTGTCGGGTCTCAACCTAACAATCTCTAGTTGCCTCTAATGCATGCACAGTAGGCTACAATGTTACCACTCATGTTTCCTTATTGGCCTGCCGTTAAGTAACTGTGGACATACCCTGACCAATTTAGCAAATGAATATGTTTTACACACACATAGCATCTATATTTAAAATAAAAATTTTTTAAAGTTAGTTGTGTTTCCTTGCATTGAAAAACAAACCCCAGCATTTGTTTTAACGGAAATTTTACATAGTTCGCCACTGCTTGCTCAATGGTCGGCTCTCAATACCCCTGATGAAACCCATTCAAGGCGGTCTGCCGCCAAATTGCCTGCAGCTGGGATCAAACCTGGCACCACAGAGTTATGAAGCATGTTTGCAACATCCAAGCCACAGACACAGACTCGGCATTTGTACCAGAACAATTTATCAAACTATGAGGCAGCAAAACAAGAGAGATGCTGTTTTTGTGTAAGAAGAAGCATCAATCATAGAAGCAATTAAATGTGCACAACCACATATCTGAATAAGGAACAGCAGTTGTATCAGCGGAAGAAGCAAAGTGTGTCCTTGAATGGGTCAGAGAAATCTGTCACTACACCACAGTCACCAAAGTGCTAAATGTTTGCTCTGCGAGGTTACGGATGAGGAGCATTGTCCGGATCTTTTCTCCGGGATATGTCGGTGGGGTGGGAAATAAACACGTGGACAGGCCCTATGGAAGCACATGTACAATTCGGAGAAGCAAATGGATCATCACAGTCTGTTGAGAGTGATGCAGGGGAACTGGCAGATACTCGACGCTCAGTGGAAAGGCAAGAAGGACAAATAATCAAACTGCTACTGGTACCACTGGTATTGGAACTCTGCTCTGGCTGCTAAGGATGTGGACAGAGCACTTATGGGAATGCCCCTAGTGCTGTGATATCAGTTCTTTAATCAACTCAGCTCAGCTGAGACAAAATCATTTTGTGATAAATGAATACTGTGTAGCTGTGTGAACAGTAATACTTCAGTTTGACCCCATTTGAAGCAGCAATCTACATGTGTGCCATGGATATACTGACAAATAACAGCCCTGAAATCGCATTTGGGTGAAAATCACCAAAAATGCCTTTGATGACTATGGCCTAGTGTCCATATTATGTGTTTAAGGTGTCCGAAAGGTGACACAATTATGCCTGTGCAGACAGCAAAATAGGAGAAGGAAAGTATTACCGACATATGAAATAGGATAGACACATAAAAGTAAAAGACCTTTCTCATCCCGTCAGGTGTATTGGGCATATAGGGCTAGTTAGTTAGCAGCATATGATTTACATTGCAGAACCAACCCCAGCCTTTTTTTTGGCTGTTGTGGTTTTTCTATGCAAATGTTAGATTCAGTAGTTTGCTACTGCTTTCTGAATGGTCAGCTCTTGGTGCCACTGTTGAAACCAATGCAAGATGGTCTGCTGCCAAATTGCCTGCAGCTAGGCACCTTTGCATTATGAAGTGCGTTCGCAACGCTCTAGCCACAGATGCCAACTATAGGGCTAGACCTATATTTTATAGACCAATCAGCACTCATTGAGTGATGTGATCAATACTACACTGACCCCTTTACTTCTTAGGACATTACCTGGTACCCATTTAAGGCTGGGTCAGCCTGGGATAGAAGGTCATTTCTGAAAATGTCCATGTGGATTTGAACCCCAACCTTCTGATTGGCAGGTGAGTCTCTAGCCCCTACACCACAGAAGTTCCCTGACAAACATGTGACAGTTTAAAAAACATGACAGTTTTCAGAATGTCTGTTACATGCAGCCAACTATCACTTATTGAAAACAGCAGATAGATCGTATGATCACACATAACAGTCACTAGATAATTATACAATTAGATAGAAATGTTTATTATACAACATGACAGTGAACAGAACATTGTATAATATGACAACAAATATTCAAGACAGTGAATAGAAGATTAAACAATATGACAGGAAATGTTCAAGACAGTGAACAGAACATTATACAGTATGCAGAAATTGTCCATTACACAACATGACAGTCAGTAGAACATTATATGACAGTAACCAGAACATGACATAAAAATACCCACAACAAAATGACAGTGAAATAACATTATATAATTACAACAACAGTGAAATGTCAATTTTACAACATGAAAAGTTACATATCAAGCATAAAACATGACAGGTGACTAGGTGTCAATTATAAACATGACAGAGAATTCTGATCATTTTATAAAGACCAGATTTAAAATCTGACAGGTAACCTTTGTAACCATAATGAAAAAATAGCAGTAAAATTTCATTTATAAAACACAGCAGTTTAAAAACAGGTGGAGCAGCTTTTAAAAAATGGATGAAAAACTAAAAGAAAAAAAAATTAGTAGAAACCACTCAGAAAAAAAAAATGGTGGATACTGAAGGTTCGGGAGAGGTGGGCTACTACCACTACATACCCTACCACCAAATCAACATAACTTTAAAAATAGGTGGCAAATTTACATGTTTCAAATATGTATGACCATTGATAAAGATCACAAGAGTTGACCAAACTTGATGCTTATCAGATTATAGCAATCTTACAGCTACTAAATTTACATCCTTTCTGACAATGATCTTGAGCTAACAAAACTTGAGGTGAAAAAGGATTTGAACTTTAAACCTACAAAATATGCACAAATTTTCATAGAAAACGTAGTTACAATAATTTTTAAACAGTAGGTAACAACTCTACAGAGGTACCAAAATCAAAAGTTTGCACATTTTGATAACAATCTTTGATATTCAAAACAATGTTTTCCCGTAATGAATTTAAATAATGCTGTTACAAACAATACATTGCACAATTTATTGCCAGGCATATTTGGCTGTATTTCATCAGGTGCGTTACTACAGAGTTTCATCAACAGAGACAATGTATCAAAGAAACTATTGGTATTTTAGTTGAATTTATTCAATTCTGTGCTTTATTTTATGTTGATGAAACTCTGTAGTAACGCACCTGATGAGATACAGAGAAATACGCCTGGTAATAAATTGTGCAATGTATTGTTTGTAACTGCATTATTTAAAAACAATCTTTGAATTAAGAAAGAAAAAACTGGTAGTAAACATTTGTTAGCAAATTTACAATTAATTTTGTGTAAATTTCTTTTAGAATCCTTTTGTAAGACTTGACTGTGGCCATTTATCACAAATGTAAATGTCAAATGAAAGTTGTGGCTTTAAAGCCTTCATCAGCATACAAAACACACAAATACATATATGACAGTAACCAGTTACAATAACAATTTAAATGTGTAAAAACATCAATTTCAAACAACCAACATTGCACTGTATCTGCTCAACTATAAATTATGTTGCTTTCTTCAAAAAGGTTTATTAAACCTTTAATGCGGTTTGGATAAAAAAATATGGGCTGAAGACCATATTCCTAACATGCCACTGAGCCATGAAGACTTTGTTCCCCACTATGAAAATATGTGTACACGACTGAATATTTATGAAACATGTGCACCATAGAGTTTAGACCAAATTTAACAATAGCTGAAGAACGACTGTAACAATGGCATAGCTTGTAAACTCTACTACTTTAGTCCGCTTCAGTTCAGTGGCTGTCACTGAGGCGCAAAATTTCCCCAACAAATTATATTTGTGTATTAGCTTCAAGCATCCAACAGACTGTAGCTCCCTTCTGCTTCGTTCACTACGTGCTTCGACAGTGTGATATCACCATCAATCTTCCTTTCCCTCTTCTTCTTGTGGTTATGTAAATAAATAATCATTAATGCAAAAGTCTTGAATCTCAGAATGTTAACTGTAAACAACTCAATACCAGTGTTTATTCAGAAAAGATTGTAAATTTGTTTTTCACACTTTTCTTCCAGGATGGCAGCCTGCAGGACTAACCTCCAGAATAAGAAACAGTTTCAAACAGATCCCAGAAACCCCAATTCAACCAACCAAAAACCCCCATTCAACCAACCAGAAACCACTATTCAACCAACCAGAAACCCTCCTTCAAGCAACCAATCAGAACCCCTCCCCCCCCCCCCACCCCCTTCAACTAATCAACAAAAACAAAAACCTTCAACCAACCAGAATCCCACATTCAACCAACCAGAAACCCCCATTCAACCAACCAGAAACCCGCACTCAACCAACCAGAAACCCCCATTCAACCAACTAGAAACCCACATTCAACCAACCAGAAACCCCCATTCATTCAACTAGAAACCCACATTCAACCAACCAGAAAACCCCATTCAACCAACCAGAAACCCACATTCAAGCAACCAGAAAACCCCATTTAACCAACCAGAAACCCACATTCAACCAACCAGAAACCCACTTTTAAACAACCAGAAACCCACATTCAACCAACCAGAAATCCCCATTCAACCAACCAGAAAACCCCATTCAACCAACCAGAAAACACCTTTCAACCAACCAGAAACCCCCATTCAACCAACCAAAAACCCTCCTTTAACCAACCAATCAGAACCCCCCATTCAAACACATAACACAGTTTTACTGGGGCACCATCATAAACCAAAAGATTGTAATCAATTTAATTAAAATAATATTCCATTCTGTTGCCAATTCTATGTGAAAACTCAATGGTCATTTTATAAACACTACAGTTAAATTACCTTCCATGTTTACCATAAAAAAAATCATGTCTCTACTTTTTCTGCACATTAATTAGTTTTCTAGAGATTATGAATATATATTTATGAACCTTACTTTATTGTGAAGGCCTTCATTCCACTACTCTGTCTTGTGTCCAATATCTGTTTGGTACGGCTAGGCTAAAGGTGTCACACAAAATAGGTAACCAGTGCTTGGCTGTACAGTGTGGTTTAACGCTGTGAAGTCTTAGAGCCACTGGTTAAATCCACCGTCTTCTATATGTACTACAGCTTCCTCCAAAACTAAGAAAAAGAAATATGTGCCATCACCACTGGCTATGGCTATACATGCCCGGCTGTCATCAGTAGTGTGCTGTTGTCTGGAGACCCAGGTTCAAATCCGTGGCAAGGGTTGGATTTGTTATCGTCCACTCTAAAAATAAAATCTGAACCTGCACAGTCCGTTGCATCTGCACTGCCCATGGGGCCCAAATCTTCAGGCCCTACAGCACTAAAAGAAGTGGTAAATACAAGCAGTCTTACATGCGAATTATACATTCACATTTGCCTTCATTACACACAATTATATAATCTAAACTATACATTTATATAACATTTCATTCACAAGATGAATATACATGTGAATGTATCCATTTCCGTTAGCTTACCAACCTTTGTAATTAGATAATCTAATCAACTAGTTCTCAGTGAGGTCTCTTTCCTTGCAGAGACAAGTGAATGTGATCAACAGACTCACCTTCTGGCATATATCCCTGCTGACCAATATATCCTTGTTTTGTGGGTGACTGTGACGGTTTGAAAGCAGAACCTGTAAGGGTGAGAAGAACCGAACCTTCAGCTACTAGGTAACCAGGTGTGTAGGCAGGGTATGACTGAACTCTGTCAAACCCAAATAACAAATCTGTGTGTGTGTGTGTGGTTGGTTCTTCTTCTTGTAGCTCAACCAGCACATACTGTGTTCTCTTACATTTCTCTTTTGGTCAGAGTATACTGAAAATCTGGTTTTTGTAGCAGCCATTTTCTTTTCATGAGGTTTTCAGAGTGAATATTTCCCACCTTGGGACAAGAGCTATAAATCCTTATGGGACTGAAAGGGTTAAGTCCTTGTATGGGTTCTGTAGTCCCATTACTGGGGAAAAAGAACCCACTCACTGACCCCTAACAACCATGCCACACAAGTTAACTAATTATGGACGTTTTCTTTCAGGCTGGACTGCCCCTGCCTGAGAGGCGAGGAACCAATAGTCTGCACACTGATAAGTCAGGTCTGTAAAATAGATGTGCATGTGAAACTCAAGTTCTGGAACAAGAGTACAGTCCAGAAGTGGACGAACACCCAGAGCTTTCTGCCAGAGTTTACAGCCAGTGAATGCCTAGAAGGCAAGAAAGGGTAACAGAGTAAGGGATTGCAAATGATCCTAGACTGTTCAATCTGGTTCCATAATCACACACATTATCACAGATCTGAACTCATTACCTATGTAACAACTATGTAAGCTTCAACTATGTGCTTTTAATCCTGCAGGTTGGAAAAGGAGTGTTTAGTCTCATACAGCAGTGGCTCTCAACCACCCTAACGCTGCGACCCTTTAATACAGTTCCTTAATATTGTGGCGACCCAAAAACAATTATTCTCCTTCATAACTTAAAATGAATATGTGTTTTCTGATGGTACTAGGCAGTGTTGCCACTCTGGATGTTTTACATCCAGATTTAGATGTTTTCCTTCCATTTAGATGGCGTTTTTTAACGTTTAGATGGTAGATGTTTTTCTATGTGTTTTTTTTTTACTTGGAGTGAATTTATAAATCTAACATAAGAAATAGGCTGAAATTTGACCTCTTAAATGCTATTTTGACAATAACATTCGGCCTGATAAGAGTAGGAAAAGGCTGTTCCACTTAGCAGCTCCCTGATTGGGTACTGAAAGAAATTGGAACAGCTAAAGCATACCAGAGTCATTTTGGATCTGAAGCTTTAACTTCATCATCCAAGCTAAGCTTACCCTATGGATCTTGTAAGGCAGACTTCAGTAAAGATTCTATAGTGTAAGTCATATCAATTGCTATGCAATTTGTGACTCTTTCCATTTGGATGTTTTTTTCTAGATGTTTTCCATGCAAATTTAAATGTTTGTAGATATTTTTTGACTCCGTTTTTGATGTGTTTTTTTCAAAGAAAAGTGGCAACACTGGTACTAGGCGACCCCTGTGAAAAAAATGGCTTGACCCAAAAAAAGGGTTGCAACCGGCAGGTTGAGAACCGCTGTCAGTTAGTGCCTGACTCTAACAGTATAGTGGAAGCAATGCAGTTCTAATTCAATTGATATTTGGCAGGACAATATTTTAACAGTAGCTGAGACCTGAGGTAACTGGGGGACATCAAAGAAGAGAAGATTAGTTTTGGTGAGATCACAATACCCATCACCATCACAGGACAACAGGTTACACCAAGCAGGTATAACTGTTGTGGATGCTACACCCTCCCCCCACCCCAAACTAATACCTTTGGAGGTTGAACAAAGTATCTGAGAATATCAGTTTGAGTTTGTCACTCAGGAGGAATTCTACTGAATTCTCAGGATTTTGGTGGCTAATGATTTCTTCAGAGTGTTGCACTGTGAGGATGCAGCCAAATGTGAGAGAGATACAGTGTACGTTTGTGTGTGTGTGTGTGTGTGTGTGTGTGTGAAAGAAGATTGGGGCGGGGGGAGGGGGTGTTTTGGAACAGACATTGATAAAAAATTGGAACAATTGGAGAGGTATGAAGTGGTGCCGCCAAAACACCAAAATTATAGGGTAAGTTGAACAGGCACATGATATACATAGCAATTTTGATAATGGCAAAATAGAAACTATATATAGAAAAGAATTACATGCACAAAAGACAATTATTTTAGTGTAAACAAAAATAAATTAGAACGATAAAGATACTTGAACTTAAACAATTATGAAATATTTAATTACAACTGAAAAGGGTTTCTAAAAGCGATGAAGATAAATAATAATTTTAAAAAGTATCGATTAATTGTGCAATATTAATAAAATAAAACTACTCTTTCAATACCACATATTTTTTTTTAAATATAGTATATGTCTTTAAATAGGTAACTGGTAAAGTCTTGGGAAGTAAAGGTAGCTAGCGTGATGTTGACCACATCTTCTCCCACTGAATACCCAATGGTCTTTAAAATATAGGTCTAGCCCTAAATTCCCAATATACCCGTAGACGTGGACAATGGTCCGTTACTCGCTTTACTTGGTTGTAATTTTTGTCTATGACAGAATACTGCAAGAACATTATTTTATCTTTGGAGTGACAGAGGAACGTACGGTGGGTAGTATCTTACTGAAAGAGTTAAAGTACGTGCAAGCAAAAAGGTGGCAGACAAATCCCACAAAATGTCCTCCAAAGTCCCATTTGAAAACTAGCGAACAAAGAATCAGTCCCGGCAAAATCAAGAAACATGCAAACACAGTAAATGCATAAGGTTTTCAATTTCAACAGCGAAGTAACGAAGAAAACTTCTCGTTCGTGGTTGTGATATGGTGAAGCTGACTGGCTGTATTATTCTTTTCACCTGCCATTTTTTTTCACAAGTACATGAGTAACAATTGTAGGTGAAGTTAACGTCGATAAGCTCGGCGTCACTGACAGCATTTGATCCAAAACAGCTTGGTCTCTATCTTTGCAGAACGGCTAACCCCTTGCCGAGAAAATCGCACAAAAGTACAAACTCCATAGCGCGGGTGCAATTCCAATGGATCACCGTGAAAATGCACTCGAGAAGTGAACAACGCTGATGCGAAACAACTCTACGACCCTCAGAACGCAAGGAAAATGGCTTGACCACTTCGCCACATAAACCAACTCTAGTATTGTCCCAACCTAATTTTTTTAAAGAAATACGCGATAATTTGGAGAATATTCTAGTAATTCATCTGGGCCATGAGATGCCAATAGCACAGGAACAAACCGCCGTCTTTATGTAGCGAGCTAAAAAACAAGAAGTAAAAAATGATCCTTTTCCAACGATCCAATGATCCTTCAGGCAACGGGCATATAGAGCTAGTCCTATATTTATAGACCAATCGGCACTAGGTGAGTGATCTGATCAACATCACGTCGGATGCCATTACTTCCCAGGACCTCACCTAGTACCCATTCAAAGCTGGGTTGACCTGGGAGCCAAGTTCATTTCTGAAGACAGCCCGGTTCCGTCACGACATGTAGTGATACAGAATATGCAAAAACCTGGCAATTCACACGCCATGGCATATCTGGTATACATGATATACGACCCATTTAAGCTTTCTGGAGCCGGTCGTTTATAATATTACCTTTACATCGCAAGCTTTTTCTGCATTCACCCAAAGCTCTGTCAGTACCAAGCTACTCTGCTGTGCCCTTTCTGGTCACTTCAAAGATAACACACTTGTCTTGCATTCTTCTAGAACAATCCACACTCTAAATTCAACGGGGCGAGTAGAGGCAGGACCGGCTCCAGTCGTGGTAGATGTTTTGGGAGATATTCAACACTGAAGGGGAGACACGGGTGGACTTTTAATCAGGTTACAACTGGTGTCAGCTCTTCGTTGGTTACTGAAGAAGGGGACTGAGTACATGTGGGAATGCCCCGAGGGCAGTGGTGTCAGTTCTTGATTCATTCAGTTTGTTAGTCTTAACTCTTTATGCCTCATAATGTCTCTTGTGCAAAGTCTGTAGACTAAACACTGAATGCATTTTAAAGTAGAACAGAACACGTTAAAATAACTGTTTCGCACTGAAAGAGCTAAAAGAACGGTTAGCACGTTGTCTTTAAGTCTAACACTGGCGATTTCAGCCATCTCCTAATTATTCGTCATTTACGATATGCTTATGGGGGGAGAGGGGTGTCTGAAGGGGGAGCAGTGAGTCTATTCATCGCCCCCCGCACCCCTTTTCCAGGGGAACCCGAAAATCCTACAAGAGGAACACCGCGCCAAAATGACAAACACTTATACAGAAGGTAAGACAAGAAGCACGTGACGGGAGGCCAACCAATGGGGGTTATTTATTCTCGCACGCGTCAAGATAAGCCAGATGCTATCAGTCAGGTACAGTGGTTACCATCTGTCGCTAGGGGACAGCCAGGGATAATACAAACACATTTATTGTTCACCCTTTCTTCTTTTAACACGCCGTGCCACGTGCTTCTTTTATCGTGACAGCTGATTTGGCTAGACACATGATCTTCTTCGGCTTAAGGTCAACGTCGTGTGACTTTGGTTGTCATGTCTACCCACAACCTTCTCCTTCGTATATACGTGCAATCAATTCTGACGCAGATGATCTTCAATGCCAGGATGTAAAATTGTCCATCATCTTCTCTTTCGGTTTCTCCTTGTCTCTTTTCCACTTGAACTTTCCCATCGTCGCGATGCACGTCAGTTCTATTTTTCTTATGTATGACCAAAGAATGTAGACTGCATTCTGATATGGGCAATCAATTTTCTTTCAGAGTCAGATTCTTTTTAAAAAAAAAAATCTGCCCAGGGTATTCTCATTATTCGTGTGTAAACATCTTCCAAAAGATTGTCCACTAATCGTTCAACTGTCAACGATTCACGTCCGTTTATAACACAGCTCTTGATAATTCTCTTTCTCATCTTGACTTACAAACAAAGATTGCACAGCATATTCTTTATTTTGTAAAATGTTGTCTTTGCTAGAGATTTACCCTACCGCACTTCTTTACATCTTCTTTCTGCAGTTATCAGGGACCCGAGTACTCAATGGACGTCACGCCTTTAAACAACCTTCAGAGACTTATACCTATATGAGAAACCATGTCTAACTGGGATAAATCCTTCTTCTGCCTGTTGACAGTGCACCACTATGTGGTTCGGCACCAATGAATCCTGGCTGAACCTGAACCGCCTGAACCAGTAAGCCAGTGCTCTTTCCGGGTATCAGCACGGCTCAAATTACGTCTTACATGGGGGATTAAACTCAGATCGCTCGAACCACCACACCAGTGACCACATTCGCGACGGCAGCCCATATTATAACCACGGTTCAGCAAGGACACTCACACGTGATAACCGATCGATTGAACCAACCAATCAACTTAAATATTAAAAGGAGTGGGAGCGCGTGTGATATGTATGGTCAAAATAATGTTTTAAAAAAATGTGCTCATGTAGCTAAAAACAGAACTGGTAAGAGGTCCGTACTTAGGAAACAGCAAAGTCGTGCCAGATTGTTTAGTTTTATGAATACGGATATGACCTATAAACAACGAAGTGTGACGCGGGCAACAGGGCAATTAAACGAGCGAGGCGATGGCGAGGCCTATCTGATTTTGGTAACGCAAGAGAGGGATAGTATTACAGGATAACATTATAACGGTATCCTACGTTGAAGGCTATATTAGATGAAATCAAGACATAAGTGTGGGGGATCTCTGACGCTTGTCTGTGGGTGTATGTGCATGCGTGCGTGTGCGTATGTGTAATTCTGGGTGGAAATGTGGTGGAACAAGATATAAGGATCTGCAAAAAAAAAAAAAAAAGGATATACACAACTGAGACTTGTGGGATAAGGGTAAAGGCAAAAGTGTAACAATGAAAAATACAAACACCCACAGTTGGTTTACACACGGATGCTCTATGATTTTATAAGGGAAATGATATCTAGGTGTTAAGTAAAGGTCCCTTTTCCACGCTTTTAAGTGTATAGAGCATATAGGGCTAGACCTATATTTTTATAGACAAAACGGCACAAGATGGGTGGTGGTCAGCATCACGTCGGCCACCTTTACTTCCCGGGACTGCACCCAGTACCCACTCAGGTTGGGTCGACCTGGGATTCAGGGTGATATCTAGGTGTTGTTCAGTTTTATAGCAACCAGCACACACACCAATTACACAAGGAATTGAAAAGAAACTAAAAACATACACGGAGAATACAAGGAGTGAAAGAGATTACAAATATGGGCACAGCACAGCTTGGGCATCGGGGGACAGCACAGCTTGGGCATCGGGGGACAGCACAGCTTGGGTATCGGGGGACTGCACAGCTTGGGCATCGAGGGAGAGCACAGCTTAGGCATCGGGGGACAGCACAGCTTAGGCATCGGGGGACAGCACAGCTTGGGCATAGGGGGACAGCACAGCTTGGGCATCGGGGGGCAGCACAGTTTGGGCATCGGGGGACAGCACAGCTTGGGCATCGAGGGACAGCACAGCTTGGGCATCGTGGGACAGCACATCATAAGAGTGCCTTGTGTCGGTATGCCAAAGTGTGTGCTCTGTTCTTTGCCGTCGTCGTCTGTTTCTTCTTCTTCGCGTTCACCGTCTGAAAACTCCGACGAACAGTTCGGGTTGTTCGTCCACTTCTGGACTCCAGTCCTATCCAGATTGCTTGCACATCTGATTTACAGATCTGGGTTCTTCTCTTTTAGTTAATTCCATCTCGGGAACTCCGAGATTTCAAGGGGAGTTCCCGGGAAAGTCCAATATTATGGAGGTTGTTAGGGTTAGTCGGTCTTCATTTCACACCCTAACACCCCAATACTATTGGACTTTCCCCAGAACTCCCCACGAAATCTCGGAGCCCCGAGATGCAATGCATTGGAAGGGAAAAACCCAGATCTGACTCATCTGTACCCAGACTGTTGGTTCCTTGCATCACATGCAGATGCACTGCGACTTCGAGAAAGCTTCTAATTAGTCGACTCTTACGACATGCTTTTGGGTAGGAAGTTGGTCTATTCTTGTTTTCCCATAATGGGGCCCCGGTACCTACAAAGGGAGTCGTCTACTAAACCATTAAAACAAATCCCAATTGTCTCGTTCAATCTCTAAGTATTAAGACACCCCTGCGGCTATGCCCGCCTAGTTCAGTTAATATGTTCGCGCTAAAAAAATAAGCAATAGTTATAAGGGTTGCATGTTCCCCGTGTGGGTTCCGGGGCCCCACTGCGAGGAAAAACAAGAATAGATCCACTAACTCCCAAACAAGCATGTCGCAGGAGTCGACTGAGAACTTTTTTTGAAGTCGGAGTGCGTCTGCCGGAGTGAGAGTGAACAGCCAACTGCACATAAATAAGCCAGTAAAACAGATGTCCATGCACAACTCAGGTCCGGGCACAAAGTGAAAGTCTAAATGGACGAACAACCTGGACTTTTCGCCGTGGCTTACAGTCGGTGAACCAAGAAGAAGAGAAAGATATGGGTCGTGAATCTTAAGTCAAGTCATACAAGACTACTTAGATGTACACATAACACCTGAATCAATCAATGGATGCATCAACCAAGGACCTTCTCTAACGGGAAGTCATGTTGCCATGTATCTTTGCAAATGTATCTTGTCCTGGTTGCAAAACAAATCAAGTGCCTTCTCCGCTATAAAGACTGGCAACAGAGAATCTACAGCAATGTCTGTCGTCACTGTTGCACAGTCTACAGGAACATGTTCTTCTTCTGCTGCTGCTTCTTCTTCTTATCCTCCTCCTCCTTCTACTTCTCCTCCTCCTAGCTCTTCTTCTTCTTCTCCTCCTTTTTCTTCGTTTTTCTGCTCCTTTCCTTTTATTACTTCTTCAGTATTCTGAACCCTTGAGGTTCATTGCATCAGATACCACCCGCCTCTATTCGTCGTTGTGAATGGCCTTCTCATTACTGTTGGTGACTGCAAGTAGGTCTGCTTATCTATTATTATCTCTTCACAATCTTCTTAGTCTACCTCACGGCTTACCCCAATTCAACACTTTTGCGTAGGCAGTCAGTCTCTCGCTCATCTTCTGTTCTCTATAAATGCCCCAACCATTGTAGTCTAGCAACCCTCAAGAGGCCAGTAATCAGTGATGATTTGAACATGTTCTGCATTTTAGGAACGCCATTTTGTACTAGATTCACCGAGAAACAGCAGATCAAGCGGTTTGACCATCTCACAGGAATGCAGCAAGATTAAATACCACAGGCACTACATCTTAGATCAGCTACAAATCAAGAGGACGGCCGCGACTAAATGGATCGATAACATTAAAGACTACGCCTTTACCATATGACAATAGCCAGTGGCTGCTAGCGTGCAGGGGATCGAATATTACACCTCCCCACGCCGATTAACGGCAGAAGTGGTTTATGATGATGATAATAATGATGATTCACTGTATTGTTGCCTGAATGTACGCACACAAATTACATCGAAAAAAGCATCACTTTTAACAGCTGTAGTAGATGGAGAGGTTGCGTTTTTGCTTAGAACTAGTTTAATTATAATAAAGACTCGCCCTAGTATGCTATCAGAGCGCAGAGAATAATTAAGTGAAATTGACCAGATAACTGCCCGTTCTTGCATCCATCCACAGAAACATGTGTCCTGGTTGCCGAGTTGACATATGGTTCGGCTTTATTTTGGTATCACTTCACAGTGGTGTTAAAGTTAGCGTCGTGTTGATCGGTGAGAAGGGGTCGTGACCCGAGTCTGTCGGGGATAGTAGACAGGTGAATGCATGTGTAGCTGAGAGGGAAAGGGCGTGAGTTCGTGGCGAAGTGGTTAGGTCGTTTGTCTCGCTCTCTGAAGGTTGTGCGTTCGAGCTAGACAGCGAAGTTAGAAAGATGGAGAGGACATGGGAAGAGCTGCACGCAATAGCGAAGGATAGAACGAATTGGCATGAGTTCGTGGTGAAGTGGCTAGGTCGTTTGTCTCGCTCTCAGAATTTTGTGCGTTCGAGCTAGACGAAGTTAGAAAGATGGAAAGGACACGGGAAGAGCTGCACACGATAGCGAAGGATAGAACGAATTGGCGTGAGTTGCTTGTGGGCCTATGCTTCATTGGGGGTTGGAAAGGCAAAAGCAAAAACTCTGAGTGCAATGTTGACTTATTAGGCCAGTATTTTCTTGTTAATGGGCTGTACAGGGGAATTCTTACACACAGCCCACAGGGGGGACAATGGTGAACTACTCAGTGAAGCCTGTGCATATGCTTGTTTGTTTGTTTTAGTATCCAGAAGCCATGAGTTGTTAACCTTTAGGCTCGGTATTATGGATATCGCAACCATTCGGCCTTGATTCCATTGTAAATACCGTAAATCTGGAAGAAAATGTGGCTTTCCTACCCACCCCGGGATTGAACCCGGACCATAAGGAGTTTGTCACCCGGTCTCCGCGCAATCCGGTTTAGCCAACTACGCTAGAGAGCCGGGCAGCATATGCTTGTTAAGTTTGTTATGTCATTTGGTGTCGTGTTATGAACAGTCCTTTTCCGGTCAAGTAAGTGGTAGTCATCTCTGGCCAGACTCACTTATGAGACTGGATGACCCTTTTCTTCTCAAAGTATGTTACTGCATTCTATTCTATTTCACATTCTTCTCTCTTCTTAACAAGTTTTTCCGTGGTTCGTTTCCTGGTGTGTGGTCTTATATGCGGGTCGTTGTAAGTCTCACAGGTCGCAAGTCGAGGAGAAGCTGTCAAGTTCCTGCCACGACCGCTAACACTTTGCTAGACTTTTGGTGGTCACTTTACTACCATGTCACCGGTCTAGATCGTTGACGCCCCAGAAAGTCACATCATCTTAACTGTCAGGGTATGGGGAAAGGTGGGGGGGGGGGGATTTCTGACAGGACGAAAGAGAAGCTGATGTCATAAGGCACTTCAAACAGATGCCGGTCAGGGGATTTCACACACAAAGGACCTGACCGACCGACCCACCGACCAGCTGCCGGTATTAAACCACTCACACAGGTCGGGGCACGCGAGTATTGTGCGCCTTAGCGCACGTGACTTGGTCACGAGGGATTATATGGGCGGGCAGGGGAGGGGGATAACAGTAAACCACTACAAGGTCCATGGGTATTGAATTCCTTAGATCGGCGCCGTAGTTTAATGTTACTAGCAGGTAAGCGGGTGCTAAAGGGTTGGAGTACATTGTCAAGTACCGTAACATAGTAACACTCAGGGTATAAATGCGCAGCCATTGTTCACAGGCACTGTTGTCGCTCATAGAAAGAAATGCGAAAAATCAAAGAACACGACATAAAAACGGAAGGTAATGGAAAAGGCGACAGACTATACAAAAATGGAAAGAAAGCTACAAGCTTGATTTCTCATCTTGTAACTGCCGTGTCCTTTGTCCACTAGGAGAAATGATTAAAGAATATTTGTGAGTTATTTCAAATACTTGAAAGGAAACAATGAATGAAAGAAATCAATCAAAAATTAACATCACTGAACTCGTGACATTGACACACGTGCCTCGTCTCCTTTCTCAGTAGCCAACGAAGGCTAGACACACAAGTAACAGTTAAACGGTTATAAGAAGATAAGATGATATAATAATAATAATAATAATAATAATAATAATAATAATAATAATAATAATAATAAGAAGAAGAAGAAGAAGAAGAAGAAGAAGAAGAAGAAGAAGAAGAAGGGGGCGGAGGAGCAGGAGTAGACTTGACTATACCTGTACTTTCACACAACAAACATCGCAGCTGTGGTACACAAATCTATAGACTTTACGGTAGGTTAAACCAACCCTAACAAGTCACATAAGCATTCAAATCCAATAACTTTGTCAATATTACTGTAACCAGCCCGTATGTTGTTTTAGCTCACTCCAGATAGACTGAAGACATAAACAAATGTCTACAACCTGATTACCAAGGCAGTTTATTTTGTTGGTTATATAACCTTTTTTCGTGTTTGTTCCGGCTGAGTGACCGTCATTTGGTGTCGTGTTATGAGCTGGGTTCGTAGTAGCACGAAGGTTAAGGTTACACTACACCTGGTGGAAACAGGTGTATACTGTTTCAACTGGGGGGGGGGGGGAAACCCGCACAGTTATCCGATGGCGCTTTGTTCAAAAACAAAAAGCATAGCTACTGAAAGAAGGCTAATTCTGTCATACTTTTCCCATTCGAAATCTTTATAATTTAATAAGTGAAACTGGTCAAAGTAAACAAAAGAATACCTTAGGGTTCTGCCAATTAATTGCCACTTCTATTTATGCGTACAAGCTTTCCCGTCCACTAATAAAAGGGAGGCGCATTCGTCACGACAATAATAGCTTTTGATTTTTGTATTATCCAGTGTGTCTATCTATGTTTTAACTACTTCCTATGAGCCGATCAATACACTGTTTGTTTGTATGTTTGTTCAATATATCTAGTTTCTACGCCCTCACGCCCCCTCCCCCTCTCTTTTTCTTCAGTTTATGTAATTGTGAAAGACACTCGACTGCGGATCCAAAGGTCGTGGGTTCAAATTTGCATTCCACCGGAGTTTTCCTCCCTCAAACAATACCTTGGTTTCCGGGTCGACCTAGACTGAAATGGGTACCAAGTATAGTGCTGGGAAGTAAAGGTGGCCGGCGCGACATTGACCACATCGTGTATTTTGCCTATACAAATGAGAGTCTAAACACATATGCGCTAATGGCGTGCAAAAGGACCTTGACATTGTGAAAGACTGTTCTTAATGCAGGCGGGTCTTGCTAGTGACACTCGCTGTCAACCCCATGCCTTCGTATGGCACAACTTGGCGCTGAGTGGTCTCCATGTATGGTGTCCGCCTCGAGTGTTGGAGGTGCCGGGTTCAAGCCCCGGTGAAGGCTGATATTTTTTTTCACGTAGACTTCTAGTAAATTTCCCCGGTCTCTGGTTAGTAAAATCGGACACCCGTTTGTATCGTTACGCCCGTGAAAAAATTTCCTGGTAGTTGGAACACGAAAAAGAGTAGACTAAAGACGCTGCCCGTGCAAAATTTGGAGTTGAAAATCTACCCAAAGTATTTCAGGATCCTCGCCGCTGCAACGGAGTTCGCGCTCTGTGCTGAGATTCTTTACACTTACGCTTGAGTTGGAAGTAGAATGGAGCACTTACGGGTTGAAAAAGCAAACAAACAATAGCAAAATATAACACTAACGACTGGAAAGACAAAAATGTGACACGAACGAGATGTAGCGATAATGGTTAGTGAGGGAAAGTAAGACATTTCCACACAGAGTACATTTTGACACCTTCTGTGATAAAGAATCGCGACGGGCAAAGAAGGGCAGGGGTATTCCTGGCTCATTTCAACACATTGGGCCAGCTAGCTCTCTTTTACAATCCACAACATGTGGTGGGGGGGGGAGGGGGAGGAGGGGGAGGGAGAGATAATCTGCCGCATTACTGCCGATCAAGTGCTGTGCCCCTGCACTAAACTGCCCTCTTCACCCCCTCACCTTACTTAACTATATATAAAGAATGTCAATGATTGAGTGTGGAGACGCGCGCGTGCACATATTCATTCTTTACTATATTTTTTTTGAGCGCGCTATCACCATTCCTAGCAAGCATGATTTATCACGTACCAGCTGTCGGAAAAAAATGCCTAAATACAACCCAAACGAAAGCATTCTACCTTTTAATTCGATAAATGTGTCATCTAGTCATAAAATTCAGCTCTTTTATCTTTCATTTAGTTATGTAGAGTCTGTTTTTTATTTCCCTAAAATTGTCATCTAATTATATATCTGCCTATTAATTTTATAAATCTGAAATATGTCATCTAGCTATATAAATTTACCTTGTATTTCTATGCGAAGTCTGTGGCTTAGGCGTTGCGAGTCTGACTCGTAATTCCAACGTACCGCGATCGAAACCCACTGCTGGCTGCATTTTTTTTTTATCTTAACGGGTACCACCAGGATGTATGTCCTGTGGAAGTAGAAACGGCCGGCATAATGCTGACCACATTACCTATTACCGATTGGTCTGTAAAAAATATAGGGCGCTCTTCCCATGTGCCCAAGGCGTGAAAATAAATCTTTCCTTTTACTTACTTTTTATTTCTATAATTTTGTCATCTAGTTATATAAGTCTACCTTTTATTTATAGAAAAGTGTTACATAAGTCTACCCGTTAATTCTTAAAATCTGCAATCCGGTTCATTAGGTTTCAGTTCACATAAACATACAGGTTTCGGTTTACATAAACATATAGGTTTTGGTTCACATAAACATATAGGTTTTGGTTCACATAAACATATAGGTTTCAGTTCACATAAACATATAGGTTTCAGTTCACATAAACATATAGGTTTCAGTTCACATAAACATATAGGTTTCAGTTCACATAAACATATAGGTTTCAGTTCACATAAACATATAGTTTTAAGTTCACATAAACATATAGGTTTCAGTTATTATATAAGCGTAATTTATCTTATATGTCTGTTAACAAGTTGTAGAAGTCACTTGGAAAGTGCGCCCGCCCTATAGGTCTAGAGGTCTATCATCCAGCCACATGAGACTATCACATAGTTCTAAACGGCTTTCACGTTTGCTTAATACACAGTCAAACAATACGTTCATTCTTTGACAGCATTGTTTGCTATAACGGGTATACTTTGACATCGGTAGTTGACAAACCTCGATTGTTTGGCCCCGTTAACCAACTACATTCGGTCCATCGCGTCACCGTGGGATAGCCGGCTATTGATATTTATTCATTTCTGGAGACGACTGACAGCTTAACTCTTTCAATACCAGACAGTTTTACTTTAACATCTTCTACCTCAAAGAACTGTTGACTGAAAATTGAAAAATGGATAATTCATGCGGTTTTCAAATAAGAAATATTGAACACAATGAGTTAACGCCTTCTTCAATTTTGTGTTACCTAGGTGTAAACTCGTGCGGAAAGTTATGGTTGTTCCTTCACTTCTAGATAGATTTTGGTCTGGTTCAAGGACTTAAGTTTTACGTGCAAATCCTTTTTACAGGTCTGGCTTATATACATGTAGAATGCTTGTTTGGTGTCCTTTGCTGTCTGTGAATATTACATAGTAAGGCGCCAATCTCATCTCCGGTGCAACTCGTATCCCAGTCCGAAAGTCAGGAGAACGATTTTTCTTTGAACCATGGAAAATCATTCCTGAATAAGTCAAGAATTATGAAACGCATTCACTAGCCTTTAAAGCACAGTGACCTACGGGCTGACAACCGTCGCCTTAAAGTTAGCTGTGTCCCTTACAGTTTACAGGACCTTGGGGAGAGGAAAAACAGGAGGAAAAATGGGTGGGGGGGGGGTGGGGGAGTCTGTGGCGGCTGTTTGTGTTTTCACTCGGTAATTTTACGTTTCAATAGTTGTCTAAAAGATCGGCTCCCGATACTATTGTCGAAACCAATACACGGCGATCTGCTGCCAAATTGTCCGCAGCCGGAATCAAACCCTGCACCTTGGAAGTAGGAACATCTTTCGCAACGCCTAAGCCACAGACTCTGATACGATTATATGCAAAATACCACAAACCATAATCATACACCTGTGACTGACACGACTGGGGATGCCTCACGTCCTTTGTCAGTGCGACGGTGTGGGTTTCCAGAACAAGCCCAGACTTGAACCGTGGCCTGCCATTGTGATCACCGTACGGTCTGACGTGGGTACAGTGGCGGCCTCCTCAAGTGTAGGTTTGACACGCAAGCAAGGGCTTGTTTGTCAGCCACTTTATATTTAAAAAAAAAACGGTTTAGAAAAAACCGTTAGCTAGCTATTGTAAACGCTTTCTTCTATCCATACCTTAAGTTATAGCAGTGGTAGGGAGAGAAGGAGGAAGTGTGTGTGTGTGTGTGGAAAATAGCGAGTGAGAGGGTGAGGGAGGGATTGAGGGAGAGCGAGAGAGAGAGAGAGAGAGAAACATATATATATATATATATATATATATATATATATATATATATATATATATATATATATATATATATATATATATATCCCCTCACACACACACACACACACACACACACACATATATATATATATATATATATATATATATATATATATATATATATATATATATATATATATATATATATATATATATATATATATTATATAGAGAGAGAGAGAGAGAGAGAGAGGGAGAGAGGGATGGGGCAGGATAGCGAGTGCGACTAAATGAAGGGTCAGATATCAGAGTGGTATGGTTAATACTTTCAAGCACTCTCTCTCTCTCTCTCTTCTTCTGTCCTTCTCCCCCTTCATCTCTCCCCTACCTCATCCTTCCCACTGTAACCTACCCTGGTATCAGTTAATCTATTATTTCTCTCCCCCCCCCCCCCCCCCCGCTTTTCTTTCAACACAGCATAAACTCCACAGGGCCGGTTCCGGAGAACTGCAGCAAGAACACGGATTAATGTTACATGATAGGTATTACAGGACGTTCCGAAAGTCCTGACAGTGCGCCAGTGTAGCCTGGTGGTCCCGCGTGTTGTGATTTCACATTCCTCTCATCTCCTCGGCTTCCCACACTTCGCTTAGAGTTTAGAGACTATCAACTGTTCCTATCTAAACTCTTGTCCGTGCTAAGTCGGCATCCGTGGTTTAGTGCTTGTGAATACAGTTTCATAATTCCGACATACCTGGTCAGCTGCAGATAATTTGGTAGGGGAGAGTTTTGCATTATTCTGAAAAGGTTTTATTGTCGAACCGTTCAATACAGTGACGAGGCGTGCCTGTTAAGGCTGTAAAAGCCGCTTACAATTTTCACTGCAAAAAGAAAAATTATTTAACTATGTCATTCTGTTCACTATTTAATACAAATACGTCACTCTCTTTACGTCCGCAACATACGAAAAGAACGCTCACTGGATGTTTCGCTGCATGCTTAGCGCACACGTGTTAAAAAAAAAACTAACGTGAAAAGCTACCCGCTGTTGAGAATATGCGCACGCATGTTCTCAACAGCTAAGCGACAAGGGGGAAAATAACACACGACACCCTATCCAGTGTAGCAGTTACCTGCTTACGCTTACTCATATGAAATGATGACGCTCGCCACTTATTCAATAAGCACTGGTAAACTACTGCACGTTGAGTTGAAAACTAAAGCCATCCTGTTTCTTTGTTGGCGCCTTTCCGTCTTTCCATACGATAATGTTATATTGTGCTGTCTAGTGTGTCCTCCTGTCTTTCTGCTTCTTTCTACGAATGCCAATCAATACACTGTCTGTTTGTTTATTAAATATATTATTTCTACGGCTTCAAGATACATTGTTTATTTATGTGAATTACTGAGAAACTGCGTCAAAAACAGGATTCCCAAACAGGATTCTGATTATGTTATAAGATACGCCTCATAAGGCTACACCCTGACTGGTATCAGCTTAATCTAAGCTTTGTTTAACCAGCCTATCATATTTCTCTTGTCTCTCAGGATTTGACACTTGTCTAGCGGCCCTAACACTCTTTATCTATGTGACCACGTGACAAAATCAGTTCTATAAATGAAGAAATGTAATGGAGGTTCCCCCTCTGTTTATTTATAGGAATGACGTATACACACCGGAACCTACCAATCAAATACATTTCTCAACTGTTTGTGTGTTCTAGACAAAGCATTAAGATCTACTGTGTTCATAGATTGTTGCTGTGATTGTTATTCAACATATGCTTCGTTAAAATAAATTTATGTAACCTATGGTGCCACTTCAATGGTTTGAAATGAATTCTGTCCGTAATCCTTAGTTGTGGGTTTCAAGCTGTACGATAGACATGACCAATAAGACACCTTTTTTGGGGTACCTAGTTGATCATGTTCTTAGTGCACTTGTATCCATGGCGAGGCGCAAACGCCGTCCGGATGTGACAGGTTCAATTTAATAAAACAGTACAACTTGCAACGATCCGGGGGTCACTCGCTAGGCCTCTGAAAGCCAGATTTGGCCCGCGGACAGACAAGAGAATAGATCTGTCCAAAGCTCTACAACTCGGAATTGATGATTCTACGTCATGGGGTGTCGTGGCAAGGCTATGTAGGTGCCGGTACTGGAATGTACCAATCTTTGTCCAACAATGTTAGTGGAGTTTATTCCAGCTCAGACTAAGATGACCAACTCGGCAACATATCTTTAGTTTATCGACATCACCATGTGCCATCTCAACAGATGTAAACGTTCATGACTTTTTCACAGATATCGAACCCTTATCTTACATGTTTTTAGCATATTTTTGGTTTTTTCATTTATTCTTCCTTTTTTTCCACCCCAAGTCGTCAGCAGCGAGCTTTGGTAGGGAATTCTCAGGGAAGGTCGTATAGTATAGCGGGGTTAGGGCTAGCAGGAGTCGATGTTCGTTAAACAGTAACCATACGACACTACCACTGCCTTGTTCTGGGCGTGTCAAGTGTTAGTTGTTTTCAGCGTGTTTATTATTTGCTGCGTCATCAATGCCAGCGTGCATTAATAACGTTTATCATTGTCATTACTGTGACCTGTCTGCATGTGGTGTTCTTACTTCGTATTTTCGCCTTCGCCGCGAATTTTCGTGACCTTTCAGCATTCTAGAGACAACATTGCTGATATAGATAATCTACTTCAGGCAAACAAAAGAAGAGGAACAAGAGGAAACTGACCCTAACACTAACCCCCTCCCCTCCACACTATAGGATTTTCCGGGGAACTCCCTAAGAATTCCCTACCAAATCTCGCACCCGGTGAGATGAGTGAAAAAGCTGAAACGCACCATACTTTTTACATCATGTCGTAAACAAATACCAACATCTGTTGGCTGTGTAGTTTTACATGCCGTTCAGATGTTTGCCACCGAACTAATAATGGTATTCCTTTACGTCACACTCTTTGACTATCTACCATCATCCTCTTCAGACTGTGTCTACCTCTTGTCCCAACAATCTTCAACATATCCTCCTCCTGCACCAGTTGCTGTGACAAGGAGCTATTCCGGACACGGTTAATACCGTCTACGATAGATGTCATATAACCCCAATTCTATAATTCACTACTAAAAGCGCGTATCAATACCGTTTTTCTCAGGCTACGCTAAGCGCTTCCAGGATTTCCCAAAAAGTGCTAATTTCTATGTTATTACTTTAAACACCCTTGTCAACGTTATCCAGATATGTAAATGTGTGCACAGGTCACACTCAGGTGACAGAAGTACACACAGACAGTGGCGGTAGCGAACGCACTGTTGACAAGTCAGCCAAGGGGGATAAAAGCTGCAGCTTATCTAACGCTCGATCCGGCACACTAGCGGCGGCGGCGGCAGCCAGCAGACGTGACGGGACTAGCTCTAATCCCTGGAACAACCGGCTACCTGTCCGGACGTGCTAGTGAAGATGTGGCCACACCTGACCTGGAGTGTAACAAAAGGTGTATATCTAGGTACGCATTCCACAGGCGGCTGACTCTCATTGTACGTGCTAACTCCCCGCAATCCAACCGCCACCCCTAAGAAAAAAAAGCCTACTTTTTGGATGGAATACATTTGGCATCATGACAGGTAATCGAATACTGAATACTGACGGTAAAAAATGAAGAAACATGCCGCCATTCGCTGGGTGACACCCCGTGTGGGTTCCGGGGCCCTATTATGGAAACGAGGAAGAAGGGGGAGGGGAGATACAGCCACTTCATCAGTACAAGCAGGTCGTAATAGGCGACTAATAAAAACTTGCCGAAATTGATTGTGCTGGGTCGACAAGGGCCCCAATCGTAGCCTAACTAAATCACAACACACAATGTGCCAGACAGCCTTATGGGCGAAAGTCAAATAAGTCTTAGAAAATACTATCTTGTCTGTGGCTTAGGCGCCGCGAACGCGCTTTGTAATGCTGGGGTGTCGAGTTGGATCCTAGCCGCGGACGGTTTGTCTTGCGTTGTTTTCGACAGTGGTACCGCGAGCTGACAGTTTAGTAAAAGCAGTGGCAAATTACAGAATGAAAAATTTGCCTAGGAAAAACAAAACCACAACAACCAAACAATGCAGGAGTTGGGTCTGCAACGTCCTGTAAAGGATACACAACTAACTCTTTACTATCTTAGAGGCTGCTATTTTGATAACTAGTGCCTTAATGTGATTTCCTCAATGCTGTACTGAGTAGGTTGGGGATAATGGTGAATCTCTTACGCTAACACGATTGCGTGACCGAGTAGTTAGGCTTGATAAAGCACGTCCATGCTGTCTTCGAGGTAAAGAAAGGAGATACAATAACCAACTTCTCATGTGGAAAATAAGTAGAGGCACCTTGGAGTGGCTACTGCATCGGAGGATTGGGCACTCATGAAAATGTCCAATCTATTTTTAAAAAAAAATATAGAATAATATAATGTTTTAGTAGATCTTGTCTTGGTAGTTATTGTTTTAATAACTATTGGTCTTAATGTCCAGTTCTGGTAAATATTACACCGCCGGTTTATTTTTAAACAACTATTACATTACTGCCTTTTTGTGAGTGTGGTAACTACTGTGTAAGTAACTATTACACTGGTTTCTACTATATTAAAAATTAATGTTTCATTATTTCCTGTCTTAGTAACTTTTACATAACTGCTTATTGTTTAAGAAAATACTGTCTTAGTAACTACTGTATTACATCCTACCGTTATAGCAACTGGTCTAAGCCATCAGCACCCTCGTTGTGTCCTTATACGTCACATAGGTCTGACTTTCTAGTCATCCATTCCATTCCATCTTGTGCCATCCTTTCGTCTTGGGGTTTCTTTTAGGATGTCATCAATTGCTCAACCAATCTGTTGTCCTCTTTGGTCATTGTATGCCCCTTTCTCCTCACGACGCACTCAATACATCGTCCGATTCTTCGTCTCACAGCTGAGGATATAAGAGCTGGTCCAGACATGACTGTTGTTTTCTCGCCGTTCTTGAGTCCATCCCATTTAATGTTCACAATGGTGCAGTCCTTTATGATGAATCACAGACAACAGGTAGTGTCGTGAAATGATAGCCATTACGCATCGGTCTGTAAGGCTGATAACCTGTCTTACCTGTAATCTGCACAAAATTCAAACTTGGACTCGCCCAGAAATATATAGTCCCTTATATCTATATATATAGGCCTGTATTGGACAACATTATTATGTCTGCCTTTTCTGGTTACTTTAACTAAACTCCACTTTTAAATGTATATCTCTTGGGAGATATATTTAGGGAGTTATTTGAGGTTTCTTGGAAACCGATTTACCCCTTGCCCCAGTATACAAGGAACTTCTTTTGTACCAACGCCTGAAGTGTCTAAGCGACGCTATTCTCCTTGCCAGCTTCTCAAGCGTCCAGATGTGTTAATCTGTGCCTGTATAACTTTCACTTTTCAAGGCAATCTGGAAATGTCTCAGTTTTTACATATGCTTGGGTAAGTTAATTATAGTTTACGAGTACCTAGAATGATGTCTGTAAAGTAGTCACTGCTGTAGAGAAATCCATATCGGCTGTGTGATCTCACTTAGTTCTACCATTCTTGATCGCTAGAGTAGCGGATTCGAACGTAGATCTTCCACTGTACAGACTAAATAGCTTATGCACTCAATAAACCACCCATACTGATAAACATTTAATGCCCTTACAATTGTGTACGTTTTAAACTACTTACAGAATCTGTACATACGAAATGGGGACAGAATTGGGTCAGGGCTGTGTTAATCAAAGTATGTGTGTGTTTGACCCAGATCAATGAGTGCTGGGGCGGTTGGGAAAGCTAGGGAATGCAGGTACTGACGGTAAATATTGGTGTTTGTGTGCAGAGTGAGAGGGATAGGGAGAGTGATATATGTGTTAGACCACTTTATCTATCTCCACTGTATATCTGACTTGCCTTCTCTTGCACTAAACAGACAGATAAATATAGGAGACTTATGTCTTTTGGTCTGGAGAGGCAATCTGAGGAATGAAACAGGAGAGCAGGGAGGAGTCAGCAGATGGGGGTTGATGACTGATGCTTGCTCTGTCTTTCCTGTCAAGATGTTACCCTCTTGATGATGACTAATGTTGAGTTATTTTCTTGACAGGATGTATATTTTCTGAAGAGCTGGCAGAAGATTCACAGTCTCACCAACATCCACCAACCATCAAACCACCAGAAACAACTTGTTACCCACCAGCTAACACCTGTGAAGTTTCCTGACATCTCCAAAATGTGGGAGAGTGTGCCTCAAACAGCTACCAGTGCTAGAGCTTAATGTGGCTCAAAGACATTGTGTGTCCTTACTGGTGATAGAGACTTGCTAGATACCAGTACAGTTGCTACATCTTATATAGTGAAGTACTCTTACTACTTGATCCAGTGGAGCAGAATTCCCAGAGTCAAAGACAGTCAAATCATCCGGAGCTGAGGGAGGCATCATAGACAGAGAGAAGAGAAGATAAGTCTAATGCTTCGCATGATGTTGTGTTCCTCACAGCTCCTTGTGTCCAGTGATGAGAAGATGTCATCTCCAAGACCTTCTGTCTGTGTAGTCTCTTAGTGATTTGGACATGATATCCTGAGATCTGGCATTTGTCTCACTTTTATATATCTAATTTATATTGATTACATACATTCATTTTCATGGCTGACTTAGGTGTCTCTATTTCACCTTTTTAAGTGTTTAGCAGTTGTGTATGTATGTGTATCTTCATTATATGTGTTAACATGGTTATGATAATGAACTATCATAACCTGGGGGCTTTCTTTAGTAAGTAGTGCGGGTGTCCAGCCAAGTGTGCCTAGAAATATTATATATATATACTGACATATTTTGTAGTGCCAATACTTGAGTTGCCCTACTCCAGAGATAAGTTGATCGTATATTGGCCACGGGGAATCCCTTAGACCAATACGAGCCAAACGACTCAACATAATTATCTCTTGAGTGCTGCTGGTTCTGAAGGAGAAATCCTTACATTAGGCACGCGACAGGAGTGATATGTGACAGGTAGAAGTAATGCCCCCCCCCCCCCCCCCCCTGTAGCATAATATAACGTTAGATGGAAAGGTTATAGCCAGAATTCATAAATTTACATAGCCAAATGTTTTCGAATATACATGATTTAACGCTCGTTCCATGTATTACTACTGTCTTAGTGTGTATTATTTATTTAGACGTTGTGTCCGAAAATATGGTCCCAACATAGCCATAATTTACCTGCATAAACCAGAGGTATCTCCCGCGATAAACCACTACTGCTGGTGTATAAGTCCATCTTAATATAAATAGCAGCAGCAGAATCGAAGATGCACAAGTAAACGAAACCAGTCGTGGCATTGAAAACCAACAAGAATACAGAAACACTTCTGGGTTTTGTCAAAGGAACAACAGCAACTTCAAAGCCATTATACGCGCGACATATAGGAAGAAATTAAATGACAAAATAATGAATGATATGAATATACTAAGACAGCTCAATGCGATTCCTCGCCGATTTATCCAAACAAAAGACATTATGCAATTACTTCCGTTGACGACGTCTTTCAACAAAAGCAGCAGATTCTAGGTCGCGCCGAAACACCCCCCCCCCCCCTGTCCTTGGGTGCTGCAAGACTCGAGGGGTGGCTCGGTCAATAGCCTATCGGCAGCATTCAAACGCTGGCAGCTTTTCAACATGTTCGACGAGGGTATAAAGAGTCTTGTCTCGTCTGTAATCAGCGTCACGTGTTTCTCAGCTGTTCAGCGGTACTCAAGACAGTTTTTCATCTCTGCTCTGTGTAAGGACGAGAGTATAATTAATTCGCCGCCCCTGATTCCCAGAATTAATTACGCTCATTACATGTGTGTGTGTGTGTGTGTGTGTGTGTGTGTGTGTGTGTGTTGGTTGCTTCTTCTGATCTCAAGTTATCCGGACAAGTCAGATACTACCCCATCCTTCTCCTCTCTCGTCCTGATTCCTATTTCCACATAACTCTCATATTCTGCTAACTCCCTTTCTACTACTCTCCTGATCTTTCCTTCTGACTGACGTTTAACCCGATCAGGACGGTACAAACTGCCACCATTCGGATGAAAATCACCCGGGTACAAGTTCCAGAAACCCGGTTCAACTCGCAATTTATTTTTAGGGCCCCCGACTAGAGCTTACTGAACACACACTCTCTCTCTCTCTCTCTCTCTCTCTCTCTGTCAAATATTCACTGTTTATAAGGAACAGAAGACTGCAATTAAACAAGGTTATTGATGGAACATGGATTTAACTTCATGACATAAGGTCAATGTCAATATATGGTGCTATCTCTGTTTATAGACAGATGGAACTCGACGTGTAACATGTCAATATCAAACCAAGCACCTTTATCTCCCATAAATTTCCATTCTTGCCTTATAGAATAGAAACCAAATAAACGAATTCCCATTTCTTTTTGAACATTTCATCAACTAGCCCATGTTCTTCAACTGAGAGGCTGTGAATTAAACCCGTCAGATTTGGATGGGTGGCTAATGTAAAGAGGTTTAGGTACCCGGTATTAGCCGGCAGCTAAAACACTGCACCGGGGCACATCAACAGAACGAGAAAAAAAAAATATTTAACGTTTTCAGCCCCACGCAAAGCGTGATGTGTGACTGCATCTTCCTCTCAAATGCCAACAATCACATTTAATGCTGTCCAAGTTCGGTCTAAGCATACTGCGAAATCTGGCCTTCCCAAAGGCCCCTTCCGCTGTCAATAAAATTTCTTTAATAGCGATGGCATTGCGAGTAATCAGGGTGATTTTTTAGCCTGTTGAACATCAACTATGAAAATTTATAAGACGTAAAGACTTTAAAAAATAACTAAATTTAGGAACGGAAAGAGAAAAACAACAGTAATTTAGCATGAGGTCCTTTTCACAACCATGGCGTGCTGGGTATATGATGCAAGACGGCTTGGTCATCCACTGCAGCTTGGCCCATTTTCAATCGTCTCGACACTATCCTGCCATCGGATCAAGGGGGACACAGGCGATGGAGTGAGGTCGACGTATTGCGCAAATCTTCCTCACAAGTCCTTGCGCAAGTCCTTTCATCCAATTATGCGAGCATGCCTTCCAAAGAGTGTATTTTATGGGGAGCTCAAGCAAGGGAAGCGGTCCCAGGAAGGGCAGAAAAAGCGCTACAGACTCTCAAAACTGATCTACACTCTTGTGGCATCAACACAGCAGCATGAGAGGCTGTTGCACAGCACTGTTCTGGATAGCGTAAATCCCTCAGGCATGGTGCATCGGAGGTTGCAAAGGCAGAGAAACGGAGGCAGACTAGAAAGAACTGTATTGCTAATACCCACACTTAATGCGGCTTCCATCTGTTGTCCGCACTGCTCAAGAACTGTCAGGGCTCATATTGGACTAATCAGCCACATAACTGCTTTAGGTGAAAGGTATTCTTCATCATTTGTGATGTACGAACAGCATATGAGGCAAGAATCATAATAAGCATTTTATCCTGCATTTATTTCTTCTAATTGTTGAACCTCCATTCTGTTATGCGTGCCATTAATTATACAAAGCCTCACGTACTGTTTTTCAGAACAAAGATCTCCTGTATATACCAAACGTACTTTCAGCCAGAATGAGTTCCTGCCACTGTTTACCCGGGTCTCTTATTTATTCTGACGCGAAGTACCACCCAGATTTTCCGCCACAAACCGAGATAAGAGAGCAGCCCAAGCGGGTTGCTTAAACAAACGCAAATGACGAGGAGAAAAAAGCAACGGCACAATACAAACAAGATCAGGAGAGGTCAGAGAACAAGCAGTGATCACTCTATGATGTGGGAATTTTGCAATGTATCCCGTCCCAGTCGTTGATGAGTACTTTTGGCAGGAAAACATAGGGATGACAATACAATGGGAGAAGCTTGGGGGCAGGAAAGAACGCACACCCGTCATCTGGCAAGGAACATTAAAATACTTCAGTATATATAACTACTGCTACTGCTGCTGTTACTACTACTGTTGCTGCTACTACTACTACTACTACAGCTGCTACGACTTCCTCTTCTGCTGCTACAGTCACAGTTAAAGTGAAGAGGATCAACTTAATTGCACCGGGTTTTATCCCATACGTCTTGGTCTTACTCTGCAGAACGGTTAGTCACCTGCCGAGAGCATTAATCAAGTACGAACTCCGTAGCTGCGGTGATGATCCCTCAGAGATTTCCCATAAAAATTGCACTCGTGAACTGAATGGCGCAGCTGTGAAACAAACCCACGAGCTTCAGGGCGCGAGACAAACGGTTGACCACTTCGCCACTACTTCTGCTTTCACAAGAGCAGTTGGCGCGTTGCTTTGTGGTTTACACCAAGGTTGCGACATCTGCGTTTTTTACACCCACAGATCCGATGTCAGCAAACCCGAATTAGCTGAGTAAACAAACTGTCAGTCATCTTTTTTTTTTTTTACAAGAAGGTTCTTACATTTATTAAACTAGCAATTTTATACTGAGGAACATAAACAGACAATCAATCAGTGCACGACAAACTATAACTATTCAAGGCTAATTAATTTATGTGCTGGGTGGTGACATCACATGTTAAGCTCATTCTGCACATGTAGTTTGTACCCAGAGCGAAGCAGATGAGTTCTAGTCATGAGGCAGGTCGAAGTATGTGTAGCGTCTCTTGGCTCTAATCTCCTCCCACTTTTTCACATTTGCTGGTGCCTTAGTGAGTTTGCCTAGGTAAGCATAGCATGGCAGAAGGAGAGCAGCAGCGTAGAAGTAAAACCGGAAAAATCGTCCATAGGGAAACTGCTGCACTTTTGCAAATAAAGTGTCAGACCTAGTTTAGGACCTAGGGAGAAAACAGCTGGCAGCTCTACGCCTTCAGCTTGGAACGTTTCTGTGTGACCTGGTAAGTCAGTCATCTTGCTAAACACTAAACAAACTGTCAGACTTAGTTTAGGACCTAGGGAGAAAACAGCTGGTAGCTTTACGCCTTCAGCTTGGAACGTTTGTGTGTGACCTGGCACGTCAGTCATCTTGCTAAACACTAAACAAACTGTCAGACTTAGTTTAGGACCTAGGGAGAAAACAGCTGGTAGCTTTACGCCTTCAGCTTGGAACGTTTGTGTGTGACCTGGCACGTCAGTCATCTTGCTAAACACTAAACAAACTGTCAGACTTAGTTTAGGACCTAGGGAGAAAACAGCTGGCAGCTCTACGCCTTCAGCTTGGAACGTTTGTGCGTGACCTGGCACGTCTTCAGCCTGTAGCTGACAGACTATCATGAAAACAAGAACTGTCGATATCTTCAATCCACCACTGTCGTGAATATTATTAAAAACTCATGTTTTCAATATCCCCCAATGAGTCGTTGTCAGACATATAATACCAAGTTTCAGTAATATCTTCAATTGTAAGATTAGCATAACAAATTAGTGTCATTAATATTTTCTACATAAGGTATTGCTACTAGGAATATCACAAAAAACAACGACGTAGGTATCGGACGTCTGTCACAGGTTGCAATGTTACAAAACAGAAAGCAGTTACTTTTCCCATGAATGACGAATCTGCTTCATAGACATTTTCTTCCCAGCCATCAGGACCTTATAACTGAACTGCAAACGTCACTCTGTGTCCAGAGGAAAGAATTCTTCAAAAGGCAAAGATATTGGAGAAAGGACCGATTGTGTGGAGTGACTACACAAAGAAGGCTACAGATCAAAAATCTGTAGGTATGTGCCTTGATGTCCCCATATTAAAGTGCAACATGTTTCGGGCACCCCTCCAAAACGTACCACTAATTCTGACATTTCTGTATATTTTACCAGATTAAGTGAGAATAAAACAACGAGAGAGAGAGAGAGAGAGAGAGAGAGAGAGAGAGAGAGGGGGGGGGAGAAAGAGAGAGAGAGAGAGAGAGAGAGAGAGAGAGAGGGGGGGGGAGAAAGAGAGAGACTGTTACAGAGGAACCCCGAAGCTAAAAAAATAGCTCCATAGGTGTATTGAAATGGGGGTGCCAAAGATCTGTCAAAAGCAGAGATAACAATTATACAGCCCTCTAAAGAAACGCTTTTAATGTGCTAAATATATACAACATTACGATGCCGAGTGTGGATAATAGCAATTGTGTTACTAAACAGCAAATGGGGTAGTAAATCCAGCGCACAAGCGGCCTGGAATGGCCGTTCAAAGATCAGTTTATGACTGTTCAATATCTATACTACTTGTGAGGTACGACAGGGTTTGGATCTGGGAAGAAAATGCAATCCTATGGGATCGGAAGGAACAAACATTTTTTGGTTGATCCTCTTCTTGTTGATCACCTGCTGCAAAACTTAAGCGGAAAGTTCTGGTTGCTGGTCCATTACTGGACTTTATTCTTGTTCCAGATCTTGAGTTCTCCACCCACACAATTCCCATCCGGTTTAGGCTTAACAATGTTTGTTGAAAATTTTTTCTTCAACAGCATTTTGTTTCAATCCCGGCTATTTAATGCCTCTTTTTTTATTTTTTATTTTATTTCGTGAATTCACTGGTCTGTTCTTTATCACATTCTGTATAATAAGGATATACAAACAAGCGAACGAACGTGCATGATCAAGTGCAGGGCACTACCCCCCGGCCCCTGTCTTATAAAACACCGGCGAGCTAGTTTGCACATCAAGCAATGATTAACTACCTGGGACCAAGATGGGATTCTACGCCGCCAACATGAAAACTCCATTTTACTGAAATTCTCCTTAATGCCTTGGTAAGCAGACTAAGCTGGTTATCTCCCCATGCCATCTTGTCAATTGATGAGACGGCCTCCCGGCCCTAGTCGGAGGGCGCGACCTGTGAGAGCAGCTCAGAGAAAACTCTGGCCTCCTTCCTCGCCATGGAAACGGCCAAACCAACAGACAGTAGATTCCATTCGAGCTTCCGTAAGGCCAGAAGAAATCACGAGCGTCGGTTGAGGGCTTGCTGCTAGGAACTCAACCTAGTCGAGGGCCTTTCTTGTGGTGGGAGATTCGAAGGGAGATTAATTGCCAATACATTAAAAGATGAGAATTCAGAAGGATCCAGGCCGGGGGAAAAAATGGTAAAATCGATACGTTTAGTGGCGTTATAAACTCAGCTATGTTTACCAGTCGTATAATTTAGTATTCCGCGGATGAAAAGAAAAATTTCTTTGAAGAAAAAAAATCTGAAGACAGTTTAAGTGAGGATGTTCTTTGTTTGAAATAAACTTGGCTTCAAAGATTTCTATGATTTCAATCGTCCGGCACTAAAATATACCTTTCTTGAAGGAATCTTAAAAGCGCGTAATAATGAAGAGTGAGGTTTTGGCAGCAGCCGATGATAACAGGAGAAAGTGCAATGGTATTTTGGTGAACCGTCAACAGAATTATGACTTTCTACAGCAGAGATTCTCAACCTGTGGGTGGCGACCCGTTTTTTTTTTAATAGGTCAAACGACCCTTTCACAGAGGTCGCATAAGACCATCGGAAAACACATATTCAATGAAGTTACGAAGTAACAGCGAAAATAATTGTATGGTTGGGGTCACCAAAACATGAGGAACTGTATTAAAAGGTCGCCGCATCAGGAAGGTTGAGGGCCACGACTCTTGGGGGAAAACAAGTGGGCGGACTATCTTGTCTTCCATACAACTATGATACCGAAATGTATTAAAGGCATAATTTACTTCCTTGACGGAAATTCTAAAATCATCGAACTCAGATATAATTTAGTCGCTCTAACAAATCGCTGTCGATTCTGTAGAAAACAGCTTTTCTTTAGGGAAAAAAAATTGTCAAGTAGGAAGCACAATTTTCGCAGAATACAGTCTACAAATCTTTGACCCTTAGTGAATCAGTCAATTTAATAAAGAAAGAAAGAAGCTAAAAAAAAAAAAAGCTCAATAAATTATCAGGTTTTCTCTTCTTTCTTCAAGAAACATCCATTTCGACAGCACCACAATACGACGCTGAAAAACTGGCTTAGGGCAGAAGGTGGCAACTTGCCGAACCGGCTTTATTTGTTGTTGTTGTTAAGATAAGTCGGCTCTGTGGCTAAGTCGATGCGAACGTTTCGTAATGCCGGGGTGCCGGATTCGATCCCTGTCGCGGGCCATGCGCTTTGCGTAGGTTTCGACAGTGGTATCTGGGGGCCGACCGTCCAGAGAGCAATGGCAAACTACTGGATGTAAATTTGCCTAGAGAAACCACACAACAGCCGGGGGCTGCTGGGGTTGGTTCTGCAACATCCTGTAAAGGATACGCAACTAACCTTGTTGAGATAATGATGGACCAGAAAACGATCATGAATATATTAAATGCAAGCTCATTTTATTTGTTTAAATGTCCAGACGTAAAATCTAACGAGTCATTTAAACATTCAGGCATTTTAGTTTCTGTTAGTGGTTACTTTATTGCTATATAAAATATAGGTCTAACACTATATACCCCTTGGCTCCGAATGTCAGACGCGCCTGCGTGTCCAATTTGTAACCCTTTGAAAATAAAGTTTGTTCGTTCGTTCGTTCGTCAATCCAGCCATGAGTGGCTGCCAGGTACAGTCCTGGGAAGTAAAGGTAGCCAGCGTGATGCTGCTGACCACAGCAACTACTAATTGCCGATTGGTCTGTAAAGTATTGGTCGAGTCCTAAAGGCCCAATAAGCCTGAAGGCGCGGAAGTGTCCTTTACTTTAATAAGCTATATATCCAATACGCGGAAGGCCGTTGAAAGGCATCTCTGGCATCACGTTTAGTTATACCCACGATCGACTGTATGTTTAGAGAAGGCGGTGGTTATACCCACGATCGACTGTATATTTAGAGAAGGCGGTGGTTATACCCACGATCGACTGTATGTTTAGAGAAGGCGGTGGTTATACCCACGATCGACTGTATGTTTAGAGAAGGTGGTGGTTATACCCACGATCGACTGTATGTTTAGAGAAGGCGGTGGTTATACCCACGATCGACTGTATGTTTAGAGAAGGCGGTGGTTATACCCACGATCGACTGTATGTTTAGAGAAGGCGGTGGTTATACCCACGATCGACTGTATGTTTAGAGAAGGCGGTGGTTATACCCACGATCGACTGTATGTTTAGAGAAGGTGGTGTTTATACCCACGATCGACTGTATGTTTAGAGAAGGCGGTGGTTATACCCACGATCGACTGTATGTTTAGAGAAGGCGGTGGTTATACCCACGATCGACTGTATGTTTAGAGAAGGCGGTGGTTATACCCACGATCGACTGTATGTTTAGAGAAGGCGGTGGTTATACCCACGATCGACTGTATTAAAGTGTTACCGCATCAGAAAGGTTGAGGGCCACGACTCTTGGGGGAAAACAAGTGGACGGACTATCTTGTCTTCCATACAACTATGATACCGAAATGTATTAAAGGCATAATTTACTGAGAAGGCGGTGGTTATACCCACGATCGACTGTATGTTTAGAGAAGGTGGTGGTTATACCCACGATCGACTGTATGTTTAGAGAAGGTGGTGGTTTTACCCACGATCGACTGTATGTTTAGAGAAGGCGGTGGTTATACCCACGATCGACTGTATGTTTAGAGAAGGCGGTGGTTATACCCACGATCGACTGTATGTTTAGAGAAGGCGGTGGTTATACCCACGATCGACTGTATGTTTAGAGAAGGCGGTGGTTATACCCACGATCGACTGTATGTTTAGAGAAGGCAGTGGTTATACTCAACCAGTCTGCTAGTCAAGGGGTTTCACTCGTTATTGTTTAATTCGTTATTATTCAAGTTATTACTGTTTCATTCTTTATTATTTAAACTGTTACTGTTTGAGTTGTGATAATTTAATTCGTTATTGTGCACAAAGTGGGTTCAGGCACGACTTTGAGATACAGTGGTTGAAGTGTTCTTTCTTTCATCTTCTCTAGTGTTCTCGAAATTCTACTCCTGCATTACCACAATGAGCGCGGACCAGATGAGAGGCTGTTTGTCTATTGCCTTCATCAATCGTGCGACGAAACACTCACTCACAATTTTCCGTGGCGCTCTCTTTCTCAGCACAACTATGGCTGCTTTGTTGTTGAGAAGTTTTTCTCCTAGGAAAACACCCAGGAATCAGGGACAACAGAATGCAGGTCGCAGCCCCGCCATTTTCCACAACACTCCTGGAGAAAGAAGACATTTTCACAAAGCCCTTCAGGGTGTTCTTGAAGAACAAAACGAGAGGTTGACGCACAAGCATGGCCACTCATGTGGACTCACTCCCAAAGGCACAGAAGCACACAGACGTATTTGCCAAGCTGTGGGCACCAGATGATTATACACGAGTTTAAGTTGCTTGTACTTGGTGCAAAAGAAACAACCCTGTGTTTTTGTTGGATTGAAGTGATGTCACGGCCGTCTTCTTTGACGTAAAAAATGAACCACAATAGCTGGCTCCCATATGTACATGCACAGCTTCACAAAGAATAGGGCCCTCGGGAGACGTACTCGGTCGACGCTTGTCTCGGAAATAAAAGTAAACAAAAAAGAACACAAAGCTAACGGTAGAAGCTCTGCTTACGTCACAAATACACAAACAAGCATGCGCTACAAGATGGCTGCACTGACAATAGGCCTACATCAAATGAAGGGAATTAATTAACTTTCGTATAGAAGACTGGTTTTTAACCTGTGTTCAGGTGGCGCTCTCACGGCAAGATCCTAAATGGTTTCACTGATGACTGTGAAGACACATCGACAGAGAAAAGGGATGGAAAGATCTTTAAAAAATTACATCACAAAGAGAACTTGTTACCCACAACAGAACAAGGCTCCCCGTGTGGGTTCCACTGTATGGAAAACAAGAACAGATCCACTGCCTAAACAAGAAGCATGTCGCAAGAGTCGACGAATTGGGAGCTTTCTCCGAAGTCACAGTTCATCTGTCCCAGTAGGAAGGAGCGTTTTACATATCCGCAGGTGGTGTAGCAGCTAGATGCTCGTCTGTGGATCCCAAGGTCGTGGGTTGAAATTAGAACGGAGCCGGACTTTTTTCAAAAATGACTTTGGCTCCCAGGTCGACCCAGCCCCTGCGGTTACCACGGTTACCAGGTAAACATCCTGAAAAGTAAAGGCGTGATGCTGACCACATCACCCACACGATGCCGACTGGTCTACAAAATTTAGGTCTAACACAGCGGTTCTCAACCTGTGGGTCGCGATCCCTCTGGGGATAGAGCGGATCTTTTATAGGGGTCGCCTAAGATCATCGGAAAACACATATTCACTAAAGTTATGAAGTAGCAACGACAATAATTTTATGGTTGGGGGTCACCACAACATGAGGAACGATAGTAAAGGGTCGTAGCATCAGGGAGGTTGAGAACCCCTGGCCTTATACTATATGCCCTAATACGTCTGAAGACGTAGAAACAGGCACTTTACTTTACTTATATTCCCGCCACACCCAGCAGGCCTGGTGCGGCACCACCCATAAAACGGCGGTCTTAGAATGGACGAGCCTTGTCAAGCTGCACAAAAAAGCGCCGCCGGCAGAGTGAGCTGAAGTCTGTCTGGGGAGGAAACGGGAGGAGGCCGCACAGACATGTCGACACTGCTGCAATATTCCAGGACAGCGGCGAAGGGAGATGCATAATTAATTAATGCTTTCTTATATTTAGTAAGGGTGTAAACAAAGGTGGGTGCACATATGATGACATTAAAAAGACGGTGAAATATTGTCCCATACTCGAATAGGACGGGGATCAATTCTGCTCCTAAGGAGATAACACCAAACACTAAACAATGGTTTGAAATGCCCATTTTTCATCATCAGCGCATCCAAAACCCACCAGACGCCGGCTGCTGTATGTTCGTGGTGGTTATGGAACAGTTCTGACTGCGGGACTGACTGACCGAGACTGTTGGGCCACAAACTGAGAGCTTACGCAGAGCGGTCTTATCGGCATTATTGGCCCCCGGACAAAATGATGACCTTCGGCTAAAATGGAGGATTAGACGTGTCAAAATGTGAAGCTTCAAAGTTATGTTTGCTTCCGACAGTGCTTTACAAATGCAATTTCCACATATGGACGGTAGTTTCGCTTCCTGAGCTTCTGAGTTTAGTGTTTGGTGCAGCCCTGTGAGCTGTGTTTTTCAGGTGCAATGCCTTTCATTTGTGCAGCGGTTGTGCCATGACATTCAATATGGCTGGTAGCCGATTACCTGTAAGCTGGTGGCATACCTTATATAATAATTCTGCCAACGTATTGTGCCCAACTAGTTCCATCAACGACAAACAGCATTTCTAGCTGCGACTGCTGACTTTGGCGCCTCTAGCAACTGAAATATGCATTTACTGAGTGCGTATTTTTATGGATTGTCCCGTGGCTTATTGTTTGTTCAGCAGTTTTTTAAAATGGAACAGTAAGGGACATTTTATTTGATTTTTCGACTTGAATGGGGATTCCAGTGGAATATCAATGGAAGAAGGGATAGAGGAAGGCAACGAGAGAAGATTGTCGACAGTCTTGTTGCATGGCATGGAGGTGTGTCAGCACACGAACTGATACATGCTGCAGAAGATCGCAGATGGTGGAGAGGCATGATCGCCCACGCCAGTCAGCAAGGCACATGATGATGATGACGGGAACGGAGCAAGTATGGGGAAACTCGATTTAAGTGAAGTTAAAACCTTGACTAAGACTAAAAAGGGATAATCCATTGAACACTACAAAATTATGTACTGCAGCTGAAATATATATAGTATACAAAGATAACTAGACAATTATGTAATTATACAACTAGGAGCACCATATATCTACAGATCGAAAGCTGAATAAATCATACGTAAGCCACAGTCAGATTTAGAGTTGATGAGAACAGAAGCTAAATAAATTCCTGAGGCTTCTACAGTTTTACATCATTCTAGCTAATCTCAAACGTGGACACTTACATCCTCCAATGAACGTAAAATTGTGACAACAGAGATGAAATGCCTTAGAAGAGCTGCAGGAGTTTCAAGGAAAGGCAGAATACGAAATCATGAAATCAGACGAATGCTAGGAATAAAGCCAGTCTGACAGGTCATCAAAGAACAACAAATGAAGCGGTTTGGGCACCTAACAAGAATGCCCTGGTACTATCTGCCACAGCGAGCCACACTAAAACGTTACAACAGGTATAGAGCGAGTGGAAGACCTCGGAAAACATGGAATGATGGCATTAAGAACAGCCTTACACCTCCCCCGACACTTCGATGAGGTACAAGGTGAAAGAGAAGAAGAAGAAGCTAATCTCAGAAATGTATGTCTATTAAATATGTGGATAATGGAAATATAATGCCGTTTAACTTTTAGGGGGGGGGGGGGGGCATAATCTGCAAAATCACAGCAATTATATAATGATGTAAAAGGCTCCTTTAACCGAAAAATGTGTCTAAAATATACTAAAATAAAATACAAAGGTTCTGAAAAGATTACAAACGAAAAGAGAATTACAGAATGAAATAATAATAATTTAAAAAAAAAGAGACAACTGAAATACTCTGGCGACATACCATGCTTTTGAAAACCATACTGGCTGGAAAGGTCGAAGGCAGGAGAGCAAGAGGTAGGCACCGATACAAGTGAGAGGAAAACATCAAGAGATGGATAGGCGGGAGTGTAAAACCAGGACAAGATATCGAGTGTGTTGGAGATCCATTGCAGCCAACCTTTATTGTGGGGACTGCACCTAATTGATTGACTGATAAAAAAAAAAAATACAAATTGAAAAAATAGGAATCTGATAAGGTCTTTGCAGACTGTGAGCCTCATATATGTGGCCTATATCTCAATCCAGCACTTATGCATGCGCAGGCACATCAGTGCCATCAACATATCAAAAGCCCGCAAGAAGTCTCATGATTCAGCGTTGTTTTAAATTAGTGAATATAAAAGCATACAGGGCTAAATCTATACTTTACAGACCAATCGGTACTCAGTGGGTCATATGGCAAACATGACGCCGACCGCCTTTACTTTCTAGAAATGTACCTGGTACCCATTTAAAGACGAGAGCAAGTGTCATTTCTGAAAGAAAACAAACCGGCTTTGTCACAACCTGAAAACTACGACCGTCGGATATCTTCTTCTTCTTCTTCTTCTTCTTCGCGTTCACCAGCTGTACACTCTGGTGGAAAGTTCTGGTTGATCTTCCACTACTGAACTGCAGTCCTGCTCCAGAACCTGAGTGTTGCGTGTGCATCAGTTTTACAGATCTCATTCTCTTGAATACAGACTGTTGGTTTCTTGCCTCTCCGGCAGATGCACTCCGACTTCAAAGGAAGGTTCCCAATTAGTCGACTCTTACGACATGCTTTTGGGGAGGCAGTGGGTCTTTTCTTGTTTTACCCACAATGGGGCCCCAGAACCCACACGGGGGACCGTCGGACATGCAGACGAGCGTCTAGCCGCTACACCACGGATGCTCCTGAATATCAAAGTAATAAGGCAACTGGGGGCGAACAGTACAAGCCAGATGCCATTAATCGGTTAGGAAAATTGATTCCCTTCGCCAACAGAAACACAGGGAGAATGCCTCGGCTGTCTGCTACCTCGTTGTGTCACACCAAATATAAACAAATCGACTGCAGGTTAAGGCGAGTCATTACCTGGTACCTGGCCACCCAAGGTGAAGCGCGCAGGACACAACAGGGCAAGGCGACCGATTACCAACGTTTCGGTTATCGTGGGAGGTCAATCGATAAGGTACATATTAGGCTGCAGCTTTCTAAAGTGGGGAGCTAATGTGTGTATCATTGAACCTCTTTGTTGTCGGCTGCTCGTGCGAGTTGCAATCAAGATTATTGCGTGCAATTGGTCGTTGGAACAAGTGTGCGTGTGTGTGGGTGGGTTTATGAGCTAGAGCGGGAAAGATAGATTATTGGTGAGAATGAGGATGAAAGGTAAGGCAAAATGGCTTAAACAGACGGGTGCATGCGGGCGCTCACACACACACACCAGAAATATAGTCTGAACGCCTCATGCAGACTAAAAGCTAAACAACCGGCAGACTACCCTGTCCAGACTTTGGTTACTTCCTAACTGCTAAGGAGGCTTGAGTATAACCTTGCGTTTGAACGGGTATTTAGGGATTTGTGCCTGAGACAATCTCCTTCTAATAGTGACGCTCTGTGGCACCGGATGTTACTGTTCAGTGCAGTCCTATTGGGGTCTTTGTTCACTCAGTGTAAATGAGCTGAGCGTATCTGCCAGCCTGTATTCGAAGCCCTCTCTGGGATCACATTTTATCGTTCTAATGGACAGAGACCCTGAAGTCGTCCCAACGTGAATAAACGAATAAACAAAAGACATGTAGTAAGAAATGTAGCAAATTAAGGTCGTGGGTTCGCCTCCTGACGAAGCCGGACTTTTGTTTTCTCTTTAAAAAAAATGACCTTGACTGTCCCAGCCATGAGGGGGTACTGGGTGCAGTCCCGGAAAGTAAAGGCGGCCGGCTTGATGCTGACCACATCACCCCTCTTGTGCTGATTGGTTTGTAAAAATATAGGCCTGGCCCTATAGTACCTATAGGCCTAAAGGCGTGGAAAAGATACCTTTACTCATTGGCGTAAAAGTGGGTCTGTTATTTAGTTTCGATTTTCCAATACCTAAATTTTTTAACCGGATCTCAGGTAACAAAAGTTAATAATAAATCGGTAATTGCTGTTGTGTTTACGATGGGGGTGGGTCATAATATAGGTCATCAAAAGTTAGGAGCTGTGAGAAGTTAATCAAGTAACAGAAAGTGAGAAGAACCGTTCTTCTATTGAACTACACGTCGCGGGATGTTGTTGTGGCGTTAACTAAGACACACTGGCGACTCCAATTACGGGGCAGGGGAACACGGCCATTACTGCACCAGATTCGACAGTAGAAAGTTTGAAATTCGGTTTAAAACAAGGTAAGCGCTGGACTGACGTAGCAGAGACAAGATTCTATGAACGGCCGACAGTACACATGGCGAAAACCCCCGTGTGGGTTCCAGGGCCCCATTGTGGGGAAAACAAGAATAGACCCACTGCCTCCCCAAAAGCATGTCGTAAGAGTCGACTAATTGAGGAGCTTCCTTTGAAGTCGGAGTGCATCTGCCGGAGAGGCAAGGAACCAACAGACATTACGAAAAATCCCACCTCGTCTTGAAGAAACAATTCTTGCACAAATGTATGAGAAAGTCGAGCATACGGAACCAAGTTTTACAGAGACCGACGCCACAGAAGTGTCGGGCATAGAAAGATGAAATGATCAGTTGTTGTACAGGAGGACGAAGGTTGCGGATAGGAAATATCAAGACCGGGAAAAGTAAGAGGACATGAGTGTGAGCTGCGCGATTTACAGGTCGTAAATGAGTGGAGGTGGATAAAGATAAGGAGCACTGAAGGAGGAGGAGAAGAAGAAGAAGAAGAAGAAGAAGAAGAAGAAGAAGAAGAAGAAGAAGAAGAAGAAAGAAGAAAGAAAGAAAGAAAGAAAGAAAGAAAGAAAGAAAGAAAGAAAGAAAGAAAGAAAGAAAGAAAGAAAGAAAGAAAGAAAGAAAGAAAGAAAGAAAGAAAGAAGAAAAAAGAAAAAGAAGTAGCTTTATAATTTTGTTTCTTTTAGAAGACTTTATTAATACATCAATAAAGCAATCATCTCTAAAGACAGCAAATTACTTAAATTTGGCTTGATTAAGTTCTGACAAAGAGAAAAATAAACATACATATCTGTCCGTTAGTTTGTTAATAAAGATAGGTCAGATGTATTACAACAAGCTTCTAATCTGTTAGTGTGTTAGTATACCAAAGCAATGTTAGGATGATGTACAATTTATGTTTGCACTTTTGCATACAGAAGTGCAGCAGAAGACACGGTTGCCAGGCAAGCAGAAGACACGGTTGCCAGGCAAGCAGAAGACACGGTTGCCAGGCAAGCAGTAAACCACACACAAAAGGAATATAGAACACTAGATTGCATAGCTCTGCTTCACCTGGGAGAGATTATGAAAGTGTTATGTTTCCGTCCTCTTCTTCTACTTGGTCTCAAACACTGCTTTATGTTTATTTACTGTCCATAACTAGACAGTAGCGCACCCCACCACAGCCCCTTTTCCCTAATTTGACCAACGAAGCTAAAACCCTCTGGACCCCAATGACGCGGTAGAGCTCTTTTTGGGAAACACCAGTTTAGTCACTGGCAAACACTGATAAGAGAACAGCGCCGTTACTGTCCACACTTTAAGTTAGAAGAATAATAACTGTGAAATATACTTTTTTTTCCAAACCCATAGGGCTTTAAAATAATGAAAAATTGCATCCCACATGGAGACATTGAGGAAGTATGACAAAAAGAACGTTCAAGGCGGCTTAATAGGAAAGTCAATACAAACAAATAAAGAAGTGGATATATACAATAGTTTTTGCTTGAACAAGAAAAATAAAATCAACCAAACTGAAAAACCACGCAGCTGCTGTGCTATAGAACAGCATAAACATGTATCTAAGTACAAGACATGCCATGCTGAAGAAATCCCTTACCGGAAATTTGTGTGGTGTAGACGTTGTTGGCCCTTGCTACTCCGGTTATTGCCCCTTTGAACAGAAAATGACAACACAAACATGATAACTTCATTTCATACAGTGACATATTTTCTTTTAATCAAGGCAATGTAATTTCCGATTTACGGCTAAAATTTCATGAAATCGCAAAGGTTTTAATTAAAGTGAACATTTTCTTTTCCCGATGAGCATTCATTGTTTATTTATGTCTTTGTGTGTCTACTTCATGGTTCAAGGGATTTCTGTCTGTTTGACTCATTTTCCCAAAAGTGACTGTTGTGGTTTTGTGTTTGTTTTCAGTAAAGCCATACTGTACCCTCATTTCGATACAACTTTTTATGAAACAAGGAGCACACATCAATATGTTATTGAGAATGTGCCTGGATAAAGGAAAAAGAGAGAAGATATAGACAGAGAGAGAAAAACAGACGGCATACAGACCAGTGGATGGACGGATAGACATAGTGAAAGAGAGTCAAAGAATAGAAAGCGAGTACGTCAGAATAAAAAAAGTGTCTCTGTGAGTTAATGCGACTACTAGAGAGAAAGAGAGAGAGAGAGAGAGAGAGAGAGAGAGAGAGAGAGAGAGAGAGAGAGAGAGAGAGAGAGAGAGAGAGAGAGAGAGAGGAAGAAAGAGGAAAAGAGATTACATTATGAAATCGTAGCTGCAGATGGTTAACATATATCTGCTTCGGCAGTATCCCATGGGAGTTGACCAGCTGTCATGCCACATACCAGGTCATTGCTATCTATACACGCTACATTGTCAACGCAAACTGAAGACGGCTATTTAGCCGGAACTCCGGTACTGTGCAAGTAAAATACAGAATCATCCCCATCGAATGTCTTGTCAGCTGGCATCTTCAGCTCGACAACACCATAGATTTAGCCAGAGCCTCTGAACTGTGAAGGGAAAATACGTCATAATTAACATCTTCACAACCACCACCACCACTATTATTCTCATTACGACGATCACCGCCACTACCATCAACATCATCAACACCACCAGTATGATCATCAGCACCACCAGTATGATCATCAGCACCACCAGTATGATCATCAGCACCACCAGTATGATCATCAGCACCAACAATACCATCAACATCATCAACACCACCAGTATGATCATCAGCACCACCAGTATGATCATCATCAGCACCACCAGTATGATCATCAACACCACCAGTATGATCATCATCAGCACCACCAGTATGATCATCATCAGCACCACCAGTATGATCATCATCAGCACCACCAGTATGATCAACAGCACCACCAGTATGATCAACAGCACCACCAGTATGATCATCATCAGCACCACCAGTATGATCATCAGCACCACCAGTATGATCATCAGCACCACCAGTATGATCATCAGCACCACCAGTATGATCATCAGCACCACCAGTATGATCATCAGCACCACCAGTATGATCATCAGCACCACCAGTATGATCATCAGCACCACCAGTATGATCATCATCAGCACCACCAGTATGATCAACAGCACCACCAGTATGATCATCATCAGCACCACCAGTATGATCATCAACACCACCAGTATGATCATCATCAGCACCACCAGTATGATCATCAGCACCACCAGTATCATCATCAGCACCACCAGTATGATCATCATCAGCACCACCAGTATGATCATCAGCACCACCAGTATGATCATCAGCACCACCAGTATGATCATCATCAACACCACCAGTATGATCATCATCAACACCACCAGTATGATCATCAGCACCACCAGTATGATCATCATCAGCACCACCAGTATGATCATCAGCACCACCAGTATGATCATCAGCACCACCAGTATGATCATCATCAGCACCACCAGTATGATCAACAGCACCACCAGTATGATCAACAGCACCACCAGTATGATCATCATCAGCACCACCAGTATGATCATCATCAGCACCACCAGTATGATCATCAACACCACCAGTATGATCATCATCAGCACCACCAGTATCATCATCAGCACCACCAGTATGATCATCATCAACACCACCAGTATCATCATCAGCACCACCAGTATGATCATCATCAGCACCACCAGTATGATCATCATCAGCACCACCAGTATGATCATCATCAACACCACCAGTATCATCATCAGCACCACCAGTATGATCATCATCAGCACCACCAGTATGATCATCATCAGCACCACCAGTATCATCATCAGCACCACCAGTATCATCATCAACACCACCAGTATGATCATCATCAACACCACCAGTATCATCATCAGCACCACCAGTATGATCATCATTAGCACCACCAGTATGATCATCAGCACCACCAGTATGATCATCATCAGCACCACCAGTATGATCATCATCAACACCACCAGTATGATCATCATCAACACCACCAGTATCATCATCAGCACCACCAGTATGATCATCATCAGCACCACCAGTATGATCATCATCAGCACCACCAGTATCATCATCAGCACCACCAGTATCATCATCAACACCACCAGTATGATCATCATCAGCACCACCAGTATGATCATCATCAACACCACCAGTATGATCATCATCAGCACCACCAGTATGATCATCAGCACCACCAGTATGATCATCATCAGCACCACCAGTATGATCATCAGCACCACCAGTATGATCATTAGCACCACCAGTATGATCATCATCAGCAACACCAGTATGATCATCAGCACCACCAGTATGATCATCAGCACCACCAGTATGATCATCAGCACCACCAGTATGATCATCATCAGCACCACCAGTATGATCATCATCAGCACCACCAGTATGATCATCAGCACCACCAGTATGATCATCAGCACCACCAGTATCATCATCAGCACCACCAGTATCATCATCAGCACCACCAGTATGATCATCAGCACCACCAGTATGATCATCAGCACCACCAGTATGATCATCAGCACCACCAGTATCATCATCAGCACCACCAGTAACATCATCAGCACCACCAGTATGATCATCAGCACCACCAGTAACATCATCAGCACCACCAGTATGATCATCAACACCACCAGTATGATCATCAGCACCACCAGTAACATCATCAGCACCACCAGTATGATCCTCAGCACCACCAGTAACATTATCAGCACCACCAGTAACATTATCAGCACCACCAGTATGATCATCAGCACCAACACTACCATCAACATCATCAACACCACCATTATGATCATCAGCACCACCAGTAAGATCATCAGCACCAACACTACCATCATTAACATCAACTTCAGCTTGATGACTTAAGTGGGCGGTCATGCTTCTTTCTCTATCTTCCTCCTCTTCTGTGGGTTCACCAGCTGTAAACTCCAACGTAAAAGTTTCTATCCTTCATCCACCTCCGGGCTTTAGACGTGTTTCGGAACCTGAATGTCGCGTGCACATCTGTTTTACAGATCTATCTTTCGATCTCCAACAGCACGCATGTCAATCCCTCAATGGCAACTTTCCATCACAGGATCAACAATATTATCCTGTCTTCCTTCAACGCTGCCCACATATTCTGTACTCTTATGTGAGCATAAGTTAATAACGTACATCACAGTACTCAGGACATTTTCCATAAGCGCTCCGTCCCCGTCTACAGCAGCCGGTACCGAGTAGCATTAGCAAACTGATTATGTGTCCGTCTTGCCTGTCCGCTGAGAGTGCTGGCTAGACCCTATGGTCACTAAGAGCGCCACTTGCAGGTGACACCATGCTAGTGTTACCGTATAGGAACCCTAATTATAACTTCTCGAGGTGGAACGGGGTGTATGCAATCTGCCTTCTTAGTCTGCAGTCTAGATCGATTGTTAAAAAAAAAAATATATCAAGATGGTATGCTAAACCTTTAGGTAACCTTCCCGAAGGGACAAACCGACCGATCTATCGATCTACTGACCGAATTCATGATTCCGCGTTGTTGAACTTCTTTCCAGAAGGGGGGAGAGAGAGAGAAAAAAAAAAAAGGGGGGGGGGGACTATTACTGTCTGTTTGCTGATGTTTGTGGTAAATTACCTTCGTCTCTTAATCTCTTTCAAAACATTTAGATAACGCACTCCGACTTTATACTAAGCGAACAAAAGGGCCCGTTCCAAAGGTTTCTTCGTGTCCTGGCGCCGCGAGGCATTCCAGTTGTAGACAAAGGAAGAAGATGAATCCAGCTGCTCAGGGGATTCTCTAGCATCTTCCTGTAAAACCACCTAAGGAAACACAATTCCAGACGATATAAGCCGTGTTAACAAATGCCATTAGAACCATTACAGCTGAGGTATCAATACGTTATTTCACCAAACAGCGCTGACGTGAATATGCGTTTAAATCATGCGGTTATATAACGCGAACCTCAAAAACAGCTGATCTGTTATTTCAACAACGCATTTGTAATTTCAAAACAAAGAAACAAACAAAGAACGTTAACAAGCTGGAGTCTAAGTATTAGTAGTACCGCTGATTTGGTTATGTTAAAGCTATAAACATGCGATGACATCAGAAAAATGTGTTAGATATTGGTAGCAGCCTAAACTGTCATTTGTAAGTGAGCTTGTGTGCACACTTTCGTCTGGAAAAAGGGAGAGATGCCAAAACTATATGTGACCTAAAAGGCTTATAATGATAAGATAATGATGATGAAGTTGATGATGACGGAATAATCTGTTTAAAGACTACAAACGCGCGGCCATGTCAAGCTGATTACCTAACAACCAGGTGCCGTCCCGTTAAAATCAGCAGTCTCCAAACTGGAGGTGGGGGGGGGGGCCGCCCCCTAGGGAGGAGTGAGGAAGTCTGGGGTTGGTGGGGGGGGGGGGGTCAAGCAATTTTGCTATATACTTAAGGGGGGTGTGAGGGTCTTGTCATATACCCAAGGGGGGTGTGAGGGTCTTGTCATATACCCAAGGGGGTGTGAGGGTCTTGTCATATACCCAAGGGGGGTGTGAGGGTCTTGTCATATACCCAAGGGGGGTGTGAGGGTCTTGTCATATACCCAAGGGGGGTGTGAGGGTCTTGTCATATACCCAAGGGGGGTGTGAGGGTCTTGTCATATACCCAAGGGGGTGTGAGGGTCTTGTCATATACCCAAGGGGGTGTGAGGGTCTTGCCATATACTCTAGGGGGGGGGGGTGTGATTTTTTTTTTTTCATATACTCAAAAGGGGGAGGGGGGTCTTGTCATATACTCAAGGTGACCCGATCAGCAAAATGCTTAGTGACCGCTGGTTAAATGAAAGCTGACTGATTACCCATACCTTGTGATCAGGTTTATAAGAAAGCTGAATACCTATAACAGCGATTTTGTTCACTGAAGACTGACTGGCTACCAATGCAATGCGATTTGGTCCATTTCAAGCCGTTGACCTTATACACTGCGATCCCGCTCACTGAAATCTGACTGGACTAACATTGGTGATGGCGTCTCCGTGCAAGCTGATAACCCGCAAACCATGATCATGCCCTCTCTCTCTCTCTCTCTTTCTCTTTCTTTCTCTCGTACACACACACACACACACACACACACACACACACACACACGACTGATTACCCGCATAACCTATAATTTAGCAAATCACATCTATAGAGTCAAACCATATTTACACTGGATGAAATCAAGATGAAAACACAGTTGTATCCGTTCTATTTATTCATGCTTGTTTCGTTAGAAGTAGAAGCAAACACTATAACCATGCTAAAGAACTGCATTATGACTAGACGCGTGGAAATATACCTCCGAAATAGGGATTAAACCCCTTCTTCTTTGTCCTTAAAACAACAGATGCCTCGGTATGCTGCTGGTTACAGCAATGCTGTGATCACTGCACCCTTCGGCATGTCTATTCTTTTTTTTTTTTTTCTCTATATAAAAATGTGGGCACTGGAACACAATGGGGAGACAGTTATTCTATTTTTACAGATATGTGTTCTCATAGTGCAACAACACCACTGCCTTGTACATCGTCAGTAGTCCGGTTCTGGTGCACATGACGCACTCAACATTACAACAACATAATCCTGTCGTCTCATTGTGGAGTGCCTGGAAATGAGAAAGATGATCAAGTGGCAGGGGAAGGTGCGACAAAAGAGCAGCCGGATTTACCAGTCACATACCACCAAAAGAAAAGAATCACCAGCCCCAGCACAAGACGACTATTTTATTATGGACAGACCAGAACAAGTCATTATCCTCCGCCTCAGAACAGGGCACAACCGATTGCGTAACCACATGTACACAAAATTCAAAATAGGCGTATAAGCCATGTGCACCTGTGGAAATGTGCCCCTGACAGCAGAGCATGTACTCCAGGACTTCACCGATTTTGACACATTAAGGCAAACCTTTTGGCAAGAAAGAACAACAGTAGAACGTAAACTCTATGGACCACTGAATGAACTAACAACGACAGTGAAATTTATACAAGAGACAAAACTGCTGATATAGACAACTTATTACAGGCGAACGAAAGAAGAAGCAGAAGAAGAAGAAGAAGAAGAAGAAGAAGAAGAAAAAGTCAACATAAAGAGGGCCGCCTTGACTTCCCTGGACTTTACCTGGTACCCATTTAAGGCTGGGTTGACCTGGAAGTCAAGAACCTTTTAAGACAAATGTCGGCTATGACCGTTTGAACTGAACAGTCAAAATCCTAGAGACTAGAATACAAAAACACATCTGAGTTTTGAGTTGTAGATTCAGCCTCCTTCTTCGTCTTCTTCGTGTTCATCGACTGTAATCTTCAGCAGAAACTCCTTGTTCTTTCACTTCTCGGCTCTGATTCTGTTCCAGGACTCGAATTTTACGTACATATTCGTTTTATAAACGCGACTTATCTGCGTGCAGCCTGTTGGTTCCCCTTCTCCCAGCCAGATGCACCCCGACTTCCAAATTGACGTCAATCATATCTATGTTGGGCCAGGCCCCAGTTGGAAACCTGCTTTATTATCATTCCTGGACAGACAACCCCCATGCGTCGTTCAGCATCTCTGCATCTCAAAATGTCAGTCAAGTAATTAAAGTCATTTAAACGTATACAATCTGTAGAGGATATTCTTCTTTATCTGCCCTTCTGACTTCCATTGGAGCAGAGGCCCTCAATCAACTCAAGCCAAGTCGTTCTATCCTTCGCTATCGCAGCTCTCCCCATGTCCTATCTTTTTAACTTCCCTCTCTTGCTCTCTTCTCCATGTATTGTTTGGTGTTCCTTTATTTCTAAATCCCTAGGTGAGAGCCGGTACATTGACGATCGTACTCCTTTCAGCTTTCTCCACACCGTGTCATACATCTTCTACTAGAACAGCCTCCACTATTCTTAGTTGGATGTTTTTTTTTTTTTTTTTTCTCTTCTTGACTTGTTCATGGTTGGTTAGTTTTTGTGGCTATTGCTTTTAGTACTGTTAAAATATGTAACATTTCTCGTGCATTGTTAGGGTTTCGGTGTGCTCTCGTTCTTGGCAGGTGATGCTTTAAATTCGGGTGAAAAGTCTTGGTTTTTCACCCACTTAGTAGGACGTTGGTTTTGTTTTACAGATCTTGCATATTTGTATGCTGAGTTTTAGTTCATTGTCTCTCAGTCAGATTTACTCCTTGGAAGGAAACACCCCTAATTAGTCGTCTTTTAAAAACATGCGTTGCCAGGAAGGCAGTGGATCAATTCTATCTGGCAAATGGTACCCTAAACCCACACAATTTGTTAGAAAATGAGGTGGGGTGGGGGGGGGGGGTGGGGGTTACATAAAACAGAAGGACATGGCTCCACCCCCGGCCTTTAAATGATATGGTTCATTGATATGTAGACAGGCAGGTCGATAAGTAGACAGACTCGTGCACACAGAGAAAGACAGGCATGCTGTCAGATACAAACACAGAGGAGGATAGACAGACATTCATTCGCACAGGCTGTAACAGGCAAATGAACAGACAGATGTAGGTAGAGCGTCAGAGAGACTGCGAAAGCCAACTCAAGTCAGACAAGAGCAGTAACAGAAAAGCAGGCAGCAGACAGAGAGGCAGACCGTCAGACTAGAGAAGATATAAAAGTTGTTTATATCAGCATCACTGTAGTCACATATTCACCATCCGATCTTGTATTTCATGCAGATTTTCAAACCTCACACACACACAGAGAGAGAAAGAGAGAGAGAGAGAGAGAGAGAGAGAGAGAGAGAGAGAGAGAGAAAGAAAGATAGAGAAAGAGAGAGAGAGAGACGGACGGACACCATGCATATGCGGATTGGTTAGTATTTGTGCAAAGCTGTGTGCAAATGACCTCTTTTAAATTATCGCCATGCAGATGCAAAGAGGGAGAAATAAAAGCTTCCAACATGCGCACTAAATGTACCAATGCAATTAACTGTGTTAATAGAGTTTACGAATCATAGCCCTATTGGCTTTAGCTGTTACATCATCGCCCATGCCAGTTAAAGAGAAGACATTCAGGAAGCTGTGACTAATCCAAGGCCGATACTGACAGGAAGGGCATTCAGGAGGAGATGCGTGGAAAAAACATAGTTACCGTGAGACTGTGTGAACAGTTCAACAAAAGGCACGAGAGCCAGGCTGTGGCGAACACATCCGAGGAACCACTGCTGAAAGAGATGCATATTCTGTCACTTCTCTGGTATTCAAAGTAACACAGTTTCAGCTTATACTGTCCCATATGATTATATAAGTCTCTCTCTCTCTCTCTCCCCCTCTCTCTCTGTGTGTGTGTGTGTGTGTGTGTGGTGTTCTCGCGTGTTGCTTGTATGAGTATGTAAATGTACGTGTTTTATGATGAGCATCATTACTGAACTCAAAAGTGTGTTGCAAATCATTTACAGGACGTTGCAAAACCAACCAAGACACTGTAAGCTATTTTTTGTTTACTAGACAACTTTATGTTCAGTAGTTTGCCATCGCCCCTGAACGGTCTGCTATCGTCGAAAGCAAAATGAGGTAGGTTTGCTGTCAAATCGCCCACACACACACACAAAAGAAACATTCTTGGTACAATAAGTTCTTTCTTAATTTCCTTAACCTTGGAATTCAATGTTGATTCTTGTGAGCCATATTTGGTAAAGCTCTTTCTTTGTTCGGGGAAAAAAACATACTTAAAGTAACAACGGAAATCTAAATCTACAACCATAAAGAAACAAAATAAAACATTGTTAACAATTACAGTTCATTTAATACTGGCACCCTGCTTCAGGGCTCTTTTTGATAGCACAAGGGACACTCTAATGCCCCCATAGACACTCTAATGCCCCAGAGACACTATAATGCCCCCAGAGGTACCACAAAGTCCCTCCGTCCCAGTGTGTGATTCAAACACACCCAAGCACCGGCTGTCAATCAGAGTCAGGCGGCGGGCTGGTGCGCTTCCCGCTTCCCGCTTTTTCCCACACAACTCAATAATGGAAGACAATCGCGTTCAGAAATCTGTCAATAAGTATAAATATGTCAGCGTGTGCACGCGCCCCCTGTCGACCGATCGAACTTAATCACAGCAACGATCGCAACGCAAACGGCAACAGTAATTGCACATCAGATATTGTCGCTAGGGTGTGAAATGATATGGATTGCATATATATGTAGATATATATACTAGCCAGTGGTTTTATGGATGGGAAGGCCACATTTTTTTCCTGTGTGACCCGTTGATTGACGAGACATTTGTTTGTTTACATGTTAAGAGTGCAGCCTCTGAGAATAAACATTGTAAATACGCCCGATGACACAATGGTGCTGAAAACCCTTGCTATAAAATGTCGAAGACCTTTTCTTTAATACAGCCACACAAGTCATACAGGCTGTAATTTCTATGGCTGGAGCCCGATACAGCCATGGCCGAATGTAGTCTATCTATAGTCGGCTATTGTATAACGAATCTTTACGTTCAACATTACCAGGGCAACACAATGAGCGATAAACACCCAGTGACACAAAGTGCCAGACTAAATTCCCGCCGCAAAAGACAATTGTGTAGGTTGTTGAAGACCCACCCCATCCCCCCCCCCCCCCCCCTATGTGTTTTCTTCTTGGCGGCGCGCCCATAGTGCACTGCAGCCAATCTTTACTGTTGGGACGGCGCGCGCAGACACACACATACACACCTGTTAGTGTGGCAAACGTTCAGATGGAACGTTTGGGTCTTTTTCGTGTTTTGCTATGGATACAAAAAAGTCAGCCAAGGGGAGTTGTAGGTTACAATTGTGACCATGTATGTGTGTGATTCAACTAGACCAGGACCGTACCACGAGCGACCAACACCGTGTGACACAAAGTGCGGTACTGTAATGTTACACTACCATGTCTCGTCGGCTTCGAGATTTCGTAGGGATCCCTCGGGGTTTCCTGTGACAATACCATATCATGAGGAGGAGGGATAGGGGTGAGAGGGGAGGCCTACTGTTAAATAAATAGCGACTACTACTAAGCCTAATCCTAACCCACACCCCACTATACTATGGAATGTTCTGGGGATTTCCCTACCAAATCTCGAAGCCGACCAGATGTGGGCGTATCAAATTAAAGCACCCAAAGTGAAACAATTCAGATGAGGATCGCTCGGGCACGCAAGTCCTAGAAACCCCGTTCAACCGTCAAGTTATATCAGGGACGCCTACTACAACAAGGTTGGGGCCTTTGAAAAACGTAAAATGTCGTCCCCATATTGGGACAGTATTGTGACTAGGTTATGTGCGCCTTAGAACATGGCTCAGCACAGAACGCCACCATCAGCGCTGAAAAGAACTGCAGCATCGTTGACGCGATCAAAGGCGACAGACCCAAATACTGTCCCAACCAGCGATGAAGCCGTCTACCGGCGAGCTAATGGTAATAACGACGAGGGAGACAGGCCCAAATACTGTCCCAACCAGCGATGAAGCCGTCTACCGGCGAGCCAATGGTAATAACGACGAGGAATACAGGCCCAAATAATGTCCCAACCAGCGATGAAGCCGTCTACCGGCGAGCCAATGGTAATAACGACGAGGGAGACAGGCCCAAATAATGTCCCAACCAGCGATGAAGCCGTCTACCGGCGAGCCAATGGTAATAACGACGAGGGAGAACACGAGAATGAGAGAGGAGAGACCAGAGAAGATGAGATGATGAGAAACAGAGTGTGAGAGAGTGACAGAAAGAGACACACAGACAGAAAGGAAGAAAACTAGCAGACACAAAGATCACAACACACACACAGGACGAGACACAGAAAGATAGCCGGGTCGACATGCAGACGGACAAAATAAAAACAGTGAAAATAAAGAGGTGTCAGAAGGAGAAAGGATGGAATGGACAGGGCGAAGCGAAATGAAAAGAGAGACAGGGGGAGCGGAAGAAATAAAGAAAACATACAAAAACAGACGAGGAAGCATTAGCAACAATGGTAGTCGTAAGGAAATTATAACGGAAGGAGCGAAAAGACAAGAAACTGGCAGAGAACGAAAAATAGGGGGTGGGGTGGGAAAAATTACCAATACACGTCGCAGGTTTTCGCAGGCAATTTACAATTTTCCCTTTTCCTTCCTGAAAAGAGAGCGCCTGAAAGTGTTTAGAGAAAACGAGTGCATATAAGGAAGGACCAGGAATCCTGCTTCTTCCTACCCCTCTTCACACAAAAACAGGCAGACCGGATCGATAATGTTGCAGCGGCGGCGCCCAGGGGGTGAGTTGGATGGTGGTGGTAGTGGTGTGGTAACTGTCTCACGGAAGGCCCTGTGTGTGCACAGACAAGTGTGTCGTTGCCGCCACTTTTAGTCTCACGGACGTACTAGCAATGCAGACACACTAGAGTGAGCGTAAATACTCACCATTTGTACAGGGGCGAGGCGGAGGGAGGGAGGAGAGAAACGGGAATGTGATAAAGACATGGGGTACTGAGCCTGGGGAGATGAGTGGTAACGGACTGAGAAGCGACGAAAAAAAGGGCGTGAAAAGAGAAAGAGGAGGTGAACACACCGGGGGTATGGGGGATCATATAGAACAAGTCCTATAGCTGACGCGAGTGAAAGGGGAATAGGAGGATGATTTTCAACATTATATCAGCGTGATAAGGGAAAAACAGACATACGCGATAAAAAGACAGACAGACAGACAGCATAGAACGATAGACATGTTTTGACTGATTTTGACAGATTGTGTAAGTATAGACTTAAAGGTTTAATATACGTTGGGCACAGTCAAAGAGCATTCCAAATGAAATCAGAAGCTCGCAGTGTCGAGCCAATCATTCAACTCAATAACTGCGAAAAACTATATCTTTGCAGTCTATATACGGAGGAAAAAGGTCAACTATAATAAGAAGCAAAAACCTGCCATTCTTAAGACAGTAAACCAGCGTATCCCCCACACTGACCGGAAGTCCAATGTATAGACAGACAAATAGAGAGACAGACAGAGAGACGGACAGACAGACAGACAGACAGACAGAGAGAGAGAGAGAGAGAGAGAGAGAGAGAGAGAGAGAGAGAGAGATAGATAGATAGATAGATAGATAGATAGATAGATAGATAGATAGATAGATAGATAGATAGATAGATAGATAGATAGATAGATAGATAGATAGATAGATAGATAGATAGATAGATAGATAGATAGATAGATAGATAGATAGATAGATAGATAGATAGATAGATAGATAGATAGATAGATAGATAGATAGATAGATAGATAGATAGATAGATAGATAGATAGATAGATAGATAGATAGATAGATAGATGCATTAATTGCAACATACTGCAGGCGTATAGATGGTGGGTTAGGTTTATTATATTTGAAGCTGTCACTGGCACACCAACAAAATAATATTAAAACACAAAAACCTGCTAAAAACGAGCTTCCGTACAAATTCATGACAAAGAACACCAAACAAACGGTAGTACTTCTACGTCACCAAGTCGCGCAAACGTACTCACCCGTTCAGCACTGAGCCCGGCTTCCAGCCCGCTCATGCGTTCAGTAGACATTGTTCTAGGGAACCGAACAGGCGCTGGGCCCAGGAACAGCACATCCCCACGGGAACATTCTAGGCATTTATTTGTTACACTTCAAACTGGGCTTCTCTGGTCTACCAGGCAGCCTACATGATTTATGAGTTCCCTGCCTGCATTTCCACACCAACGATTCTCAACGAATAATGACGACCCCAGCTTCCCCGCTCTCACAAGTCCAACTTCGTCTTCAAGGGGTACATTTATAAAACTACCGTGCCATTAAATACTGACTGATTCAATGAGTCGATCAATAATTCAGGTGTCGTCTCCACACTGAAAATTGGCCGCACTGGATCTCCAACAGAATGTCTTTCGCCTTGAATGTACACTTGATAAACATTACATAACACACAAACGAACAAACAATGTATTGATTGGCACTCATAGTAAGATAGAAGGAGTCAATGGACAACATAACAATGGTAAGTTACAGTTGCCGTGCTGAAAACTGAGCCGAATGACGTCATTTGGAGGTAACAGGTTCAAGCCCCGACACGGGAACTATAACTTTCCATTTCTGTTAAAAAAAAAAAAAAAAACAGTGCCGACACTAACCAAAATTTTAGAAAGAGTTCTGGTACTGTGAACCGTTGCGTACCATCAGGAGGGAGAAAAACCTTGTTTGAAATAACATGGCATAAAATTAAAGTAATTGTTGGGGAGGGGGGTTAATAGGTCTTGGACCCCAAGGTGCCAGTGCCAAGACTGTGCTACCACCTAACACACTAAACCTATCAATTAAACCATAAATTTAATACTTGAAATAGAAAAACACGAGGGATTCGTTTCTCTACTGATAATTAAAACTGACGGGAGGGACTGAGAGGATACAATACGGCGAATATGATATAAACATCAACACGGCCAGAGTTGAAAAAAAAAAATATGTGCAAACGAAATCTGGCAAGCCTGGTCACAGGTGACGGGAAGGCTGGTCACAGGTGACGGGAAGGCTGGTCACAGATGATGGGAAGGCTGGTCACAGGTGACGGGAAGGCTGGTCACATGTGAATGGGAAGGCTGGTCACAGGTGAACGGCAAGGAAAAGTTCCAGACCAGTAAGCGTAACAAAGGATACCATGGCAACGAAAATCTGAAAGCGGTGTCAACCGTTCTTTATTCGCCATAATAATTTTAGTTCCAGACTGAGTCTAGTTAGTGTATTGTTCTGGTACTTGCGCACGTGAGTGTGTGTGTGTGTGTGTGTGTGGGGGGGGGGGAAGACAGAGAGAGGACAGCGTGTTTGTATAGGCGTCAGAAAACCGTTTACGGGCGCTGGATGTTATACAATATATAGAATATTATATGTTATCTTGTATGTAGTTGTATCACTTTCGGTGTTACCGTGTACTGGTGGATGCTTTTTTTTTTTTGAACCGCTATGTTAATTTTGTCGTTGGTGATTGTGTTTTATGGGAAGGCAACTAGTTCTGCTTAATTTTTACGTATCCCTTCGCAGGAGGTTTAGATTCGGAAGGGCGGGGATAGAGGAAAAAAGGGGGTGGCTTGAAATCGAACATATAAATTAGCATAGGTTTAGAGTCAGGATGGAAAGGGGGGGGGGGGTAGGTTTAGACGACGGATCAACATCATGGCACAAGGTATAACCCGCAAGTGCTCCGTTCTACTTCTAACTTAAGCAGGAGTCCGAAGAATCTCAGCTCAGTACACGAACTCCGTAGCTTCAGCGAGGATTCTGAAATGCATTAGGTAGATTTTAAACTCCAAATTTTGCACGGGCAGCGCCATCAGGCTACTCTTTTTCGATTTCCAACTGCCAAGGGATTTTTTTACGTGAGCAACTGTACACACGGGCGTCCGATCTTACCAGCACACAAAAGCAATAGTTTCAGACACGACACAGAAACAAAGGTACAAACTGTTACAGTTTCAGCCACGAAACAAAACAGAACAACAGTACCCCCCAAAACAAAAAAACAAAAATAAGTTTCAACAAAAACATAATAGTGCAAAAAATAAGTTTCAGTCACTGCACATTAACTAAGGTACACAAAGTAACATTTCAGGCAATGCACGCCAATAAAAGTACTAAGTAACAGTTTCAGGCATTGCACAGAAATAAAGACATGAAAAGTAACAGTTTCCGACAGCACACGGAAACGACAGTTCGAGAGCACACGAAACAAAGATACCGGACTATACAGAAATGTAGTTGTGAATAGTAAAGTTGAAGATACTGCAAAGAAGTATCGGCACAACAGGTAGATTCAGACACAGCAACAAATAAACGGACACAAGCAGCGGAGTGATTACATCTGCGAGTTTGAAATTTGTGATGGGCAACCTTTACAAAGAAATGGGTGACAGCGGAACACTAAAGACAAGACAATCAGATAGTTTCCTTATTGATCTATCTTGTTTATAGCATTGATCAATAGAGATATAGATCAATAACGTTATCTCCTATCAGATCCTAAATAACTGCACAATAAATAACGAAAAGCACACACGCGCACATACAATAAATTAACACATAATTCCCTGTAAAATTCATCACAGAAGAAGATAAAACCGCACCAAGTTAAATCAAATGATTCATAATAAAACAAATACTTACAAATATCTAACAACGAAAATGACAAACTAAGCCTTGAAATTACCACACACAAAAAAAATAAGTTTTTTCATTTACATCAATAGCACAAACTGTTCGCAAAACGGTTAGAATGTACATACCCGCAAAAGGATATATAAATGACACACTCAAAAACACATTTATGATAAATATAAAAACCATGGAGTGTTGAAGTAATATAAAGGGAAACTAGTAATGAATACAAAAGAATACTAAAAAGAAAAAAAAACTTCCGTCATTCACCGACAAGTATGAAAACAGAATATGGTTGAATAACAAACACCCACAAAAATAGTACCGTAATCTCATAACTGTGTAAAGTACTTAGCCTTCACATGTGCGAAGACATGGGGATCACTGGTAATGATAGCATGACGACTCTCTGCTGGCTATTGAAAAGGGGGACGGAAGGTGGGGTAGACTCTGGCAATCCTAGGTGGGAAGGACGTAGAGTGGGTTGAAAGGATTATTCGTGGCTGAAAAGGCCGGGTACTCTAAGAGTTGTTACGGCGTAAACAGATGTAGCAGATCTTTCTATCTGGATATAAATATTTTGTGACCACTAGAGAGAGAGAGAGAGAGAGAGAGATGTGGAAAGACAGACACGGGAAGACAACACAGAATGGTTCTCGACCGCCTTTTATCATGGGATTCAGGGATCTTAGTCCAGCAACTGCAATATGCCTTTGAAGATCGCAAGCTGTGGAGAGGCATGATCGCCCATGCCAGTCAGCCAGCCAACGATGATATACGTGTTCTTTTTCTATACAGAAAACAGCCCATTCTCCCTCATTATGGTCCTCAGTTTAAAACTCACAAAATAACAAGTGAACTGTAACGTTGTCAATTCATTCACTACTTCACTCTTAAAGCGCCCAAAGTGTTGTTACGTTGGCTTGTTCTGTCCAAGCAACTGTTACCTGAAACCAGGGTTTTTGTTTCCAGAAAAAAGGTGGAGGTACTCACCACGAATTGCCTATTACAGTATCGTTGAAAAAAAAAAAAAAAGGTGCATACAAGAGGTGCCTATACTGCGTAAGTTTGCATCTCACCAGACAAATAAAAGCCCTGAACCTAATCAATGTTGAGTCTTAAGGACTGACAATAACACACATACTGGACAAAGTAAAAGGGACAGAGTGGGTAAAAAAAAAAAAACTAGATGGGTGCCAAGACTTCAAAGGAAACACAAACGGAATTAAATGGTGAGCGCAATGGTAGTGAAAGAAGTGAACAAATACAGAAGCTCTGTTGCCCGTCTGTTACCAGGACAAGAGAGGAAAGCCAACAAAGTGGCAACACTGGTTACCTCCCCTGCATGCTGTGAGAAGCGAACAATCTGGGTGTGTTAATTTCTTCTTTGCACTCACCGGTTGCAAACTCCAGCAGAACGTTCTGGTTATTCGTCCACTACTGGACTTTTGTCTTTTTCCAGAACTTGAGTTTTGCATGCACATCCCTTATACACATCTAGCTTATTTATATGCAGACTGTTGGTTCCTCGCTTCTTAGGCAGATGCATTCTGACTTTGAAGGAAACACAGCTAGCTAATCAGTTGACTTTCACAACATGCTTGTCTGGGAGGTAGGGAGTCTATCTCTCCCCCCCCCCCCCCCCCCCCCCCCCCCCCCCCCCCCCCCCCCCCACAATGCTACCCCAAACCCTATAAAACTGACTCTCATTGCAAAGGAAACTCCAGCTGCAAAATCTAAGTTAGTTCATTGGTCCACAGATTATCCTCAATTCACACTGAACCATTCAGTCCATAAGTGCTCGGATCCCCTCCTCAGTAACTCCGCAGCATGTAGCGACTGAAGACACAAATTCTATGTTGGTTTAATTTCTTCCTTGGCTTCCCGTATAGTGCTCTTGTTTGGCCACAACCTTCAACTGTTTAGCCTGATGTCCTTGCAGTCTGACCATAGCCATAGAGTCACAATCCTCACTTGGTTTTGGTGAATGTTTTACTTCTGGAAGAGAACTGGGGATATCAGCCTGGTCCATGACCCCCCCTCCCCCCCCCCCCCCCCACCACCTGTAAGCCTTACATGCAAGCTAGGCTTGCCAGAAGGCCTATCCTTGCCTGCAAACCTATCCTTGCCTGCAAGCCTATCCTTGCCTGCAAGCCTATAGTAGGCTTTGTTCGCAAGCATATCAGTTTGATAAAATCTACAAAGTGCTTAGCATAAGCTGGCTGAGGACCTATGCTAATGTGTTTATCTTTCATATAAACATCTTTAGTAATTTCCTTGAACAGATATAATCTAAAAAAAAAAAAACAACAACAGTATAATATAATTAGAATATCTTTGCACTTGAACCCAGATGGTTAAAGAAATAAAAAAAAAAGGGGGGGGGGGGGGGGGGGGGGGAGAGAACATAGGGGGATAAGATGGGGAGGACATGGAAAGTAAAGGACAGGATGACACAACTAGGATCAGGAATGTGTTTCCTTAGTGAATACATGTCACAAGAAAAGACAAGGGCAAGATGGTGACCACGCAATCACGGTTGCAAACATCACAACAAACAGGTCACTCCATAGTTGCTCTGTTCCTGAGCCAATAAAAACACCACACAATGTCCATCACTGCCTCTTGTGAAAAAAGAGCCAAAATGATTTTAACAGATGCAGGACACAGCAGATATCTGCAGATGACCATCACTGGTTTATTTACAGTGCAATGATTGCCACCAACTTCCTACCCAGTAACAGAAGCTTACCATGACAGGAGAGCAGTCAGGCCCAAAATGTTGTAATTACAACTGACACATAGAACATGCTTAGAAATCTAGTGTCTGGTACTCAGTGACTTGCACTGCTTGATAAGACTCGGATAAGAAGAATATGGTGGATTTTCTGCTTAGGATATTCAGGTGTGCATGGTTATGAGAGGGTTGATAGATTAGCTGCCCCCACATCTCTGGGCAGTGAGCTACTTTATCATAAAGCAGACATGGTGAATGAAGGCTTTATAGGAAAAAACAGTGCATCCATATCTGGGGAGAATGATTCGACTGGGATTAGGCAGAGAATTTGGATGAGTTTCTCTCAAAGGAGGAGAGACAGGCAAATTTTTAATCAGACTGTAAATGGCTGGAATTCATTGGCTACTGATAAAGGGGATTAAGCAAAGAATGTCCTGAGGCAGTGATGACAAGTCTTGATTGATTTATTCATTCATTCATTCCTAACCATTACACGCAGTTCACTGGAGCAGGCTGCTGAATCCAGTTTCAACATACAATGGCAGACATGCCTCATAACCCCCAGCTGTAAATGTTACCCATAACACAGCTATCTGTTTACCACATCTGTGTATTCTAACTAAGAGAAACATCCCACCACACAGACACACTCCGCACAAACTGTGCAATACGGCAGATACAACACTCTATCTCCCCATTTTGGGCACAGAATGTCAAATTTACTGTGACATTTATTATATTTATGTGCCAGCACAATTTTGCTGCGTGTTTTATGTGCAAATACAATAAATAATACAGAAAGTATATGTGATACACTAAGTCTGTTTCAAGGCAACTGTAATATCCAAGAATGAAAATGTATAAGATGATAAAATCTGCTCTCATTATACATGTTACTTTTGTAACCCTAGGTGTGCCTAATAGAACTGTATTATACAGATGAAGGGGGTTTCTGGGATTTACTCCTGTTTTAGTCTCACCCCTGAGATGTTAATCATACAGACTACAAAAAAAGGGGTGGGGGAGGGGGGCCGTTAAAATACAAACTAAATGCTCGACATCTACACATAGAGGCTACTAGGTTTCTTTCTTAATTTTATTTAAATTTTGCGGCTTGAACCTTGGCCCACTGTGTTATAGACTATAATATTCAACATCTTCAGTTGTGGAGATTTAATAATTTTCTCGACTGTTGTCCGTTCACACTATACTAAATAATGAAAAAATACAGTGTTAATAATTCAGATTGTGTGTGTGTGTGTGTATATATATATATATATATATATATATATATATATATATATATATATATATTTAGGATTGCCCTAAATGTCATTAATGTATTTAATGATCTCTGGAGTGGGATTAACCCCCTCCCCCCCCCCCCCCTTTTCCAAAAAAAATAATTTATTATTAAGTGCTTAAAATGACATTGTAAAATGACACACATAATGCCTATGGGAACTGCAAAGATTAGAGCCATAAACATGAACTGTATGTGGACAGGTGATAGCATAGTTTCTCAACTATCAATACTGTTCCTCTGCTTCCATATTACTATCAGTTAGTCAGTCGTTATGTACTGACAGGCAAATCAATGCCTCTGTTTACAGCGGAGGAATTTACTGTATGACTACTCTAGATATTCAACTGTTCTTCTTCTGTCTTCTAACTCCCAGTGGAGCTAAGGCCCTCCACCAAGTCACTCCAAGTCTTTTGTAGACTTGTACATCATAATTAAATTTTGTGGCCACATATTTATGAGACAAAGTGGCCGGTCTCATTCCAACTCTCTTTAACTTTCTTAGTCACACCTAGCCTTTGTAGACTTCTACATCATAAATAAATTTTGTGGCCACATTTTTATGGGATAAGGTGGTCGGTCTCATTCCAACTCTCTGTAACACACACCTGGCCTTTGTAGACTTCTACATCATAAATAAATTTTGTGGCCACATATTCATGGGATAAAGTGGCTGGTCTCATTCCAACTCTCCTTATCTCTTTCGGTCCCACAAGGTCCTAGCTAATGTTCAAGGGAGTTAAGAATGTCAATATTAAGCTCACGGTTGTACTACTTCTAGAGGGGCTCAATGTCAACTTTTGCGAGAGAAACAAACATGTTGTCAAGTTCTTCAGAGTCCTTCACTAAACATAAGATGGAAAAACATACATAACATGTTGACTGGTAAATAAAATAGTAAAGAACCCTCTTCCACACCTTTAGACATATTGGGCATATAGGGCTAGATCTATATTTTATAGACCAATCAGCACAAGGTGGCTGATGGGGCCAACCTGACTTTGGCCACCTTTACTTCCTAGGACTATACCTGGTGCCCACTCAAGGCTGGGTCGACCTTGGAATGTTGAATATCATCCAGTCACATAATACTGTCTTATACGAGACATAAAGAATTAACTGCCTCATATAATAACTTAGCCTACTTTGTTCCAGTGTTGCTTCCCTTATATTTATGTGTCTCAGTAAAACACAAGAACTTTTATTACTCTAAGAAAATATATTTATTAAACAAAATTGAATATTTTAAAAATGAAAGAGACTAAAAAACATAATTTCTAAATAATCTCAGAAAACTGATTTGATGGGAGAAAAAAAAAAGACTGTCAGATTTTAAATATTTCCCATCTAAAATTTTTGTAAATTTTCCAATCTATTGAAACTTACATGGGGGGAAAAAAACGAAGTGAAAAAACCAAAATAATTTTAAAAAAAAGCAAAGCAGACAAAAACTATATGGATCATTGTGAAAATAACACATAAGAAATTAAAAGGACTTCTATATAAAAAGCAGTGAATTAACATGTTTGCTAGCAATAGTGTGTAAGACAATAAACAAATACAGTTAACCATATGAAAGCAATGACTTTTACCTGCAAGACGCAGCGCTGACATCCTCTGGAACTCAGGTTCCTGCAACCACTTCCACATCCTTCGAAATGTTTCCCTACCAGACTTTAGTTTGCTCCAAGGTTTAGGATTTCTTAACAGGTCACTTAGGGTACCCTGACTTCTACACAACACCCTTTGAGCAAAAACAGCTTGTGGGATACTGTACCGCTTGAGTTCACTGCTTATTCTCTGAGCCAGTTCTTTAGTGTTTATCTCCTCAATTTCTTGCTGCTGTTTGTTCTGTAGGTCCAGGGATGTCCCAGCTCTGTCCCGGTGAGGACTGTCACTGTGAGGTGATGGTGTTGGGGCACTGTGTATTCCATTCATCACCATCATAGAATTTGGTGAGTGTAATCTTGTGACGTTGTGGTCCATTCGCATGGGCGAGGCTGCATACGAGTCTACATAACTGTTGGGTGATGCCATTTTGGGTTCGGATTTTGGCGATGCTAGCCCGTTTTGAATATGATACCCATATGAGCCGAGGCTCTGTTGGTAATTCAGATTATTGCTAGACATCATGGTCATCGCAGTGGCACCCAGTGTGGGCCCCATATTCATACTCACCCCGGTCATGCCTAGTTTATCATGGTACCTGTGCCCGTATGCAGACATATCCATGATTCCTGCACCGAGTCCGTTGTTTTGAGGCATGAGCGTAAAGCTGCCGCTGACGTTAGGGCCCGAAACATTGACATGACTGAATTTATCCGAAACTGCGGAGATAGGAGGAAGTGGCTGTAACGGTGTCAAAGTAGCATAGTTGTTTGGGCTGTAACTAGGGCTCATCCTGCCGTTGAGTGTATGATATGTAACATCTCCCATCTGGGAGCGGAACTCGCTCGAGTCGATCATGCTGCTCACACTGACCGGAATGGCCTCAGAGCGAGTGATGCTCGTTTCGAGTTCGTCTTGGGGGTTCACGTAATCCGGTTCTTGTGGAGAGGGTTGGCTCTGAGTGGTGGTTCCGTTACTGTTAGACGAATCACCGATGATTTGTTGATCAGCCGGGAGCTCGCCCATGTTTTCCATCGTCATTCCTACAATCAAAAACGATCGAACAATAAAGAATGATAAACTGTCAATTCGCGTAACCTTTGGTACAGCTTTGCTGGTTGGCTAGTTCGGCTTAGAGGGCTAAAGCTTGAGAACAGGCAGTCTGTACCCTCGGCAAGCCTCCATGTTTGGACAGCTGTCACCAAACGACCTGCGCACAACGCACTGCGCACGCCAAGTACGGCATGCGCATGCGTGAATAACTTTCCCTCCCCAAAGACGGACAGACAATGCTCACGCCTGCGTCTGTTTTCAGACCCAAGTTTTAGCTCCTTGAGAGAAAAAAAATCACAATAAACTCCAGTTTGGGGACATTTTAAGCATGATTCCCTACTGTCTCTTTCGTTTAAATCCTTCTTAATCTAATTTCCAAGCTTAACAACTCTTACTTTTGCAATCACATTTCATGTTCCCCAACACCGTCTCTTCCAAATTGTGCAACAAACGACTGCCCCCAATCAATGCCTTGATCGAACTTTTCTGGCGAATTTGACAAGTTTAACAGGTGGCAAAACAGCCCCAATGATTTTCGATTTCATCAGAGAAAATGTTCAATATTCAGACCAGTTAAAACAGATAGCATCTCCCTTGGTTCTCCATATAGCAGAGCAGCGGTTGCCAGAAAGGAAACCATTAATAGCAGATTGGATTAAAATTATTTCTTTCTACATTCAATCCTCTGGGCGTGCTATTTTCTTTCGGGATGCGTTAACTTAGGCAAATGTACAACTATTTTGCCAAAGAGTTTTTTGGATACGCAATATTTTTCTAGTGCGCTAAGAGCGAATCATCAGGTAAAATATCCTGCGTTCTTTTAAGCATGCCATACATGTATATTTTTGGACATTATTGGCACCTTCACGTCTTTCTAGACGATAGTGTTATGTATCTATACAAGCCGAGAATGTAAACCAAATTCGTAATCTCTTATACGTAAACCGAATTCGTAACCTGTTAATTAATGCACGTTGGAATATATTAAACGGAAAATATCCGTGAAATCATTTGTTTGAAAACCAACCCACCAACACTGCATTGCATGTTATTTGGTATCAATTTCTTATACGAATGAATGGGGTTTCTGCTCATGTTGGATTCTCATCTTAGCAGTAACTATTTGAGAAACTCAGTGTTAGGTTTTTAGAAATCCTGAAGGGGACACATAAATGAATAATAATAATAATTTCAAATAGTTTAGCGACAAGCACATTTTTTTTAAAGTCAAGAACTATTTTGAAAATCTGTTATGTTCACTTGTCAGCCACGCTTTTCCCTTTCGCCTTACTTCCTATTTGAATTATATGTTCCTTTATTCTCATTGTTACACGAATCCTTCGCAGCAATGAACAACCTTCATACTCTTTAAAATATGAGAAAAAAGTGACTACGCCCTTCTTCACTAATGCCTTCCTTTCACCCAACGGTTCATATTTTCAGTTTAGGGGGTAACCGTACGTATTCCTTTATTAAAGACAGTTTGATACGGTTCCCGCTTTTAATATATGCATCCAATATTTTTATCGGGAAGCGCAAGACAATAAATAAATAAATATAATTTATAGACATATTAGGAAACATTTGAAAATGAAAACTAATCAAGATTTCGGAGCTCATTTGTATTGGTGATAACACAACATCTCACTATTCTCAACCCCGAACGAACTTAACAATAAAAATATACCGACATTTAAAACAGTTAGCTGACAAAAAATTAAATACTTACGTATCTATTTGATTTAAAAATTATAAAAATAAATTATTTTACAAACAGTAAAAATTTGGGCTTGAAGTTAACATTGTTTACTTTTGTTATAGCTGCTAGCGAAATTTCCTTTCAAAATGGCTGCTCTGTGTGCATGTGATGATTTCCTTCTTCTGTCAAATGGAAGAACAGCCGCAATAGTTAATTTTAGGTAAAATTGCACATTTCTTTGTCTAGCATTCATTAAATTTCCATTGGTAGTATTCTATGTTTATTTTCCCAATTAACGAGCATGCAACAGCGCTGGGCAATGTAGTCTTACCGGCAATGTAATTCTAGCTATTTCTTAGACAATTTCTAGCCAAGTTTAAAAAATTGGTGCCGGTACAAGCGAGCCATCTTGTTGTAGCGACTAGTCACCCGGTGCCGATCTGAATGTCGTGGGTTTCGAAGCCAACGAAAAGCGGACTTTTTTTAAAAAATGACTTGCCCAGTCGACCCAGCCTTAAATGGGGGACAGGTAAAGTTATGGGAAGTAAAGGCGGTACAGTAATGATGAGTAATGCCCATACAGAGGGTGCCGGTATTGCATAATATTGCATACCGCCATAAAAAACGAGCTTATGAGTATTTTACTATTACTACTAAAGGCTATCTGAATAACGGCCACATATTATGGCGGCCAAAAACACACCCTGACAGGGCCTTAGTCACATGTAAACTGCGGACTTCCCGCAACTTGAATTGCTGACTACCGCCACTGCCGAGAGTATTTCCAGCGCAGAATAGGGCTAAACTAGATGGCTGGGACTCACGAGCGAAGCTGCAGGAGCTGCGGAAGCTGCTGCTCATGAGTCCTAACCATCTAGTTTAGCCCCGTTCCGTGCGGGAGATACACTCGGCAGTGGTGGTAGTTGCCGGAAGTCCGCATTTTAAGTCGCCAAAAGTCCGCAGTTTACATGTTACTGAGACCCTGCTTTTGGCCACCATAATATGTGGCTGTTATTCGGAGGATAGCCCTACTAAAAATCAAGACTCCTTCTATTTTTATTAGTCAGTAAGTTGCAAATGGTTGTGGGATAGCAGGACAATGTAGTTGGTGGTTTCATAAGGTGTCATTACTGTACGGCAACATCAAACTTTTATGTCTCCTTTCATTATGGCGACTGCACTTAAAGAGTGTACCCTCAAATAACAACATACTACTGTGCAAAAAGAGGGCGGGGGAACAAAAGAGCTGTCTGAAAGGATATTCAAAAGGATAAAGTAGACAATATGCTGAACAGGATTATTACTAGGGACGAATCATGAGTGCATCACTACCAACCTGAATCGAAGCATGGTTCACTGCAGTGGAACACGACCGGCTCCAGCTGACGGGCCGTGTTGCTGATGTCATCGGGTCGGGCTAACAACGCATTAACGCAGCGGTTCTAAAACAAGAAATAAACTTTTCTCAACAGTGGAGGGGCAAGACAACTTAAATTTTAACTTTTAAGTATCTACAGGCCTTCTTTAATAATTTCACAATATTTAGCCGACTTTTCTTGATTATTGCCGCGGCACCCCTCTCATACGCTCACTGCACCCCAGGGTGCCTCGGCCCCCAGTGTGAGAACTGCTGCGTTAACGCATTATTAGCCCGACCCGGTGACGTCAGCAGCACGGCCCGTCAGCTAGAGCTGGTCGTGAGTGGAAACATCCTTCTTCACCTTGTGTTAAAAAAATTCAAGGTTACACCATCATCAGGGGAGGTTATGCTGACAGTGTTCTGGGATTGTCAAGGAGTGCTTTCAACTAATTGAAAAAAAAAAAAGAGGTGACAATGTGAATGCTGATTCATATTGTAAAGTTCTATTGATGTTTGATGATGCAATTGAAAGAAAACGTCCAGGCCTGCTGAGTAGAGGAGATCTGCCCCTTCATGACAAAACCAGACCACATACTGCTCGTTATCTCAGAAGAAAATTAACAATCTAGGGTGGGAACTTCTCGAACATCCACCTTACAGCCCCGATTTAGCCCCTAGCGATTTCCACCTTTTTGGTCCACTGTAAACCCACCTTGGTGGGAGACATTTTGCAAATAATAAGTTGAATGTGCCGTGGAAAATGTGGTTTACAAAACAGAGCATGCAGTTTCATGCGGCAGTTTTGGGAGGACTGATAAAACGATGGGACAAGTGCATCGATGTTGGTAGAAATTATGTTAATAAAGGGACAGTATGTGTGAAGATAAATGGTTTTCAAGTTGTTATCATATTTTTTTTTTTTTTAAACAACTATTTGCCACTTACTTATTGACCTTCCCTCGTATTTATTAAACTAAGACTTTTTTGTTCTTTTTTTTCTTCTGTTTTGCTTTTGAGTTAACTAATATTCATAAAGCCAGTGATCGGTACACATAGCCAATCTACACAGTGGTGATGACAAAACAGTTATTATAACATTATCATGATGGAAATCTGTGTTCCTATTTACAGAATATCCTGTTCTGACTTCAAGATTATAATCGGGACACTTTTACAAGGTCCATTCTATATCCAACCACTATTTACAATAATATGTGTTCTCCTTCATTCACCATGCGACAAAATACTAATACTAACAGACTACCCCACTACAGAGAAGGAAACTGTCCTTGGGAGTGATTAAATCAGGTTATAAAAGCTGCAGAAATTAGGTAAGAACAATAAACCAAAAGTCTGAAGAATTAAAGACCACCAATAGTGTTAGACAAGGTGATAATCTCTAACCTTACTTCTTCACTTGTGTGATGGATGATGTCATCAAGACCTGTAAGGAGAAGACAATGAAGTACTCAGTAGGTTACTTGAAGATGTGACCAATCTGAATATCAGAGCTGGCATTTGCAGACAATGTGGCCCTGATGGCTTAATAAGAGACATATCCTCACTCTAACTTACCTGACTGAAAGGAAGAGTTTGAGAAGAGAGGGATGACCATCAGTATCTCCAAAACTAAAACCATGGTGATTTCAAGAAAGGAGAAGAAACAGCAAATCATGGTGGGACAGCATGCATTGGAGCAAGTCAACCATTTCAAATACCTTGTTGTTGTTATAGACCATAATGGAGGCATTAAGACAGAGCTAGATGCTCAAAAAGTAGCTACTGGGAGACTTGTCCAGGCCATGAACCGAGGGTTTCTTAGCAAAAGATAAATTGGCAAGAAGAAAAAAAATGGCTCTTCACTGCCCTACCTAGTGCCAGATCTGGTGGTCCAAGTGACAAGAAGGGACAAAATTCACAGTCAGACAATACGTCAAGATCTTGAAACCCAGACCTTACAAACTCGAGTGGATCAGTCACGAGATTTGGACATGTTTGCAGAATGGGAGAAAAATCAGCCACCATGGGAGGCTAAGAACCAGGAAACCAGGGTGTGCCGGGAAGACAATGCCCGACAGTCCCTGACTGACAGAGGACCGAAATGGAACAAAGCCAGAAAGAAAATTGCTGATAGAAAAGTCTGGGGATCTGTCTGGCAAAGCTCTACACCCCAGGGTAGAAGAGAAACGACTAAGAAAGTAAGATAGCCCAAAGGGATCATGCATTATCATAGGACATTACAATGTTAGTGTTCTTGGCTCCCAAATGGATTTTAAGGCAATAACAATATTTCTATATAATTTTAACAGAACAATAAATAATAGCACACTGACTTTTCAAATCCTGAATAAATGATTTTGTTGTTGTTGTTGCTGCTATATGATTAGAGATGGTATCTGTATATTTTAACTTTTTACTGGAGGTTATTATAACAGTCATTCAGTCTGGTGCCACTTGTATTATTAAGGTTGGCTGCAGTATACCTCAGACATCATCTCCTGTCCTGGCTAAACACTGTCTCCTGTCCTGGCTAAATACTGTCTCCTGTCCTGGCTGAACACTGTCTCTTGTCCTGTCTAAACATGTCTCCTGTCCTGGCTAAACACTGTCTCCTGTCCTGGCTAAACACTGTCTCCTGTCCTGGTTAAACACTGTCTCTTTTCCTGGCTAAACACTGTCTCCTGTCCTGGCTAAATACTGTCTTCTGTCCTGGCTAAACACTACCTCCTGTCCTGGCTAAACACTGTCTCCTATCCTGGCTAAACACTGTCTCTTGTCCTGGCTAAACACTGTCTCCTGTCCTGGCTAAATACTGTCTTCTGTCCTGGCTAAACACTATCTCCTGTCCTGGCTAAACACTGTCTCCTGTCCTGGCTAAACGCAGTCTCTTGTCCTGGCTAAACACTGTCTCCTGTCCTGGCTAAACACTATGTCCTGGCTTAACACTGTCTCTTGTCCTGGCTAAACACTATGTCCTGTCTAAACACTGACTCTTGTCCTGGCTAAACACTGTCTGTTGTCCTGGCTAAATACTGTCTCCTGTCCTGGCTTAACACTGTCTCTTGTCCTGCCTAAACACTGTCTCCTGTCCTGGCTAAACACTGTCTCCTGTCCTGGCTAAACAGTGTCTCCTGTCCTTGCTAAACACTGTCTCCTATCCTGGCTAAACGTTGTCTCTTGTCCTGGCTAAACACTATGTCCTGGCTAAACACTGTCTCTTGTCCTGGCTAAACACTGTCTCCTATCCTGTCTAAACACTGCCCCTTGTTCTGTCTAAATACTGTCTATTGTCCTGGCTAAATACTGTCTCCTGTCCTGGCTAAACACTGTCTCTTGTCCTGGCTAAACACTGTCTCCTGTCCTGGCTAAACACTGTCTCCTGTCCTGGCTAAACACTGTCTCCTGTCCTTGCTAAACACTGTCTCCTATCCTGGCTAAACACTTTCTCTTGTCCTGGCTAAACGCTGTCTCTTGTCCTGGCTAAACACTATGTCCTGGCTAAACACTGTCTCTTGTCCTGGCTAAACACTGTCTCCTGTCCTGTCTAAACACTGCCCCTTGTTGTCTAAATACTGTCTCAAGCTGCAGTACAACTGTTTCTTGATGTTATTATTATTCTCCCATTTGTATTGCTGTCCACTTCTTGCTCATTATGTTCAGTATGTGAATGTGTGTACAAGTATGTATTTTTTAATGTTTACAACTGCTATCTATGGCTTTCTGTTCTTACTTAATATGCTTACTGTAAATATTGCTGTGTGAACATTATATGCTTTATAGATGCAATTATGGCTGCTGTGTGAAAGATGAATATTGCTGTGTGAACATTATAAGCTTTATAGATACAATGATGGCTGCTGTGTGAAAGATGAATATTGCTATGTGAACATTATATGCTTTATAGATACAGTTATGGCTGCTGTGTGAAAATATGCTTTATAGTTACATTTATGGCTGCTTTGTGAAAGATGAATATTGCTGTGTGAACATTATATGCTTTAGAGATACAATTATGGCTGCTGTGTGAAAGATGAGTGTTTGGAAGAGCCAAATATAGATAGGCCTGTGTGTCCTAATTGTGATCCTTTGAAAATGAAATATCTTTATTCATTCATCCATTCACCTTCAACTGTTCCATGTAGTGGGGTTTTTATAATAGTGTTATATGGTAACAGTATCAGTCTCCAGACTCAGCATATTGTGTTTACAGAAACACTTCTAATTTATTCTGTCACAATAAATACATAAAATATTAGTTGCATATTGAGGACATTTCTGTTCTCTTTCAGCTGTCACTCTGTTAAACTTTTAAACCTTGTAAATGCTAAAAAAGATGGGCTATGAACCGGTATTTTTTCAGGAATAAAAAAAAAAAAATAAAAAAATCCTTGAAAAAAACAACCATACAAGACAGGTCACTAATAAAATATGTTAATATTTATCTATCTCCATTTTTAATATATATCATTTCAAAAAATATGTAAAGATGTACAAAGGGGTAATCAGTAAAAACAAATATGGTGAAACATTCAACAGAATACATTTCCCGGGGCATACAAAAATCTAAATTGTATCGGGTCACTCATGCTGTGACTCATGACCTCTATCACTAAGGCTTAGGGGCAAATTTGACATCATCTTGGCTTTCAGAAAGCTATGTTGGTTATATGGACACCCCTCCGCCGTCCCCCTCCCAGTGCCATTTATAGCTGCTCTATTCATATCCTAGCTTATTAAACACATTACAGGAATATACTCACACTCTTTTCGAGAACAGGTCAATGCAGACATGGCCATATATCGGCATTTACTGGATTGTTTCGGAGTCTGAAGTGGCTAGATTTAGCCTTCTTAGAGTGATGGGGGTCATCTGTTCACATTTGTGCATCTTCTTTAATATTACTGGTAAGCATAAGGCGGTGCAGTTATTTCAGTCTCAGGCATGACAGGAAGTTGAGACTGTTGTGTGAGTGAATACCTTGTACCTCACCTTGCATGCCTAAAGGCTCTGTGCTGGTTATATGGAAACTCATGCAAGACTCCTGCCTCACATCCTTATCGTGCATCAAGGATAATGGCCAGTATTAGCCCAGACTGAGCTGGCAGGGTATCTCGGAGCTGGTGACCCCTCAGAAATGGATGTTAAAAGAGGTGTGACCAGACAGAAGCACTATGCAGGAAGCCAAACAAGAATAAGAAACCAACACAGAACAGGAGTCGTCAGCCCCTACAGGCTGTGGGATTTACCAAGGAGAAGATCTGAGCACTTCTGGACTGAATGATTCGATGTACAGTGACTAACTACAAATGCGGTGTCCAGAAAGCCTGTCATTCATTAGCCCACCTCCAGTGCTGGACTAGATGTTATGGTATCTAATTCTTTGTTGCACTATCATCCATTCACTTTTCCTGTGAACCCATTGACCCATCTTTTATCTCTCATCACAGAGCCATGTGTATGTGATATCGCGTCACCTGGGCCGAAGTTGTAATGATTCAGTCATATAATTTCTACTTCAGCAATACCTGCTGTCTAATCCCTACAAACTGGATAAATCAAACAAGAAAGTCATGGAAGGGGGTAGATGGTTTGCTAGAAGATTCAGATCAGCTTGATTTGTGGTATTAAAGGATTCCTACATTGGAAGTTATTGGCATCAAGGGTGACAGAAAGCTCTGAACAACCATGATGGTCATTGCCGTGCCACATGACTTATAACAAGAGGAAGTTACAAATCCTTTACCGTGCTGAGGATTTGAACCCAGGTATACTGTTTAAGGAAGCAAGGACATCTAAAAGAAACCCTAGAATGAAGGTTGATGAGAGAGGCAGAAGATGCTGGACTGAATTCCACCCATAATATCAAAGGCATTGCATAGGGTAGAACTAAATGGAGGAATAGACTGCCAGCCCTATTTGACATATAATGACACAACAGGAGAATGATGATGATGATACTGCTTGAGAGATTTAAAATCTCACTAAGAATGTCTAGACAGTAAAATAAAATAAACAACAAACCCTTGTCCAAATCATGATGTGTATCGGATATGCAGGTCTGATCACCCAGGGAAGTCAGTGTTTTGTAAGTTATTGGCCAACAGAAGTTACAGCTTACAGTGCTACATGTCAATTTTATGAATATCAAGAAAGGATTAAAACAGAACAAAAAGTATCTTAGCAAGCTTCACAATATAGCGTACTCAAACAAAACATGAACATTGCGGCTATGAAGCCTTCGTCAGCACATATATTAATTAAACAATCCCACACAAATACACAAAATCACTTAGCTTAGTATCTAGAAGCAGCCAGGTCGATGTCTTGTCAGTAGACTGACTAGACACATGGGCAGGATAATAAATAACCCCGGGAAATTCCAGAAAACAGTGTGGTCAGTTCAATCCCCTAGGATTTTAAATGAAACTGTGTTGGCAGTTCAGTCCTCTAGGTGTTAAAGTGCCTGAAGTGAATATTATGTCATGTTACATTCAGTTTTTGAATTATATGAATGTGGATGCACATATCTAACATGAATGTCACTAGTTAGCTTCCATATACTTCATCTGATAAAGAAGACGGATCACTTGTGGTTGTGTCCAGAGTCTGGTAACATTGCTTCTGTTAGTTAACCAATGATATTCAAAACATTCACTTGTCTGGGAGTGATGAGACTTTTAAAGTACCTTTGAACCGACTGACTTCATTAACAGATAACCTTGCAGCTCAATTCTTTTTAAGCTTTTTACTTTTTCTACAGTTTTTTTTTAATTTATGAAAAACTAATTCTCCTAACTTGAGAATTTCCACGTAAACTTACAACATTTCTTTTTATAAAGTCGTGTGTTCCTTTTTTCTGTAACTGGTATGCTGTCCATTTCTGTTTGCTCACATGACCCTTATGTTTGACTAAATGAATGAATATGTGTGTGTGAGTGAATGAATGTCGGAATCTTTTCCTATAGTTTTCCCAGGATTCAGATTGAAGATATTTTTGGAAAATTGAATTTCCTTAATTTTATTTGCTGCTCATGTCTTAAGATGTTTACTTTGGAGATGAAGTATCTTGCATGCTGAAAAAGAAGTGGGAAGAAGACAAATAGATGAGATAAAAACCAACAGAGATCAGTAGTTCAATGATATCGGGTCAATATCTCTGGCAAACAGCCATGACACATGCATCGTTGTCGGCTCTTTTTGCGGCTTGGTTGATAATTCTTGTGTGCATATAATTTAATTTTGTTACCATATCAGGAGGCTTGGAATGGCTCAGGAGATGTCCAAGTTTTGTTTTTGATTTTTGCTGTTGTTGTTTTTTTCCTCACTAGTATACTGTTTTTTTTTTTTGGTTTTTTTTAAAACTTCTTGGGTTTTCTTTGTGTGTGTGTTTTAAAAAAACTGTTACAGCCAGTAGGATGTCACCTGCAATTCTGTGCAGGTAAGGACAATATTTCTTATTTCATGTTCTCTTTTAGCTGTCAGTCAGCTACCCCCCTTTCCTCCCCCCCCCCCCCCCCAAGGCCTTTGTGGGGTTAGATTTTGCAGGTGTCAGATGAGCTAATAAGTCACATTTCCGTTTTTCTTTGTCACCTTTTACAGTTGCATAGGGGTTTACAATTCTTTACTTTCATAAAGGGTTCCTGAAACAGAAACATGCTGATTTTGTTTGCTGTAGTAAGAAGAGCTGGCTTATTTACTTTTCTATCATTCAGTGATACTCTGTATTTCTCTCAAAACCCACATTTCCTCTACCCATTGGTTTTTTTTTTTTCTCCCTTTGCATTTTACAGTGCCGTTTTTATTTGTTGAGTTCTCCAGATGTCATGCAAAAACTGCAGTGTTTTTGTTTTCTATCTGACCTGGTAACATCCAACAACTGAATGTTTTTTTTTTTGTTTATCTGTCCTAATGTCATCCAACAACTGCAATGTTAATTCTGTTCAGCTCTGCGGATGTCATCCCAATAACTGCAACTATTTTTTTTAGCTCTCCTGATGTCATCTAGTAACTGCAGTGTTTTCTTTTGTTGTTTAGCTCTCCAGATGTCATCCATCAACTACAACTGCCTACAGCCATTGATGGTGCCAATACCAATCCACAACCACAGATCAACAGCAGCAAGTCACAGAAAGTTTCCAAGCAGAATGTTAGAAAATCTCAAGAAGACACATCAGAGGGACAACAAGAGAACGTTGCTGAACAAGTTCAGAATAAGAAGTAATTTCTTTGGCATGTACTACAGTGAATGTGTTTTGTTTATATAGTGTGTGGTCAATTATGAATATTTTCAAAACACTAAGCTTACAGTGTATAAAACACTATTAGACAAGTTGACATATATATCTTTGAAACCTGGAGTACAACTAAAAGATGAAGAGATGATAGACATGCAGACTTCAGACACTTGGAGTTACCTGCTGGAAAGAGAAGGCCAGTCACAGAGACGATGGCGGCGGGTGATGTCTGTAGCAGTGAACCCCAAGAGCTCGGAGTGCTAAAAAAGAATACAAGGGATTGGTTTTGAATCGTCACTGAGATGTATGTCGGTGGATGATATCTGCAGCAGTGAGCCTCAAGGGCTCGGAGTGCTGAAGAAGAAGACAAGGGGTTGGTTGTGAATCATCACACAGATAAATGATGGCAGATGATATCTGCTTCGGAATGGTGAAGAAGAAGACAAGGGGTTGGTTTTGAATTGTCACACAGATTCATCCTTAGCTTATAAATCCAATATTGTAGTGTTCAGGTTGTCTGAACCCTGAAAAGGGCTTGTATCTGTAGGGGTCAGGTTCTGTAGAGACTCTTGTGACTCGGTACCTCCACAGGGACTGAGGTGCATGGCTTTTTGGCCAATTCAAAGGTTGAGCTTTAAGTCAAAAATAGGTGTGTGGATGTTCGGGTCAACTGAATCCTGTTTCTCGAAGGGAGGTTGGTGTGGAATCTTTCCATGTCTCCTCTTGATGATACTAGAGCACCAATCTTCCTTCTCACAATACCAAAGTACACTCTCCCTGTCCTGACAAAGCCAAGGTACCATCTCTCCTTCTCTTGACAATACCAGAGTACACTCTCTCCTTCTCCTGACATACGAAAGTGCCATTTCTCCTTCTTCTGACAATACCTAAGTAGCATCTGTTCTTCTCCTGACAATACCAAAGTGCCCTCTCTCCTGCTGCTGACAAAATGAAAGTGCTATCTCTCCTGACAAGAGTACCATCTCTTCGTCTCCTGAAATACCAGATTGCCATCTCTCCTGCTGCTGACAATACCAGAGTACCATCTCTCCTTCTGACAGTATCAGAGTAAATTCTTTCCTTCTCCTGGCAGCACCCTAGTATAATCTCTCCTCCTGCTGACAGTACTAAAGTGCCATCTCTCCTTCTTCTAATAGTACCAAAGTGCCAGCTATTACTCCCACTCCACATGATGTTGTCCGTACAGAAACAAACACAGAAATACACAAACAGCTCCCATTTATCAGAAAATATCTACCTCAGCTATGTTCCACATGGAGAGAGAGACAGTAGAAAGACCAACAACTCAGAGCTTTAGCATACCACCCCAAGACATAATTCATATAGGAATGGACTGTTGGTAGACTTACAACTTACACTACACTTAACGGCAAATACCTTTTCTAACTCCTCCAGCATCAGACAACTTCAGATGCGTTTCTTGGTCGTTGCAGAGACAATATTCTCGCTCACATCTTTTAGAAAGAGGTGTTTAATTAACCCGTTGTCTGCGAATGATTAGTTTCACTTCTTCTGTCTGGTAGTGTCTCTGTAAAAGTTCTACAGACTCAAATATATATTTAAATTAAGCTCAGCTCATTGGTACAGAGTTTAAGTAACAACTGCTTGGGAGTGAAAGAGTTAACTTATAGACCACACAGTGACAAACAATAGATAGACCAACGTGCTGCAGCTCGAAGCGTTAAGAAATGTGCAGCTGTTGTAACAACAAAGGCTTGTGATCTAATAAATAACACCAGAATTTGTTCCATTTGGGCGGGTTTTATTCCCATTGCGGTACAGACAAGGAGGCAGTATATCAGACATTATTAATACCAGTTGGCTTGAGGATGACTGGCTTAACACTTCAGGTAGGTTGTGGCCATGTAAAGGCATAACTCAGTTACAGTTGAAGTCTAGAGGATTGTCTTCACTACACTAGATTTTATCCCATTTGGGCAGGCTTTCTCTTTACCTGTACCTTTTCTCTACAGAATGACTAGCGGCATGCCATCAATGTCGAACAAAGCACAAACTCTGTAACCTCAGCAATGATCCCCAGGGGACTCCTATTTAAAATTAACATTTGTAAACTAAAAAATGTGTCCGTGAAACTACATCTCTACTTTCAGAGCATGCGGTAAACAGCTTGACCACTTTGCCACTGAAGGCCCCGCGATAGCTAAGCCACATCCCACCCCCAGATAGCTAAGCCCTATACCCACCCCCAGATAGCTAAGCTCCCAACTCACCCCCAGATAGCTAAGCTCCCAACCCACCCCCAGATAGCTAAGATCCCAACTCACCCCCCCCCCCCCCCAGATAGCTAAGCCCCCAACTCACCCCCAGATAGCTCGGCTCCCAGCCTACTCCCAAATAGCTAAGCTCCCAACCCACCCCCAGATAGCTAAGCTCCCAACCCACTCCCATATAGCTAAGCCCCCAACCCACCACCCAGATATCTAACCCCTAACCCACCCCCAGATAGCTAAGCCTCACCCCACCTCCAGATAGCTAAGCCCCCAACAGCTAAGCCCTCAACCCACCCTCAGATAGCTAAGCCCGCAACCCAACCCCAGATAGCTAAGCTCCCAACCTATTACCAGATAGCTTAGCCCCCAACCCACTCCCAGATAGCTAAGCCCCCAACCCACTCCCAGATAGCTAAGCCCTCAATCCACCCCCATATAGCTAAGCCCTCAATCCACCCCCGTATAGCTAACACACATTCAGCATATACAAGAGTTTCAGCAGTAGTGATTTCATCAGTGGCAAACGACTGCAACCAACATGTTGAATGGGTTATATCCTGTTTTGGACAAGTACACCTGAGTTGCAAAGCAATAGCATACTGGTTAGATGTCGCCACCCCCCCCCCCTCTCCGTGCGCGCAGGCCTCAAGCTCTAAGGTTCAGATCCACATCAAGACGGTCTCTTCTTTTTCTTCTTCTTTGCATTCACAGGTTGTAAAGTCTGGCAGAAAGTTATAGTTGTTCATCCAATTCTGGACTTTGATGCTGTTCTAGAACTTTAATTTTTTGGTGCACATTTGTTTTACAGAGATGGCTTATTCATATGCAGACTGTTGGTACCTCGTCTGTCAGGCAGATGCACCCCTAGATAGTCGCCTTTTACAACAGCCCTGTTAATAGACAGTATATATATATATGGCGAGGGATAGAAAGATAAAGATAAGAGAGTCAAACAAAATACCAGTGTTGTATGTTGATTGTGCTTCAAGTTAGTGTCTTAAATACCAGTGTTGTATGTTAATAATGCTTCAAAATAGTGTCTAAAATACCAGTGTTGTATGTTGATTATGCTTCGAAATAGTGTCTAAAATACCAGTGTTGAATGTTGATTATGCTTCAAGTTAGTGTCTAAATTACCAGTGTTGTGTGTTAATTATGTTTCAAGTTAGTGTCTAAAATACCAGTGTTCTGTGTTAATTATGCTTCAAGTTAGTGTCTAAAATACCAGTGTTGTGTGTTAATTATGCTTCAAGTTAGTGTCTAAATTACCAATGTTGTATGTTAATTATGCTTCACGTTAGCGTCTAAAATACCAGTGTTGTATGTTGATTATGCTTAAAGTTAGTGTCTGAAATACCAGCAATATAAGTAGGCACTTGGTTTTCCTCATCTTTGTTGGCCATGACTCATCTGTACCCAGTCAACCCCCTGACATGACAGAAGCAGGCCATTGTATTGCCAACTGGACACAACAGACTATGCAGCCATATATTTAAAAAAAATGTTAAGACTGGGACTCAGAAAACTTTGCCCATGTAGACAGGCAGGTCAGAATACTGAAAGATGTGCTGTAGACAGGCAGGTCAGAATACTGAAAGATGTGCTGTAGACAGGCAGGTCAGAATACTGAAAGATGTGCCGTAGACAGGCAGGTCAGAATACTCAAAGATGCGCCGTAGACAGGCAGGTCAGAATCCTGAAAGATGTGCTGTAGACAGGCAGGTCAGAATACTGAAGATGTGCTGTAGACAGGCAGGTCAGAATACTGAAAGATGTGCTGTAGACAGGCAGGTCAGAATACTGAAAGATGTACTGTAGACAGGCAGATCAGAATACTGAAGATGTGCTGTAGACAGGCAGGTCAGAATACTGAAAGATGTGCCGTAGACAGGCAGGTCAGAATACTGAAAGATGTGCTGTAGACAGGCAGGTCAGAATACTCAAAGATGTGCCGTAGACAGGCAGGTCAGAATACTCAAAGATGTGCTGTAGACAGGCAGGTCAGAATACTGAAAGATGTGCTGTAGACAGGCAGGTCAGAATACTGAAAGATGTGCTGTAGATAGGCAGGTCAGAATACTGAAAGATGTGCTGTAGATAGGCAGGTCAGAATACTGAAAGATGTGCTGTAGACAAGCAGGTCAGAATACTCAAAGATGTGCCGTAGACAAGCAGGTCAGAATACTCAAAGATGTGCTGTAGACAAGCAGGTCAGAATACTGAAAGATGTGCCGTAGACAAGCAGGTCAGAATACTCAAAGATGTGCTGTAGACAGGCAGGTCAGAATATTGAAAGATGTGCTGTAGACAGGCAGGTCAGAATACTGAAGATGTGCCGTAGACAAGCAGGTCAGAATACTCAAAGATGTGCCGTAGACAAGCATGTCAGAATACTCAAAGATGTGCTGCAGACATGCTCTCTACTTGCAATAGAGAGATACTAGGTCTGGCCAGTTGGCACGCAGGTAGAAACCAAGTTGTATGGGTCAGGGGAGCACATATCTGGCACCAGCCTCCACAGAGGCCCGTGGCCTCCTTTACAAAATACTGGCTTGGAGAACGAAGAGAACAAGAAGTAGTACTTGTTTTACATTGTTGTATTTTAGATATGTTCCTCTTTTTGGCTTAGATAGCGAATGTGGTTAGCAACCTCATGATCCTCAGGTAAGAGGGTTCGTTCCACACGGCGGACGGTTTAAAAGAAAAAAAAGCCTTCTTGAGGATTTCGGACAGCGGTACGAGAGTCTCACCGTGAAAGAGATTTGGACCTCATCTGGTAATATTCACAAAGACAGCACTGGCACACGGGAGCCAACTTTCAATGTGGAGACAGCACATACTGTTTTTTTGGGTTTTATTTTAGATATTCGTTTTTCCCTATATGGGTTCTGGCCCTTTGTGGAGAAAACAAGAATAGACCCACTGCCTGCCCAAAAGCATGTCGTAATAGTTGACTATTTGGCCGTTACCTTCAGAATCGGAGTACATCTGCCTGAGAGGTAAGGAACCAACAGTCTGCATGCAGATGAGTCAGACCTGTGAAACAGATGTGCACACACCACTCAATTTCTCGAACAGGACTAGAGTCCAGAAGTGGAGGAACAGCCAGAACTTTCCCCTGGAGTTTACACCCTGAGAACGTGAAAAAGAATATATACTTTTCATAGACTAGACCTATCCATAATGTTACATTGCTTTCTGTCTTCGAGAAAAGCCTGTAGGCAAGCACCGTCTTTACTTATTCTTCCAGTCTGTTTCCCCATCGAGCTAAGACCTATATTCATCCCCATATTTTATTATGCTTATTGTTTATTCTTGTTTGCCATGCGCCCCTCGTCCCCCTCTCATACTCACCATTTCACAACCCAATCTGAGCGAGGTTTCAAATCCGATCGATCGCCTTTATCACGTCTCTTATGGCCGGGACACGATGGCAAAACAGGTGTGTCAATAAAAACCGCTTAAACTGTTTCCTGTCGCTAACTATGTCTTTACCTTGCCATCCTATCATATCTTCCCCTGGTCTTTCTCTCACTCGGTAATCGTGTGTTTCTCCCCAGCTCGCCAGCCATCTCTCGTCTCCTATCACTTTCGTTTGTCTTTCCTTTTGTCCGTTATCCTGTCTTTATTCACTCGGTCAATCGGCAAGGGTTGAGAAACACGTACTCAACGAAGAGCTCGGCATTGTTGTAATCATCCTTATAGGAACTGCTCACATAGAAACACGCAATTACTCACCCCTACTCATCGCTCATAGCAGTTCTCACGCGCAAATATTCATGAGACAAGGTCCCCCTATGTTTAATTAGACTGCATTCAAAGGCTCTTTACCTGTGTTTTTCTTTTGTTCTATGGTCGCTATATACAGCAGTGTCTTTTGTTTCATCCCCACGTTTGCTTTGCACGTCTCTTTTTGACCAGGTCCGTTTTGTTGTGTGTTGTTTTGTTCCGGTGTTAGATCGCTGCTGACAGTGTTGTCATTTTGTTTACCTAGTCCCCAGTAAACATTGCTTTGTTTTTTTCCCAAGCGTTTGATACATTGTCATGCAAACAGATGCCTTAGTTGTGTGTCCACACTGTTTTCAGCCTGATCTCTGAATAGTTACCATGTTACCAGTTGTTTCTTTGTGTACGCCTGGTGATCGGAATTCTAAGAAGCGACAGTATTATGGCCAGCAGGCTCATACCTGCCGGAGAATTCTGAAGAAATTATCGTTTAGTTCCAGAACTTTTTCAGTTCTTTCTTATTGGGTCGAGATGTGTGATATGTGTATGTATATGCGGGCTGTTTGATGTTCTGTCTCCTATAGTGATATGTGTATGTATGTGTGGGTTGTTTGAGAGGCTCTTTCCTATAATATGTGTATGTATGTGCGGGCTGTTTGATGTTCTGTCTCCTATAGTGATATGTGTATGTATGTGCGGGTTGTTTGATGTTCTGACTCCTATAGTGATATGTGTATGTATGTGTGGGTTGTTTGATGTTCTGTCTCCTATAGTGATATGTGTATGTATTTGCGGGTTGTTTGATGTTCTGTCTCCTATAGTGATATGTGTATGTATGTGTGGGTTGTTTCAGAGGCTCTTTCCTATAATATGTGTATGTATGTGCAGGTTGTTTGATGTGATGTCTCCTATAGTGATATGTGTATGTATCTGTGGGTTGTTTGATGTTCTGTCTCCTATAGTGATATGTGTATGTATGTGCGGGTTGTTTGATGTTCTGTCTCCTATAGTGATATGTGTATGTATGTGTGGGTTGTTTGATGTTCTGTCTCCAATAGTGATATGTGTATGTATGTGTGGGTTGTTTGATGTTCCGTCTCCTATAGTGATATGTGTATGTATGTGCGGGTTGTTTGATGTTCTGTCTCCTATAGTGATATGTGTATGTATGTGCGGGTTGTTTGATGTTCTGTCTCCTATAGTGATATGTGTATGTATGTGTGGGTTGTTTGATGTTCTGTCTCCTATAGTGATATGTGTATGTATGTGCGGGTTGTTTGATGTTCTGTCTCCTATAGTGATATGTGTATGTATGTGTGGGTTGTTTGATGTTCTGTCTCCTATAGTGATATGTGTATGTATGTGCGGGTTGTTTGATGTTCTGTCTCCTATAGTGATATGTGTATGTATGTGCGGGTTGTTTGATGTTCTGTCTCCTATAGTGATATGTGTGTGTATGTGCGGGTTGTTTGATGTTCTGTCTCCTATAGTGATATGTGTGTGTATGTGCGGGTTGTTTGATGTTCTGTCTCCTATAGTGATATGTGTGTGTATGTGCGGGTTGTTTTATATGCTGTCTCTTGTAGTAATATGTATGTATGTGCGGGTTGTTTTATATGCTGTCTCTTGTAGTAATATGTATGTATGTGCGGGTTGTTTTATATGCTGTCTCTTGTAGTAATATGTATGTATGTGCGGGTTGTTTTATATGCTGTCTCTTGTAGTAATATGTATGTATGTGCGGGTTGTTTTATATGCTGTCTCTTGTAGTAATATGTATGTATGTGCGGGTTGTTTTATATGCTGTCTCTTGTAGTAATATGTATGTATGTGCGGGTTGTTTTATATGCTGTCTCTTGTAGTAATATGTATGTATGTGCGGGTTGTTTTATATGCTGTCTCTTGTAGTAATATGTATGTATGTGCGGGTTGTTTTATATACTGTCTCTTGTAGTAATATGTATGTATGTGCGGGTTGTTTTATATGCTGTCTCCTGTAGTAATATGTATGTATGTGCGGGCTTATTTATGAGCTCTCTCTTATAGTGATATGTGTATGTTTCTTCTTTCTCCTCCTTCCTTCCCTAAAATAACAGTTTGCACGTTGCGTTGTAGCTAGGCTGCGATATGAGCGCCTTTCGGCCCAACGCAACCGTTTTCAGCAAACCTTTAGTCGCCTTGTATGACCTGCTCGTTAAGAACGGTGGATCTACGACCCCCCCCCCCCCCCCCTCCTTCCCCTCCCTCCAACCCCGATGCGGCGCCGGAACTCACATAGAGGTGTCAACATACGAACTGATACACGTAGTTGCAGATTATGGAGAGGCACGATCGCCCACGCCAGTCGGCAAGGCACTTGATGATGATAGATAGAGAATATATATTTAGGCGCCGTGTATACACACTGTGTAGTTCAAGTCCGATCTATGCTGTAACACTCATTTCTCCTCTGATCCTTGTTGTAAGATATGTTTCGGCGCTAGCCCATTTTGTAAGTGTTTCTTGTAGCACTTATCCATATTCTAACATTTTATAATTTCCTACTTTTTTAGTGTTAAGCATTTGCGTGTCAGCGCGTAAAAGTTCACTGAATTTTCCATCTCACATGCACATTAGAATTCTGCTCTTTCCATAGAAAACTTTCTCAAATACAAATTTGTTGGAGAATTATGAACGGCTCCTTATAATTCAGTGATTTTTCTGTTACACGTGGCCTGGAGAATCCTGGTTTGTCCAGTGGTAATGATATAAACTAGACCAATTGTATGTGGTATATTTAATAGATCCATTTTATACTGACATATTTTCTAAACATATTCTATACGTATGTACTTCCTAGATCCATTCTTTACAATTATTTCTGCTGGATGCATTCTGTACATGTGTACTTACTAGACTAGACCTGTTCTATACATGTATATTTACAAAACTCATTCTATTCGTGTATATTTACTAAACCCATTCAGTAAGTGTGTATTTACTAGACCCATTCTATATGTGTATTTTTTTTAGACTCATTCTTGTTGGTCAGATGTGACTAAATTATCTTATAGCAGTACTCATACTTCATGTTCTAATTGCTAACACCAAATTTTGGGCGGCGTAAACCAAACGACATCCCAATTATGCCAAAGGGCTTCGGGGCATAGGAGCGTACGGGGGTGGGGGAATAACCAGGCTTAACATAGGACGAGGAAGTATTAATAAGTACGAATTTTTTTCGTTATTTTAAAGCCCCACTCTGGTTGTTGTATGGAACCATAATATAACCTAACGATTGAACGATGTTTCCGGGACTTGTGCCCGGGCGATTCTCATGTGAATTGTGGCTCTTTATGTTACTGGATGTTTATCGCTGGTTGTGCTTTTCTGGTGGGGTTAAAATTCATCCATACGTTTCCTTCGCCTATCTGAGTTGAATGTTTGGTACGACGGAGCTGTAATTTAGTATGGAATATTTTTAACCTCTTGTGCCCGCTGCGTGTTCTTAACTGCACTAAAATGGCGGGTGAACGAATAAGTTCAGAATGGTGCTTTTGCGGGTGCTATACCGGTTTTCGAGCTAACAATAAGCCGAAATTCTGGCGTGGGACCGTTAATGTGTGTGCATGCTTCAAGATTTTTATGGGACTGAGAGTATTGTCACCAGTTTTCAAATGGAGCAGTGGGCGTTTTGTTTGATTTCCACTGGCACATGATCGAAGCACTGGAGATGACGACCCGTATGTGGTAATGCTGGAACCTCGTGTAACTACTATCTATACCCGGCTGTATCTACTTTGTTTATGGTCTCCGTGGCGAAGTGGTCAAGCCGTTTGCCCTTCGTTCTGAAAGTTGTGGTTTCGTTCAGTTGACGATGGCCGTTTTGTCAGGCAGCTGGCCGTTTTGTGGAGAGAGACGGGATATTGGGGATAATCCGGACATTGAAATCGATCATCTTGTTTAACTTTAACTTCAGTTAACCATTATCCACTTGTGGTATTCTGTTTTGATTTATATGTAATAATGATTGTTATTGTTCCAGGACGGTGGAAGAGAACCGCATCCTGGCCTGTGCCGTGTCCAGTGATGGTCAGCTGATCGCGCTCTGTGATGACAGGAAATGTCTGCATGTCTACAAGCTAGAGGATGGCCAGTGTCGTCTCCACTTCTCTAGGTAAGCGTGTGTTGTTGTTGTGGTTGTTGTTGCACTTTGTGATGACAGGAAATGTCTGCATGTCTACAAGCTAGAGGATGGCCAGTATGGGCTCCACTTCTCTAGGTAAGCATGTGTTGTTGTTGTGGTTGTTGTTGCACTTTGTCATGACAGGAAATATCTGCGTGTCTTCAAGCTAGAGGATGGCCAGTGTCGGCTCCACTTCTCTAGGTAAGCGTATGTTGTTGTTTTTACTATTGTGGTTGTTGTTGCACTTTGTGATAACAGGAAGCCAATGTCCAGAAGCTAGAGGTCGCCAAGTGTCGTCTCCGTTGTCTAGGTGAGCGTATCTGGTTGTTTTTGTTGTATTGACTGGTTTCGACTCTTTCAGTTGCAGACGGTTGCCAGTTTCCTCAAGTGTTTAAATGTTCTTAACTTAAGGAATTTAAAAAAAAAAAACCTTTAGGACAGAAGGCGTAGATATCACAGCCTAACTGTAAACGACAACACAATTTGCCAACAGCTCTTTTAAGGGCGAATACGGAGAAGATATTGCTGAATATTCTGTTTTCTGTCACCGTTAGTGGTCAGGATAACTTCAGTCTGATTAACAGAAATTTCTCTGGAATTTGGTGAAAGTCGTTTTTTTTTTTTTTTTTTTATATTTGAAGCCCTGCCCTTACTTCTGCCGGGGGCCGTGAATATAGCCGGGTCATAGATATGACCTAGCCATAGATATTACCTAACGGCTGAAAGGGGTTTCTGGGACCTCTCCATGAGTGATCCTCATCCGCACAGTGGCACTTTGTGTCACCGGGTGTTTATCGCTTGTGTGATGTCCTGTTGGGGGTACAGCTACCTGCCTACCTGGAACGTTGGGAATGTGGGAAGGAAAGAAGGGCGGGGTTAGGTACCACACGTTTACGAGAAGCCGGCTATTTATGGTTACTTATTTTAAATTATGTTAACATGTCGGTGTATGTGGCTTAGGCGTTTGCAAAAGCAGTCCGTAATGCCGAGGTTCCGAGTTCGATCCCATCTGCAGGCGATGTGGCAGTGGACCACCTTGCTTTGGTTTCGACAGTGTTATCGAGTTTAGTCAGCCGTGGGGCAAACTACTCACACACTCACACTTTCTGTGTCCTAGTTGAAACACATCGATTTCTCCCTGGGAAAGATTTGTCCACGTTGAATTCCTCTTGTTTATTTTATTAATTAGCTTGTATAAAGTACAGATTACAGGATCGGGTACACCACACCACCCCCCACATCTCCCTTCCGGAATTCTCAGAAGCAGTTTATCTTGTTTGTCCTTACGTTAGGCTCCTTGTGTGGACTCTGTGTGAGGTGAACGTCGGTGTGTGAATGGGTTTTAGATACACTGTGGTATCAGTATAATGTCTGCTTAAAACCTTAGTTTGGCGGTTACTTTTGTTAGTTGCAGAGACGGTATTCAGTATTGAGTGCATGTGGGACAGTGAAAGTGTCTGAGAAAGGGAGAAAGGGGGGGGGGCGTATCTATGTGATTGGGAGAGTGTGTGGGAAAGAGTACGTGCTTTTATAAACCCAAGTAATCCACACCCTCTACGTCAAAACCTACGTAAACCCACTTTTTGTTTCAACCCAGTTCACCCACTTCCTTGGTATTTTCCCATCTAACACGATGTCCCTGTGTTTCAAGCCAGTTAATCCACTTTCTCTTAATAAAAACCCAGTTAACCTTTATGTCTAAACCCAAGCAACCCTTTTGCTCTGTATCCCATCCCATTTAACCCACCCATTTATCTGTGCTACAAATTTACCACCCCCTCCCCCCCCCCCAACCTTTCTGTTTGACACCTAACCCACACCTTCTGGGTTTGAACCCAGCTCACTCACGTCTCAGGTCACGAGGTACGTATCTCACACACGCCAATGAACAACTACAGATATGAAACACATCGTTGCCTGTCAGTTTTCTATCACCAGGCATCCTGGACTGTCCAATTAAACACGCCAGGAAGGTTCCAGTAATAAATTTCAGCCCCGCTTTCAGCTTCCCGGGCCTGGTAATGCCAGCAACTCTTCATGCCTGGCTGCTTCTAATCTTCTTTCCAGAAAAGTAAACTGACGACTTGAGGCCGGTGTAAAGTCAATGGGACACAGTGCTAATGAAATTGACAAGTTTTTCGGCGCGAACAGCATTACACGGATGTGCCAGGTCAGCGCTGCCTGAAGCTTCTATAATCAGATCGGGACTTTGGCTGGAGGTTTTGCCGTTCGGCAGACCTCCAGTCGTTTTGTAGCTTCAGTGGGCAGAGAAAACTGGCAGTAATCGCCTCAGGTGAATGCCAGGTTTAAAAAAAAAAAAAAATATTAGCTAGGTAAGGAAGCCTGTTTCCCTGCCCGTGTGGCATCATGAAAGGATATCAAATGAAAAGTAGAACCAGTAAGCTTCACATTATCACGTACACATGCAATAAGTGGACGTTGCAGCTAAAGAACCTTCATTAGCACTTAAATAAATAGACATTACGATACATACGAACAAGACTTCACAAAATCACCTAACTGAAGAGTTACCGGGAAGAATCACAAATCTGTCTGACCAGCTGAATCTCTGAAACGTGTGTGATCACCAGAAAACTGATACGTGGCCTCTCTATCAGTTTCCCCATCTTTACCTACATTTCTGCCCAAATAGGTGTACGTAAGCCTCCGCGTCTTGGAGTGGGATACCATTAAGAGAAACAGCATTACTATTTTCCAGATTTATTCTCATTATCTTTGTCTTTTCTTTGTAGATTTTTAGTCTTAGCTGTTGTGGTCTCACATCAAGTATGCTCAATTCATCTTACACATGGTTCCGTGAATGGGACAGAGAAGAAATATCACCAGCGAAGTCCAGATCATCAAGCTGTTTTGTATGTGTTCACTGAATTCCATTCTTGGTGTTAGTAGTTATTGTCTTCATAATCCAGTCTACTGCCAGTAAAAATAGGAGAGGCGACAAAAGACATCCCTGTCGCACACGTATATTTATTTCAAATGTATCTGATCGCCAGTCGGAGTTTCAATCATAGGCCAGCTGGTTCTGGTCTCTGCTGTCTGTCATAACTATTTTCAGATTGCATTTACTCGTCCTAGCGTAAGGATGGTTTTTGTTTGTGGGGTGGGGGAGAGAGATCCCTGGTGATCGTCGTCGGAGCTATGGGGTTCTTGCTTTGTGTGGACGCTCTCAGTTGGCAGCTAGCTGTTATGCAAAAGGATTGGGGGGGGGGGGGTGTTAAGCCATTTGAGATTAAACCTAATGTAAAGTCCTTCCTCATTTCCTCAATAAGTATTTCCCATTTTAGTGCCTGTTTGGTGATTCTCTGCATGCTTCTTCTGAGGATGTGCTCACTACAACCCATCTTATTTAGTCTTGTCGCCGTTGATACCAGCAGTTGTCTCGATATTTATCTTATTTGTTTTCGCCTGATTAAATTAATCACATTTAACTTTAATCGGTTTCCTCAACCATTTGTTTTTGAAATGGGACAGAGGTCATTGATGAAAAACAAAATTCCTGTTGATGCGGATTGCAGATTTTTCTTCGCAAAGTACGCACAGTATGTTATTGTTTGCTTCCCGAGAGCGGTACCCATTCTGGGCCGGTTGTCCTAGCCATTCTGCCCATAGAGGCATGCTCTGCCCACGACCGGCTCCAGTTGACGGGCCGTGCTGCTGACCTTACCGGGTCGGGCTAACTATGCATTACCGCAGCGTTTCTCAAACTGGGTACCGGGGCGCCCTGGGGTGCCGTGAGCGTATGCCAGGGGTGCCACTGCAATAATCAAGAAAAGTGGGCTAAACATTGTGAAATTATTAAAAGAAGGCATGTAGATACTTAACAGTTAAAATGTAAGTTCTCTTTCCTCGCCACTGTCAAAAATAGTTTATTTCTTGTTTGAGAACCGCTGTGTTAATGCGTCGTTAGCCCGACCCTGTGACGTCAGCAGCACGGCCCGTCAGCTGGAGTCGGTCGTGCTCTGCCTAGCACAGTTAACTTGGCGACTTACACTGAAAACGTTCAGCTGCTCACTACTACAATGTGTCGCTTGCCTGCCATGACATTACGTAGGTGAGACTGAAAGATTGCCTGTGTCAGAAATAATTAAAAGTACCCGAGACAGAAGGCTGTGGATAGACATGACCACCAACACCACACGGCATGGGTTTAAGGAAAAGTACATTTTAGTTCAAAACCTTGGGACCAGCAAACAGCCTGTCTAGCCACCGCACTGCCGCGTCTGCCTTGATTATTTATAAATAACAATAATATCTTGTTTAAACATTGTCCGCATGTAATACTCATGATCTTTCACTTCTGGAGATTCGGCTAATGTGTTGTGCTGTTGTGTGTTTGCCGAGAGATCGCCACTAATCCTAGGCATGGGATTTATTCTGTTTGTTCCCCCAAGCTGATTTGTTTAAAGTCACTCTCAGATGTCCGTGTTTGCATGGAAAGATGGCTGGGGGTTTCAAATAAGTTTCCACTTCTTGGTCTTGTCTTGACAAAATGTATGTACGTCTCCACAAGGAAAGTTGGCTACAGTGTACCAACTGCTGTCTTTCACAGTATTGCTTTATAAGGGCCTAATCTCCTCCAGATTGCAGACATGTATATGGGGCTATCATTGAGGAGAGATAGTAGAGTACGAGGGGAAGTTAATGAGTAAGTCAGAGGTGGTTAAGAGATGGCAGGAAAATGTAGTTGGTGGTTTTTAAATGTGTTATTACGTGACAGCAACATCGAACTTTATGTCTGCGTTTATTAGATGACGCGGATTCCAGTAAACTTACGTTGGCATCCATGTTTTCGTTTCTTTCACATCTTCATTATGGTTTGTATCTGTCCATGGTGTTTTCATCATTCGTTTGTAAAACGTCATCTCTGCGGCTTCCACATCATCTGCTAACTATGCACGATTCCTCTTTCACGGTCGCCCTTATAAGGACGGTTGGTACATAGTGTTATGCTATACATCTAGGATGCGATTCTGCGCCTTTCCATCTGTTGTCATTATTTCATGTCTTTTCATTTCTACTACACGTTTCTTGGAGGGCATTAGCCCCCCATCCTTCCCCAAATGAGGCTTCGAGGCCCACGTTCTTCTTCTTCTTCTTCTTCTGCCTTTCTATCCCCCAATGGAGCATAGGCCCTCAACCAACTCACGCCAAGTCGTTCTATCCTTCGCCATTGCATGGAGCTCTCCCCATGTCCTCCCAATCTCTCTAACCTCATTCTCCAGCTCTCTTCTCCATGTGTTTTTTGGCCTTCCTTTATTCCTATGCCCCTGTGGGTTCCAATGCAAAGACATTCTAGTTATGCTGTTCTCCTGTTTTCCCTATCCAACGCCAGCGTCTTTTCCTCACCTCCTGATCCATTGGAGCCTGTTTAGTTCTCTCCCAAAGTTCTACATTAGTTATTCTATCATACCATTTTATTCCCTCTATTCTGCGCAGGCACCAGTTAATGAATGTCTGTAATTTATTAGTAATTTCCTTGGTTGTTCTCTATGTTTCCGCCCCATACAATAGTACTGATTTGACATTAGAATTAAAAAATTTTAGTTTAGTATTTCTTTTAATTTCTTTTGACCTCCACAAATTCCCTAGTGCTATGAAAGCCCCTCTTGCCTTTTGTATTCTTATTTTAATATCTCTATCAGTTCCTCCATCTTTATCGACATTACTGCCTAAATAGGTGTACGACTCCACGTCTTGGAGTGGGGTGCCATAAGGCCCACGTTGGGAGTCCATTATTTATTTGTCCTTTGTCATGATTGGTTTTTTACAGCTCACAGGACAGCTGTTTCTGATTCTGGCTTTAGTTAAGATCAAATGAGTATAGTTACCGAAACATACATATGATTCAGTGAGCACAGACATGTTGACGCACATGAGCACAGACATGTTGACGCACATGAGCGCAGACATGTTGACGCACATGAGTACGCACCCTCTCGAATACTTTCCTATACAGACGTTTTCTCTAATATAGGGTTATCATAGATTGGATCTCAGCTCCTCGGTGACCACGGCTTAGCCCAGTAATCGTTATATTTTTGCTGCTGTTGCTGTTATTAATGACACTGCTACTACTTCTACTGCTTTTTCTACTATTACTGCTGCTGCTCATGGCTTTTTTCCTGGTGTTACTAAACACTACGCAGTAGCTTCACTTCACCTTTGTAGGAGTCATTTTGTTAGGGCTACTGTAGTATGCACTCTGGTGAGTATCGGCACTACTACTGCTGCTGTTACTACTACTACTGCTTCTGCTGCTGCTACTACTACTACTACTACTACTACTAATTCTTATCCTTTCTTCTTCCTGTTCTTTGTCTCCTGTTTCAAGTCTTTCATAGTACTTATGTGCTCTCTTGCTCTCACGGGCCTATCTCTCCACCCCCCCCCCCCCACACCCCCTTTTTTCTTTCTAGTATTTTCTCCTCCTTGATAGAAAGAAAACAAAATCACGAATATTGACCACCAACCCATGTGCATAACTCTAGTTCCCACAGTAATGATTGTGAGTGGCGTTGTGTCGTGTCCATTGCGCTGACCACTATAATCAACGCCCATCATCACGGTAAACGACCTGGTCTGGATCACTGGTCTTCCACAGAACAAGACCAGGCCGTCCTGGTAATCAGATCATCGCTGGAGCGCGCTGCCTGCTTGTTCTGTTGGAAACTAGTGTTCACAGACTCGGGACCAACCTGAACAGTTGCCATCTTGTCTGTCTTTGTACAAGCCAACCCACGGTTGTCTAGCTGTTGTTGGTGTCTAGGGGCAACAGTGGGAACTTCATTGTGTGGGTTTAGGGTTTGTTTTTATTGTTGCTGTTTAATGTTTTTGTTTAATTCTTCTTCTTTTTCTTCTTCTTCTTCTTCTTCTTCTTCTTCTTCTTCTTCTTCTTCTTCTTCTTCTTCTTCTTCTTCTTCTTCTTCTTCTTCTTCTTCTTCTTCTTCTTCTTCTTCTTCTTCTTCTTCTTCTTCTTCTTCTTCTTCTTCTTCTTCTTATTCTTCTTCTTCTTCTTCTTCTTCTTCTTCTTCTTCTTCTTCTTCTTCTTCTTTTTCTTCTTCTTCTTCTTCTTCTTCTTCTTCTTCTTCTTCTTCTTCTTCTTCTTCTTCGTCATACCCTTAATTAAAAGTATAAGAAAAGTATAAGGTGGAAATTATCGGATATATCCACAGAAAATATAAATAGAGAAATTAGCCTGATGATCAAATATTGAATGTTGTGTCTGTAATGCTTATTTAGCTGAACAAGATGTACTAAAATAAGCAAATAGAAATATTAAATATTATTTGGGAGAAAGAGAGAGAAAGTTTAGGAGCTTTGTTTATCATTTTATGCTCTAGCAACAAATTAAATATTAGATGAGGATAGAGGGAGTCAAAGAGTTTTGTTCACCAGTTTATGCTCTAGCAACAACACATATTATATATCAGATGAGGATAGAGAGAGTCTAAGAGTTTTCTTCACCAGTTTTTGCTCCAGAACACGTACCTAGAAAGGAGCAGGAAAACAAGTGAAAGCAAAAGAGACTCAGAAACATAGACGATTACAGGCACACCCCATTTTCACACATGAGTAACGTAGTCTTGTCGCAAAAGAAACAAATATACTTCCACGTTCTTCTTCTTAAAGTCTATGTCCTGTGGCGTATGTAGTCAGGTCTATCCACAACCTTCTGTCTCGTGTACTTTCAGTCAACTGTCACAGATGATCCTCCGTGCTGTGACGTCACACTGTCCAGCATCTCTTCTCTCGGTCTCCCCCTGCCTCCCCTCCAACTTTCATACCGTCTCGATGTACTCCAGTTTTCTCCTTCTCCTCACATGACCAACAAATGCAGATTATCTCTTTCTTATGTGGACAGTCAGTTCTCTTCGTGCGTCATGTTCTTTCAAGAAGTCTTCATTACTCTTTTATCTGTCCACGGTAGTCTCACCATCCGTCTATAAAACCACATCTCCACAGTTTCCAAATAATGCGTTCACTAATCTACTAACTTTCCATGATTCACTTCCATATTTTAAGATAGGATTTGTTGAGCTTTAGAGAAAAAAATTTTCTGTCCTAATTGACATGTTGTTTCCGGAGCTCCACTATGAAAGGAAGATGAAAAAAAAGAGGGTGCGGGGGATAGATAGATAGACAGACAGACAGACAGACAGACAGACAGACAGACCCACTGTCTGCCTAATAAGCATGTAGAAAGGGGCGACTGGGCTTTCTTTCAAAGTTGGAGTGCATCTGAGACGGTAAACCAACAGTCTAAATAATATATGGAAAACGGATATGCACGCAAAACTCAAGTTCTAGAACAAGCCAATGTTCAGAAGTGGGCGAACAACCAGAACTTTCCTCCCGTGAATGCTAAGAAGAAGAGTACCCGGTCGCGTATAGACCTTTTGATGCTGGTGAGTTGTACCAGACTGAAGTACAACAGTGCCACATGTTGCAGTGGGAAATCAGTCCTTGTATTGATCTCGGCCTAATCGGCTTTGGTAAGCTCACCTTGAGACTGAGGCCTAGCACGTGCCTGTGCGTGCCTTTTAATGTTGTTGCTGGATCGTTGGATAGGCGTGGCGTTTTTGCTGCTTTTTCTTTCTCAGGGATAGGGGGCCGATAGTTGACGATTTTGTTAGGATTTGGTAGTAATCTGGTAATCTGGTAATCTGGTAATCCTAGTTTCAGCATCATAGCAAACGGGTCACCCCATTGTTGCTCCGCTCCTGTGCCAACGAAAAACACTCGTAGCTCACAGTGTCACACCATGCACTCAACTCAGAAGCTGGGTGACGAAACTATATCCTTCCAGTCTACAAATGGAGCAAAAATGCAACGGCCACCGCCTGGCAGAACTGCCACGGCTTTAAAAAAAAAAAAAAAAAAAAAAAAAAAAAAAAAGTGGTCGTGCCTAGTGTCCACTGTGACTTGAAGCATTATGTGAGGGGTTAACAAATGGTCACCCCAGCAGTACCCTCACTATTAGCTGGGAAAGGGACTTAGGACATTACATCCACCAGCAGGCGTCGCCCCTACAACGACCTGACTGCCTTCGTTAACGACTGTTCACCCAACAGCCATGCAGTTCTTTGGCACGAAGGAGACACCTTGAACTTGGGTTTCAGAATGCCGACTTCCTATAAAATGTTATTTTGTGTTTTGTTATCACAATCGACGTCACTGCACATTGGGCATACCCATGCGTGCGCAGTCCTCCGAAGCAGCAGCCACTCCAAAGTACTTCTACTAATTGTCCCCATGAGAAGCTGGTTATATTGTCTCCTTTCTCGGCCTCGCAGACGGCAAAGACGTGCTTCACCATGCTTAACTCCCATGTCACGCAATCGTGTTAGTGTCAGGGATTCGATATTATCCACTAGCCCAGTACGTACAGCGTTAACGATATCTGCTCTGTCCATGCTTTTTCCCGCAATCATTAGTGCTGTGCTTGCCAGTTGGTCCGCTCGCTCATTTCCCTTTACGCCCGCATGACCCGGTGTGTAGATCCAGGTTACGGAAGTTAAGTGCGATTTCCGAATGCTTTCTATCCATTCAGAGCGCATACTGCCTGTTGCTATTTTCTGAAGCATATTCATTGAGTCTGAGACAATTACTGCTTGTGTGGCGGTTTGCTCGGATACCCATGCTAAAGCTCTAGAAGCAGCGGCTATTTCCATGGTCATGCTTGACGTGGTTGTCTGGTAAGCGCCGCTGTCCTCATGTATTGTTTTTTCCCCCTTCTTTGCGCTGTGTATGCCCATGCTGACCTTGATCCGCGCTTCACGGACCCATCTGTGTAGATGATGATATCTTCTGGGTCTGAATGCTGATCTATCAATTCCCTTACTTCTGTGTCTATGGCCGCAGGAATCTGATCCCGACAGTACCTTCCTAGTGTGATGACAACCTTAGAGATGCCATGCATGTCTACTGGTGTATTCATCCATTCTTTTCCGTGCCTGATAACGCGTAGGTCACATACCTGCTGGATCAAATTCTCAGCCTTTGCCATCCAAGAGCGGCCTCTTTTGAGACGCGTTCCTTTTGTGTCGTATATAGCTTTGTGCAATGGGTGGTTAGCGTCTGCCGATACCCTCATGTAAGCCTTGACTTGTGCCACTTTGTATCTGCTAGTCATCGTTGGCAAACCCAGGACATAACGCATGGCGTTGCAGGAGGTGTCTTTTGTGCAGCCGAGTATGAGTCTCATGGCCTCATTTTGTACTCGGTCCAGTCTTTCTAGCTGGGTTTTGCTGACAGTGAGGAGGCCAAGACCATAGTCAATGACGCTAAGCACAAGCCCTTGATAGAGAAGGAAAAGTAGGCGTTGTTCAATATCAGCTGCTGCTAGCACCTTGAGTGCTGTCAGACCTTTTCTGGCTCTAAGTATGACGTTGTCTACGTGGCATTTGTATGACAAGCATCTGTCAAATGTCATACCCAGGTATTTCATGGTGTCCGTTCTCTCAATGTCCACACCACATATGCTTACGACTGGCGTTGGTGTATTGACGATGTGAGTATTTAGAGAGAACCATGTTAAGGAGGCTTTGGACGGGTTCACTTGAGCTCTTGATTCCTGGCACCACTCACTAAGTCTGTCCAGTTCGTGTTGTAGTGTGGTTGTAATTTCCTGCCTGTTTTTACCTCGACGGTAAACAAGAATATCATCTGCATACGACATTGTTCTACCTAGACCTACGCGTTGTGCACTAGTGACTCCTGCTGTGTACACATTGAAGAGCACAGGCGACAGTGGTGATCCCTGTGGCAGACCCATTAGGACTCGTTGAGGTTCGGATGCCCATTTACCACATCGAAGCGACACTGTTCTTTCAAAAAAACGCTGCTGCTATCCAGTTGACCAACTTTGTCTCTATCTGCATATCCAACAGCAGTCTGATGAGCATGTTGTATGGGACGCTGTTGTACGCATCTTCTAAGTCAATAGCGGCTGCAGCAGTTTCCATTCCCTCCTGGAAACCCTCATATGTGTCGTAAGCAAAAACTGCAGCATTGCACCATGTATCTCTTCCTGGTCGGTAACCTCCTAGTGTAGCGGGGAATAGACCACCCGACTCTAATTTTTGGGTTAACGTTCTGGCAACGATTTTTTCCATGAGTTTTCCTACCGTGTTCTGAAGTGTTATGATCCTATAGCCATTTATTCTCGTGTGGTCTTTTCCTGGCTTAGGAACTGGTCTGAGATAGCTGTGGAGCCAGTCATCAGGAATAATGCCAGTTTTCATGGTGTTGTTAAAAATCGTGGAAAGTTCATCCATATCTGTCATATCGAGGCTTTTGAAGTCGCTGTATCTAATGCCATCAGGACCTGGAGCTGTGTCTGGACAGGTCTTCAGTGTTGCTTTGATGCAGTCCGTTGAGATGTATACTGTATCATCGTCTTCCTCGATTTCAGCTATCTGGATATCATGTAAATTCTGTTTCATCTGCTCCCTATCTTCCCTGTCTTTCTTTTCCGTCTGCAGGAGAAATCTGTGCAGGATAGCCTCCCCTTTGTCTTTATCCGATTTTAACACCACCCCGTTGTCCATTTTTAGCTCGGGCATAACAGAGGTTTGTTTGCCTCCGTTCATCTTTTGGTGGAGCCGCCAGAATTTTCTGAGAGATTTTTCGTAACCTATTTCTTGACAAAAATGTTCCCACATTGTGTGCTTAGACTCCTTTGCGAGTTGTTTGAAATGTTCAGTGAGTCTGTCTTTTTTGTGTTTAACGTCTTGTTTCTGCGCCTCAGTAAAATTCGAAGACTTTCTGCATTTCTCCCAGTCTTTGGTGGCACCTCGTTTCTCTGTCCAGGCTTCTGCGACTTCAGGAGTCCACCATGGGGGTTGTTGAAAGATAGCTTTCTTCTTTCCCGGTGTTCTGCGTGACCTGTCTCGCAGACGCCCAATTACATCAGGCTGATTTGCAGCATACTGGAAAGAAGTGGCTGGTCTCTGATACCTTGTGCAGATTGTTTTTTTGACCAGAATCCAACATGGAAGGTGGTCGCTTCCATGATGTCCCAGTACGCTTCCATGATGTCCCAGGATTTGGTAGTCGGTGGTTAGGCTTTCTTCGTTCTCACCATGACATGGTAGAGGTTTGGTAGCTCTATCAGACTTTCTTAATGTTCACTAATACATTAGTTGGTAGCTCTATCAGACTTTCTTATTGTTCACCAGGACATGGGTCGGTAGCTCTATCAGACTTTCTTAATGTTCACTAATACGTGGGTCGGTAGCTCTATCAGACTTTCTTATTGTTCACTAATACGTGGGTCGGTAGCTCTATCAGACTTTATTGTTCACTAATACGTGGGTCGGTAGCTCTATCAAACTTTCTTAATGTTCACTAATACATTAGTTGGTAGCTCTATCAGACTTTCTTATTGTTCACTAATACGTGGGTCGGTAGCTCTATCAGACTTTCTTAATGTTCACTAATACATTAGTTGGTAGCTCTATCAGACTTTCTTAATGTTCACTAATACATTAGTTGGTAGCTCTATCAGACTTTCTTAATGTTCACTAATACATTAGTTGGTAGCTCTATCAGACTTTCTTAATGTTCACTAATACGTGGGTCGGTAGCTCTGTCAGACTTTCTTAATGTTCACTAATACATTAGTTGGTAGCTCTATCCGACTTTCTTAATGTTCACTAATACGTGGGTCGGTAGCTCTGTCAGACTTTCTTATTGTTCACTAATACGTGGGTCGGTAGCTCTATCAGACTTTCTTATTGTTCACTAATACGTGGGTCGGTAGCTCTATCAGACTTTCTTATTGTTCACCAGGACATGGGTCGGTAGCTCTATCAGACTTTCTTAATGTTCACTAATACGTGGGTCGGTAGCTCTATCAGACTTTCTTAATGTTCACTAATACATTAGTTGGTAGCTCTATCAGACTTTCTTAATGTTCACTAATACGTGGGTCGGTAGCTCTATCAGACTTTCTTATTGTTCACTAATACGTGGGTCGGTAGCTCTGTCAGACTTTCTTAATGTTTACTAATACATTAGTTGGTAGCTCTATCAGACTTTCTTAATGTTCACTAATACGTGGGTCGGCAGCTCTATCAGACTTTCTTATTGTTCACTAATACGTGGGTCGGTAGCTCTATCAGACTTTCTTAATGTTCACCAGGCCGTGGGTTGGTAGCTCTGTCAGACTTTCTTATTGTTCACTATGAAATGGGTCGGTAGCTCTATCAGACTTTCTTAATGTTCCCCAGGCCGTGGGTTGGTAGCTCTGTCAGACTTTCTTAATGTTCACTATGAAATGGGTCGGTAGCTCTATCAGACTTTCTTAATGTTAACTAGGACATGGGTCGGTAGCTCTATAAGATTTTCTTAACGTCCACCAGGACATGAGGAAGTTTTTGAGCTCTAATCAAACTTGGATAGAATACAGGTTTTGTGAAAAGCTGAGAATAATATAACTCAAGTGTTTTAGCACTCCAATCCACAGAGTCGTAGAAAAAAAAAAAGGGAGTTAGAGACTGAAGTTAAAACTATGGGGATGACATTGGGAGAGCTGCACGGGATAGCGGAAGATAAAACGACTTGGCGTGAATTGGTGGAAGGGTTATACCACAGTGGCGAATAGAAGGCAGACGAAGAAGGTTTTACTGAGTCAGTGTGAACACAAGACGCGGTGTATAAACATCATTCATGTAAACATACTGCTGGTATATTGGACCACCCAGAATTATAGTGAGTGAGTATAACGCTCATTTATCGTGAACGTCATAAGTATAAAACATACTGGTTTTGGTTTGTTGGTTTGTTAATTGAGCTTTCATCCTAATCGTTCAGGTAATTGGGCATATAGGGCTAGACATATATATTTTATAGACAAATCGGTACGTGGTGGGTGACATGGTGAGCATGACGTCAGCCGATTTTATTTCCCGGTACTTTATCTAGTACCCATTTAAAGCTAGGTCGACCCCGGGGAGCCAATGTTGTTTTTGAAAATGATTCGCTTTTTTCCAGGACCTGAACACGCGACCCTTGTATCCACATGCGAGCGTCTAGCCTCTACACCACGGCGGTTCCCTATTCTCCACATCGGTCAAGTCCATAAACGCTCGGATCACGTCTTCAGTATCTCCGTCAGTGTGTGGCGGCTGATAACACCAGCTCCCTGTTGGTCTGCTTGGCTTCTTTGGCTAAGTGTAAAGTGTTTATGTCTGGCGACACCTCTTTTGACACGAACTTCTTATAATATTGTGAAGGTTGGCGATTCACCGTCGTCTCCTGAATCATCTGCAGGTGCTGCCTCATTGAGAGTATTGAGAACATTGGTCTGACAGTCCGTACTAGTCTACAGATATTATATTGTGAAGGTTGGCGATTCACCGTCGTCTCCTGAATCATCTGCAGGTGCTGCGTCATTGAGAACATTGGTCTGACAGTCTGTACTAGTGTACAGATTTGGACATGCCGCTCTACGAGTGAAAAGACGAGGTTCGGTGTGAACCTCATAGGTTGTCAACATAATGCTTCATATATTGAAGCACACACATAAGTGTCAATACAAGACCCAGTTAATACTAATACTATGTTTTGGATACAATATTCCATAGATTTCAACAAGGGACTCGGGGCCCCAGCTGCGAAGCCTTCATTTGTGATGGCCCCCAGTTGAGGTTATGTGTGTGTGACTGTGTGTGTGTTGGAGTAAAGTGAAAAGGTAGGAAATACCGCTAATAATGCCTGACCTGGTGGCCGTGGTAGTGTAGCGGATAGATGCTCGTCTGTCGGTGCGAAGTGTGAGGTTGTGTGTGTGTTTATTGGAGTAAGGTGAAAAAGTGGGTAAACCGCCAATAATGACTGACCTCGTGGCCGTGATCGTGTGGCGGATTTTTTTTTTAAAGTATCCAGAAACTATGAGTTGTAAACCCTTTGGCTCGGTACTATGGATATCGCAACCCTTCGGCCTTGATAGGTACCGTTAATCTGGAAGAAATGTGGCTGAGAGTGAACCCGGACCACAAGGAGTTCGTCACCCGACCGCCGCGAAAGTAAGGTTTAACCAACTATGCTAGAGACCCGGGCGTGGTGTGGCGGATAGATGCTCGCCTGTCCTTGCGAAGATCTTAGGCTTGAATCCACATCAAGAATTGTTTTTCCATTTTTTCAATAGTGACCTTGGCTTTTACGTCGACCTAGCCTAAAATGGGTATCAGGTAATATTCCGGGAAATAAATTCGCCCGGCGCGATGTTGATGAAGTCGTCCATCGAGTGCTCATGGCTGAATATAATGAGCTTAGCATCATATACGCGAGGCTTCCCTGGAGTACACAGCGTCCTTTACTTACTTGACTAATGGCTGACATAAGAGTAACACATTTACCATCTCCTGTACTTACTTGACTAATGGCTGACATAAGAGTAACACATTTACCATCTCCTGTACTTACTTGACTAATGGCTGACATAAGAGTAACACATTTACCATCTCCTGTACTTACTTGACTAATGGCTGACATAAGAGTAACACATTTACCATCTCCTGTACTTACTTGACTAATGGCTAACATAAAAGTAACTCATTTACGTTCTCCTGTACTTACTTAACTAATGGCTGACATAAGTGTAACTCATTTACTGTCTCCTGTACTTACTTGACTAATGGCTGACATAAGAGTAACTCATTTACGTTCTCCTGTACTTACTTGACTAATGGCTGACATAAGAGTAACTCATTTACGTTCTCCTGTACTTACTTGACTAATGGCTGACATAAGAGTAACTCATTTACGGTCTCCTGTACTTACTTGACTAATGGCTGACATAAGAGTAACTCATTTACGTTCTATCAGCTTGAAGTTTTTAAGTGCTCTTCCCGGCAAAGTAGTCGAGCCGTTTGTCTCGCTCCCCGAATGTCGTCTTACGACGGCACCCTTCAGTTCATAGTAGATAGTTCAGCAGAACAGAATATTATTAGTAGATAGTTCAGCAGAACAGAATATTCATAGTAGATAGTTCAGCAAAAAAAAAAAAAGACTATTCTTAGTAGATAGTGCAGCAGAAAAGAATAGTCATATTAGATAGTTCAGCAGAAAAGAATATTCATAGTAGGAAGTTCCGCAGAAAAGAATATTCATAGTAGATAGTTCAGTAGAAAATAATTTTCATAGTAGATAGTGCAGTAGAAGAGAAAATTATATTATTTGCGCCAGTAGTCTCTTCACCTTGTCCCATTCCCCCCCCCCCATTTCAATTTAGCGTGTTTTCTTCCTTCGCCTCTATTTCCCACTACCTTCTTACGTCTAATGTAATCTTTCAATCCTCTTTTAATCTTTCTTTACTTTACTTACACTCTGTTTTTTTTTTTTTTTTTCAAATTACAACTCTGTTCTCTTTTTTGGTCCCCACTTCTCTCTCATTATCTTCTCTCCCCCCCCCCCCCCCCCCCCACCATCATTCCAACAACTTAAGACTAAGTACTTCTGTCTTGAAACAAAATCTACAACGATAGAGGACCATCACTGCTCTAATTTTCCCCGTCTCCTGTTTGGGAAGATTGACCGAAGAAGCGAGCGAAGAATAAAACTGGGGTAGTGTTTGAATGAGCAAACAGAACGTCTGGTTTTGTAGAACAGCAGTGGGCAGAAGTAGTGAGTGAGCAGAACTGGGGGAGTGTCGGAATGGCGTGGTGATTCAGATGTAGCCAGTAATGGAGTCCTGTTTTGCCTTCATGTCCTCTTCTTTCTTCTCCTCCTGCACGAACCCATGTGTCTGTCTATTTATGTTTCACTTCATCTTTCTCTTTAGCTATTCATCAGTCTGTCTTATACACTTATATGTTCTAGTGTCTGTCAGCAAATGTATACAGTTTTCGAAAGTCCTGTTTTGTCTATCTATCGGTCTTTTTTAAACCTTAATCTCTGTCTGTAAATCACTGTAACTGTTGGACATATCTGTCGTGTCTGTCTGTATTGTCTGGCAGAGCGTAAACCTCCAACCCTCTCGTGCATCTTGTTACAGAACTGGAATGTGTCTCCAGCTTCGCGGCCGCTGCAGGGGCATCAAGACCAATATTCCTAATCAACTCTCCACCCATGGGATTCACAACTTTGTCTGCTGTATATTTTATCTGTCTGTTTTACTATTTTCTTCTTCTGTCGCTGCTGGTTGTCTTCGCTTTCCTACTGATACTGTCATCCTCCGGCTGAATGACACCATGGTTGTCCAAACTTGTTCTTTGGTGACGTGTTTCGTTTTGCTAGTCTGTCGACTTCTTGCTGATGATGATTGATTGCCTGGAGTTTTCTTTTTCTTGCCAAGTCTTTTTCCTTGTCTTCTTTTTTTTTTTTTTTTTCTGTTTGTCTGTCTCTTTCCCGTCTCTTCTTGTCTCTTTCTTTCTGTCTTTCCCATCTCTCCGCCCCGTCCTTTTGAACCGTATCTCTCTCCATGTCTCTCTTTTGGTTTTGTTTATTTGCTGTTATCACAGTTTCTTCTTCTTCTTCTTCTTCTTCTTCTTCTTCTTCTTCTTCTTCTTCTTCTTCTTCTTCTTCTTCTTCTTCTTCTTCTTCTTCTTCTTCTTTTTCCTCCTCCTCCTTCTTCTGCATTCACCTTTAAAATGGCAATTGTCACGTCGTGTTGCGGTATACAGCTAGGTTGTGTTGTATGGCCTTTGTGACCAAAACATCCGACTTCAGCTAAACCTCAGTCAATGTGGCAGCAAACCGCTCTGCGATATTGCCTCAGTATTACGGAGCGCCAGCCGTTCATTGTCGATGACAAACTCCTGAACGTGAAGTTGCACAGTAAAATCACAGACAGACATACAGACAAAATCTGAGATTGGTTCTGGGCTGTTCTGTAAAGTAAAACGAAATAAACGTGAAGGGCATTGGATCTGTGCTTTTGTTTAACAATGTTCGTCATTGTTTAACCTTACAGTAACAGATGTAAACGTGGCCGTCTTTGACCATCAGTCAGTATTGTATATTCTAATCTATGTCAGTATTTAACCCATTTCATGTCAGTGCTAGACCCCGCCCATTTGGGTATTTAACCCTGCAGTGTAGGTATGTAACCCTCCAGTGTCAGTATTTAACCCTTCTGTGCCCTTGCCAGCAGTCTACCCTCCCCTGACAGGATTAAATCCTCCTATGTTAGTAATCAGCCTTTCCATGCAAGACAGTAATTAACCCCTTCCATGTCAGTATTTTACCTCCTACCCACTTTCCCTTTTTTGAATGGGTTATATAAGAAATATAAAATAGACCCAGGCCCCATGCCAACGTGTCGTATAGGGCGAATAATGAGGGGGTTTTCTGAAATCAAATGCGTTTGACCGAAAGGCAGCCTTGCTGTAAACCACAACACGACGTGCCAACCACCCTTTTAGGGTGAACTCAGAAGAAGATATATTTTTATCTTCAACCAACTCTCCGGATGTTGTTGGCAATTTGTAAAATCTAGAAGATTCTGCGTAGGTTGCCGCCAGCTCCACATACATACACAAACTTTGACCAGTCCCACCTGGCCTATCCACGACTGCCTTCTCCTTGCCCCTTGTCCCCCCCTCTGCCTCCCCCCTCCACGACATCTAGTGTGAATACATTCTGCGCTGGCGCACGTCTGCACGAACATCCATCCACACATCGTCAGTCCCCAGGTGTGTTCCAGGTGAGTAGAGAGCCCAGGCTTGACTCACGGCCGGGCGGCCTTCCCGTCATGCGTAGTCACCATGGCGACACGCGCCGGGGAAACAATGGAGACAGTAGGGCTGTAATTTCCGCCGTTGCTGGCACGCTGCTGTTGCTGCCACGCTGCTGTTGCTGCCATGTTGTTATTGTTGATATTGTCATCGCTGTTATTACTACCAGGGCTTCTGCTCTTATTGTTGCTGCTGCCAGCGAAAGTATCCGTTTTTACTGGGCGACTTCTTCCACTCATCTTTTCCGTCCTTTTGCTGTATTTGTTCGTGCGTGCAACCGGTACTGGGTAATCTATCTATCTATCTATCTATCTATCTATCTATCTATCTATCTATCTATCTATCTATCTATCTATCTATCTATCTATCTATCTATCTATCTATCTATCTATCTATCTATCTATCTATCTATCTATCTATCTATCTATCTATCTATCTATCTATCTATCTATCTATCTATCTATCTATCTATCTCTCTCTCTCTCTCTCTCTCTCTCTCTCTCTCTCTCTCTCTCTCTCTCTCTCTGTCTGTCTGTCTGTCTGTCTGTCTGTCTGTCTGTCTGTCTGTCTGTCTGTCTGTCTGTCTGTCTGTCTGTCTGTCTGTCTGTCTGTCTGTCTGTCTGTCTGTCTATCCCTCTCTGTCTGTCTGTCTGTCTGTCTGTCTGTCTGTCTGTCTGTCTGTCTGTCTGTCTGTCTGTCTGTCTGTCTGTCTGTCTGTCTGTCTGTCTGTCTGTCTGTCTGTCTGTCTGTCTTCTGTGTGTTTGTCTATCAATTTAATTATTTATCTAATTATCTATCTTGTCTGTCTGTTTGCCTGCCTTCCTGCCTCCTCTGGCCCTTTCACACTTCCAATTGTTCGACCCTTTCCACCCACCCCCCCCCCCCCACTGTCGGTGACCCTCCTAACATCGCTTGTGTACAAGCCTACCACGGCCTCCCATATCTTGTCCTCCCCCCCCCCCCCACTCTGTGACTCCCCCCTCCGCTCCACTCTATGACCCCACCCCGCTCCCAATAGCCCCAGCCCAACCGCGACGTGCCGTGAAACAGCGCACCCCTCCCCCCCCCCCCCTTCCGTAGCCAGGGTGCAAAAATTGAAGCTAGCACGTGCAGTCCACATGTTGGTTTTCTCACAGTATTTACAGTGTCCGTTTTTCTGTCTTGCATTATCTCATTCTTCTTTCCCTGTCCCCCGACTATCTTTCTTTCTTGCATTATTTTTTTCTTGGAAGATCTTTTCTGTCTTCATTTTATTTTTCTTTCTTGCACTATGTATTTGTCTTTCTTTCTTTATCTCTTTTTCCCCTCTTCTTATCTTCCCGTCATCCCTTTTACTTTGCCGATATTGTTTGTCTCAAACAACAGAGCACATGATGGTTAGTGACATTCATTGTCTTGTTCTTTCTTGCACTATCTATTTGTCTTTCTTTCTTTCTTTCATTCTTTCTTTCTTTCTTTCTTTCTTTCTTTCTTTCTTTCTTTCTTTCTTTCTTTCTTTCTTTCTTTCTTGCTTTCTTTCTTTCTTTCTTTCTTTCTTTCTTTCTTTCTTTCTTTCTGTATTTATCTCTTTTTTCCTTCTTATCTTCCCGTTAACCGATTTCTATATAGGCATGCATAGTTTATCGCTTTCACTTTGCCGACATTGCGCTTTCAAACAACAGGACACATGATGACAGTAACATTATGCGCCCCCCCCCCCCACCCCCAGCCCCTTCCCCCCCCCCTTCCGTTTTACCCCATAGGAGATTCGTCTACTGTTAGCGTGCGTGTTTTCATTCTTAACTCTTGCCTTATGCGGCCACACCCCGCCCCTTAACTCTTGCCTTGTGCTGCCACACCCCGCCCCTTAACTCTTGCCTTATGCTGCCACACCCCGCCCCTTAACTCTTGCCTTGTGCTGCCACACCCCGCCCCTTAAACTCTTGCCTTATGCTGCCACACCCCGCCCCTTAACTCTTGCCTTGTGCTGCCACACCCCGCCCCTTAACTCTTGTCTTGTGCTGCCACACCCCCGCCCCTTAACTCTTGCCTTATGCTGCCACACCCCGCCCCTTAACTCTTGCCTTTGTGCTGCCACACCCCGCCCCTTAACTCTTGCTTTATGCTGCCACACCCCGCCCCTTAACTCTTGCCTTGTGCTGCCACACCCCGCCCCTTAACTCTTTCCTTATGCTGCCACACCCCGCCCCTTAACTCTTGCCTTATGCTGCCACATCCCGCCCCTTAACTCTTGCCTTGTGCTGCCACACCCCGCCCCTTAACTCTTGCCTTATGCTGCCACACCCCGCCCCTTAACTCTTGCCTTGTGCTGCCACACCCCGCCCCTTAACTCTTGCCTTGTGCTGCCACACCCCGCCCCCTAACTCTTGCCTTATGCTGCCACACCCCGCCCCTTAACTCTTGCCTTGTGCTGCCACACCCCGCCCCTTAACTCTTGCCTTATGCTGCCACACCCCGCCCCTTAACTCTTGCCTTGTGCTGCCACACCCCGCCCCTTAACTCTTGCCTTATGCTGCCACACCCCGCCCCTTAACTCTTGCCTTGTGCTGCCATACCCCGCCCCTGTTCTCTACCGCCTGTTTAGAGACTGTTCATTATTAATTAATTAGTTATAAATTAATTATTCATTACGGTGGCAGAAGGCATCTTTGTAAAAAAAAAAAAGGGAAAAAAGTAGCGAATTTCGGAGTGTTCATAAATGGGTGGCAATGAAAGGTGCAACTCTTGAGCTTTATGACGAAACGGTAGAAAGATGGGTACCAGGTAATGTGCCGGGAAGTAAAGGCGGTCGGGGTTGTGTTCATCACGTCACCCACCGAGTGCCGATTCTTTTTCGTCCTTCTGTCTTTCTAACCCGCATTGGAGCATAGGCTCTCAACCAACTCACCCCGAGTTCTTTCCTTCTCTAAGTGCTGATTGGTCTATACAAATGTGAGCCAGCACCATGTGCTCCATTCGCCACTGGTTTTACTTACTTTTTAGCAACGGTTTCGTGGTTTTTGGGCCTTCCTCTCCCCTGTTGAGAATCCATTGCAGCCAGTCTTCATTGCGGAGACGGCACCTGGTTGATTGATGAGTTTGAGTTATCCCCCGTAGGTTCTAAAGAAGTCTATAGCTGGCATGCCAAATATGCGGCCCTTTACAAGCACATCTGCGGCCCTTTACAAGCACATCTGCGGCCCGCGCGAAGGTCCATAAACATAAGTCGCATATTAAATGACTTCATTTAGTCGTCGTTTACGGCCCTCGTGACCACACAAATGTAACCCATACGGCCCTCATGACCACACCATGACCACACAAATGTAACCCATACGACCCTCATGACCACACCATGACCACACAGATGTAACCCATACGGCCCTCGTTACCACACAGATGTAACCCATACGGCCCTCATGACCACACAAATGTAACCCATACAGCCCTCATGACCACACAAATGTAACCCATACGGCCCTCATGACCACACAAATGTAACCCATACGGCCCTCATGACCACACAGATGTAACCCATACGGCCCTCATGACCACACAGATGTAACCCATACGGCCCTCATGACCACACAGATGTAACCCATACGGCCCTCATGACCACACAGATGTAACCCATACGGCCCTCATGACCACACAAATGTAACCCATACGGCCCTCATGACCACACAAATGTAACCTATACGGCCCTCATGACCACACAAATGTAACCCATACGGCCCTCATGACCACACAGATGTAACCCATACGGCCCTCATGACCACACAAATGTAACCCATACGGCCCTCATAACCACACAGATGTAACCCATACGGCCCTTATGACCACACAGATGTAACCCATACGGCCCTCATGACCACACAGATGTAACCCATACGGCCCTCATGACCACACAAATGTAACCCATTCGGCCCTCATGACCACACAGATGTAACCCATACGACCCTCATGACCACACAAATGTAACCCATACGGCCCTCATGACCACACCATGACCACACAAATGTAACCCATACGGCCCTCATGACCACACCATGACCACACAAATGTAACCCATACGGCCTCGGGGACCTCAAATGGACATAACTGGACTACTACCCATCTATAGAGCGCCCGTGTCTGTCAGACTGTTGCAGTCATCCTTATACCCACAGGGCTGCCTGTCATTCCAGTCTGGTCTAGCCGTTGATAGAAAGAGAACCAAGAGGATGGCAAATAGATTTTTTTTTAAAACTGGACGGGCTGGCCAGATGACTGTGGCGAGAGAAAAACCAAACATTGAACTGATCCCTGATTCTGGTGATCGTCTGAGATGGGGGAAAAACATGACGCTTACCGGCACGGCACATGATGATGAGGAGGAGGGTGATAGCCGTTGTGGCTTCCACATTAAAGCTTCTCTTTTGTGTGTTCAACAGGGTATCTGGAATTCGCCCTGTTGATCTACATCTAAGATGAAATTGTTAAACTGTCGGTTGTTAGACCTTCAGGCAGCAGCTGGGGGGGGGGGTGGGTGTGGGGGGGGGGTGGTGGGGTCTTATCTAATAATAATTTTATTTTATACATATTTATCTCCATGATTGTACTCTCTGTGATAACCATCTCGTGAATCAGAATTTAACAGGTTGGGCGCTGCGTGGTCTCCAGGTATGGTGTCCGCCTCGACTGCTAAAGGTTCCGGGGTCAATCCTCAGTAAGGGTTGGGACTTTTCACGTGGACTTGGACTTCTAGTAATTCCCCCTGGTCTCTGGGTAGTGAGATCGGACGCCCGTGTGCATTGTTGCCTACGTAAAAAATCCCTTGCCAGTTGGAAAAATCGACAAGAGTAGCCTAACGGCCTTGCCCGGGCAAATTTTTAAGTTAAAAATCTACCCAAAGTATTTTAGGATCCTCGCTGGTGCTACAGAGCCTGTGCACTGTGTTCAGCTTCTTCGGACTCAGACTTAAGTTAAAAGAAGAACGGAGCACTTATGGATTACACCCCTGTGCCATGATGTTGATCCGTTGTTTAAAAAAAAAAAAAAAACAGGTATAACTACCGGAAATTCCCGTTCAACCGTACAGTCGTATAGCACAGTCATATTGGGGGGCCTCACAAAACAGTCACGTGGTAACCTGTAATCTAGTGTGAGTTGGTTTTACTGGAAACTAAGGGTTGTATCACATGATTCCTGAGTAAGTAAATACCACCAGAACTAGAGAAAGTCAAGTCCTTCGTCCTCCCAGCTAATTTGCTCGGGTGTGTCAATCATCGCTAACAAGCTCGTCCAGTTTACTCAGCCCTCAGTCCCAGACCTTGTGAGTTCCAAGGTCTGGCGTTTGCTCTGGGCAATCTACCCGAGTCGGGCTCGTCTCGTGCTGTGTGTTATCGTTGTGTTTACCGTGCATTGTGGGCTGTTGTGTGATGTGTGCACGGGCGCAGAGCAGGGACGGCGGGAAGGTCAATTGGCACCGAAAGATCAAAGGTTTTGGGGTTGACTGACGTCGGATCTGGATGTTTTCTCTGTGTGGGGAAGTTTGATTTGATGTCAGGTTTAGGGGAAAGGCCAGATTGCTGACTTTTTGTGGAGATGGGTGCGACGAGTCGTGATGTAAGTGTGGCTGATACTGGACCTTTGTATTGTGGCTCAGTCGTTAGTTGAAAGGGGAAGAGGGCTGTTTCCTGATAAATGTGTCAGAAATTAACAGTATGGTAAACAAATCGACATATATTGATCAGCACTCAAAGACAGAAGAAAATAGGAGGATGCACGCCACAACGTAAAAAAAACAAAACGCGGAAGCTTTAGTTACCTCGCCGGGATTCGAACCTGTCACCTCCAAGCTAGACACCCCCATCCCCAAAAAGTCTCATCGTAAGCCATGACTGGCATGCGGTTTGAGTCTACAGCTATAAAATACGGACATTATTCTTTTCAGGCTATTGAAATTACAACACAGAAATTCATATTAACCAAGTAATTGTCGTTTATTGTAGAGAGCAGCCAAGGCTTGTATGTTATATCGTTGAAGGAAAACAAAGACGTGCTTGTCATAGGTCGTGGGTTCCCTTCGCTTGTTCCCATTGTCTAACATGAGACACGGGAACCCACAAGGGAAGCCCCAGTGTTGTCCAGACACACATGTATATGTTCATAGTTTACCTTATTAGGAGGTACAGATTAAAATCAGTTTCCAAACTCCGCCTTATTGGAGATTACGATGCATGACCTACGGGCGGATAGGCAAACGAAAAGTAGTAGTCGTTGTAGTAGTATTGGTAGAAGAAGAACTATTCATTGTAGATAGTGAGGCAGACGAAAGCATTCATAATAGATAGTGTAGCAGAAGAGAATATTCATAATAGATAGTGTAGCAGAAGAGAATATTCAGGGTAGATAGTGCAGCAGAAAAGAATATTTGGTTATCCTCCGACAAACGGTCGGCAAAGATGGCGGCGGCAAAATATCCAGCCGAGCCGCGGTCACGGGTCATTGCGCGCTTCCGGCTACTTAATTTGCGGTCTTCCGGCGGTTTTTCGCCAACAACCGCTACCGCTTTGCTTGTGAGTCCTAGCCATCTAGTTTAGCCCCAATCCACGTGGCGGTAGTCATTGTCGCCGGAAAAGCGCACATAAAGTAGCCGAAAGCGCGCAATTGACCTGTGACGCCAAGTGCGCAATGACCCGTGACCGCGGCTCGGCTGGATATTTTGCCGCCGCCATTTTTGCCGACCGTTTGTCGGAGGATAGCCGAATATTTATAATATAGTATAGCAGAAGAGAATATTCACGGTAAATAGTGCAGCAGAAAAGAATATATATAATAGATAGTGCAGCAGAAAAGAATATCTATAATAGATAGTGCAGCAGAAAAGAATATCTATAATAGATAGTGTAGCAGAGGAGAATTTTCATATCTGACTTGTCTGAGTTGAGCGAGGCATATATATTTATTGGTGGTGGTCGTCTTCGTAGAAGTAGTGGTGTGGTGGTGGTTGTAGAGAATGAAATAGTTGTAGTTCTAGGTGTGGTAGTAGTAGTAATAATTGTAGTAATAGTGGTGGTGGTATTAGTAGTAGTGTTGATGGAGGTAGTACAGTTGTAGTGGTGGTCGGAGTAGGAATTGTAATAATGATGTTAGTAGTAGTAGTGGTAGTGGTAATCGTAGCAATAGTTTTTGCTGTTGTAGCAGTAGTGGTCGTCGTAATGGTGGCG
>CAJHNH020000313.1:630554-645554 GCA_905116865.2 Candidula unifasciata
CTACTGCTACTACTGTTGCTGCTGCTGCCACCACCGTCATCACACTTCTGCTGCTGCTGCTACCTCTGGTACTATAATTTTAGACGGCCCCAAACAAAGAAAACCCTGGAATCTCCAGCCTAGTCCAGTATTCAAGATATTTTATCTGTTGCATTGTGTTGTCAGCATTTATAGACACCGAACGAAGTCATGTCATAACACCCCTAGAATAGAGGACTTGACTGGGGTTTCCAGGTTTTCGTTTGTTTGGGGTCATCTAAAATTACAGTACCCTAATACTACTACTGTTGTTGCTACGGTGTCGGTGACGGCGACATTTTCTTGTCCTCCATTTCTTCCATAAATAGTCGCCTTTTGCGAATGTTTTAAATGAGGCAGTGTTTTTTTTTCTTGTCTCACAAAATTAGGCCCAGAAACGCCACACAAGGACATCACTAGTTTGATTGTACAGCACAGTTCTTCTTCTGGTGGCCATTTTTCGTTAGTACATTAACGATTTAGCTTTTAACTTCCTGAAACTTGCGAGCAAACGAGCTCACGCACAAACATTCTTAGTGTGAACAGGGTACTTTAGGATCTTATACCTAAGTGGTGACGGATTTCTGTTTTGTTCTATTGAATTATCTTCGAATTACTGAATCGTTTCTCTTCTTGCCCATGTTGAATAGTTGTAAACGCCCCTTGTTCCCACTTGTACTATATTTTGTGTCATACCAGTTGTCTGTAGTGTGTTTTTCTTTGGCAGAGCAAGAACGTTTGAAGCCTCTGCCCAGAGCTGTGTCTTGTAATGGTTTAATACAAGAATACCCCGTGAAGGATCCTTATCGCTGAAATTGCAAACTCTCATACTGAAAAGGATACAATCACACATTGGTAAATGGTCGTGCATTTTTTTCTCTTCTGATTGAAAGTGGGTTTTGACAAAACAAGGTTCTTGTTTATCATTTCCCAGCCTGTTATTTCCAGAAATATGGCACTTATTAGTGTCATATTTATCAGACAGTGCCGACTCTTTACGTTTCCTAGCAAGCATACATGTGTCGGAGCGGTGTTCAGCAGTTATCCCTCCTTCTCCCCAGGCCCTCGGCAGGCAGCTTGGCTGAGGATCGATAAATCGCTCAACCTTGTCACACGTCTCGGTAAACTGGATCAGGACCGTGCTAACTCCGGACTCACACGCATTTTATACAGGCTAAAACTCGCCTTTACACGTACCATCGTCGCCTTCTTTTTCTTATTTGCTGACTTGAAAGGGATCTTTACCTTACTGAAAGTGCCTTTAATTTCTTGCTGGAACACTAGCCATATTCCCCCCCCCCCCCCCCCCCCCCCCCCCCGTTTACTCGTTACACGAAACTTTTTCTTCTGTAACTGGTCACAAGTTTATAGCCGTTTTCTCTATTTGTCTTGTGTTTCTCGGGTGGGTGCGGCGTCCGTGGCTTAGGCGTTGCGAGTCCGACTCGTAATCCAACGTACCGCAATCGAAACCCACTGCTGGCTGCGTGGATTTTTTAATCATGGTATGGGGTGTCGCAGGTCGACCCAGTCTAAAATGCTTTCTAGGATGGCTGTCATGAGAAAGTAAAGACGGCCGGCGTAATGCTGACCACATTACCCATCCAGTGCCGATTGGTCTGTAAAAATATGGGACGCTCTTCCCATATACCCGATGCGCCTAAGGCGTGAAGAGGGATCTTTACTTTCTACTTTTTCTCAGGTGCATGTTTTGGGTGATGTTTATCTGTTTGCATGTTTCGGCTACACCATCTATCTACATGTTTTTTGGTCTTCCCTTAACCTACTTCCCTGATTTTCTGCTTTATAAAGTCTCTCATGCAGTTTGGGTCTGGCTGCATTCTCACTAGATTACCAAACCTTTTCATTCTTTGTCAATCGATATAATTCAGACACGGTCTAGTTCCAGCTGTCTCTCTATTGCTGGTTTTCGTAACCCTGTACCTTTTTTGTATTGTTAGTGACCTTTTAATTCTAGTGTCCTATTCATTGTCCATATTCGGCACTGTTATCATAACGTAGGGACGAAGATGCTAGTATGACTCATTTGCTGTTTTGCTGGAAGGAAGACATGTGGGTTACACAAACAAATTATAACTCCTGTTTTCCTAAGAACGCATTTTTCTGTCAAAATGTTACCCAGGCCGTTTGTAGATAAGTAAATAAATTCGTGTTGATTAGAAACTAGCGATGTCACAACTACACAGCTGGCAGTCTACACAGCAGCATACCATCTTGTTATCCAAACGGGAACCCATTAACTCTTCTTAGTCTTCATGTTGAAGAACCACATTTTCGCTTACTCGTTTTAACTGAAGTGGCATCGAGATACTTGACGGAGAAGCAAGGCCGTCATTTCAGATCAGAGCGTACTCGTGACTAGTATATACATATGTGTCTCTTCTCACACTCCTGTGACCATCCTTCTACTACTTCTTCTTCTTCTTCTTCTTCTTCTTCTTCTTCTTCTTCTTCTTCTTCTTCTTCTTCTTCTTCTTCTTCTTCTTCTTCTTCTTCTTCTTCTTCTTCTTCTTCTTCTTCTTCTTCTTCTTCTTCTTCATCATTTTTCTGATTATTATTATTATTATTAGTAATGGGAGAAATAGTACTTCGTTATCTTGTTGAGAAAAGATTCTCTCCAATAATCTTACCTCCATTAGATCGTTTTGAGAACGCAAACTATCTGTAGGTTAGTAGATCGGACTAAAATTAAACTCAGTGCGTTATAGAATTCACAACCAGTGGCGAGTGCAGGCCGGGGAATGGGAGTCTCTCATCTTGTCAAACCAGGGGATACTAAACAGTGGAAGAGACACAAGCACAGCTGTCTTTACGCTAAGGATTCTCACCCTGTCATTTCATAGGAGAGTGGACGAAACAGTAGGAAACATGACAGCTGCACCAGAGCACGGGGGCTTCAAATACTTCGTTTGATGTAAGGACAATGTCCGCTAGCACAAGTATTTCCCTTCTTCTTCTTCTTCTTCTTCTTCTTCTTCTTCTTCTTCTTCTTCTTCTTCTTCGTCTTCTTCTTCGTCTTCGTCTTCTTCGTCTTCGTCTTCTTCGTCTTCTTCTTCTTCCTTCTTTCTTCCTTCTTCTTCTTTCTTCCTTCTTCTTCTTTCTTCCTTCTTCTTCTTTCTTCCTTCTTCTTCCTTCATTCTTACTTCTTCTTCCTTCATTCTTCTTCCTTCATTCTTCTTCCTTCCTTCTTCTTCCTTCTTCCTTCCTCCTCTTTCTTTCTTCTTCCTTCCTCCTCTTTCTTCCTTCTCCCTCCTCTACACATCCACTTGTGATCTTGTTTATGACTAGTTGGGATTTACATCTAGAGCTTTTTAAATGAGATGTCTCCTTAGTCGTATTTCACGACATGGGTGCAGGTTGCAGTGAAATCATCATATCTGTCCACAACCTTCTGTCTCATAAACCAGCAGATCTGGCACAGATGATCTTCCTTTGCTTGATGTAAAACTGACCAGCAGATTAATGAGAAATTGTCCTTTAAAAAGGCTCACAGGTTTGGCCTGCAGACCCGCCTTACCATCGGCCCTTCCAAACATTAATCCTTCAAACAGTAATTGTATTTTTCGTGTAAGCACGCTATTTTTGTAGCAGTATACATAATTTTGATATCAGTTAAAGGAAAACTAAATGAGATACTGGCTTCAAGACAGCATCTCCCCCCCCCCCCCCAATAATAAATTGGTTGGTACGGAATAAATGGGCAGCCGCCATGGTGTAGCGGCTGGGAGCTCACTTCAGGTCTGAATATTGTAGGTTCAAACACCTCCTTCTCCAGAAGAGCGTCTGCCGTGCTTCAAATCAGCATCGACCTGAACTTGTGTCTTAAATGACCTTGGCTTCCAGGTCGACCCATTCTAAAATTTGTACGAAGTATTTCCTGGGAAGTCAGGAAAGGTGATCTGGACATCTGACAAAGGCTTGTTTCCATTCTCTTGCCAGATAATCATTCACCTGTGACCATATCAAAAGCCTGTCAGGTAACCCTGACATTTCCACTCACGGGCCAGTGAGCATTTGCGCCGACACGTTCGTCACTCCAAAGCTGACATGCTACTCACATTAGGTAGAGCTGTCGTCAGGTCGCCACTTTCAACTGTCGGACAAGGCAGCCCTCGGGAAAATCAAAAGACGCTTTGGAAAAAGGTTAAATGCGTGGACTTAGCGTTTCAGACCTTTATTGAACCTACCATTATGAACTCACTTGGCAGTCTGCTTGTTTCAGAAACTAACATTATGAACTAGGAATCTAGATTCAGAAAGAAAAAAGTCACTTCATACAAGTGATTTGTTTGAAAAGTAATCACAGGAAGTCTCTATTTGCGGCCTGTTATGGGTTTTTCAGATTTCCTTTCTGCTCTCGATAGACACTTTGTGAGAGAAAAATTAATCGACATTTAGTTCTTTGTTTTGTTTAACGGGAGCGGCCCGTGACTACACCTCTTGAGCCATTATCGTCAGTTTTATGTGGGGAAATTAGCAACTTAATGGACTCTTTGATTAATCTGAAGGTAGTTTGTCATTCAGCGGAACCGACTTCTTATAGATGTTTTTTTTTAATGCTAGCAGCACATTTAGCCAGTCGAAGTTTAAAATTTTTTTTTATTTTTGTGTGTCATTAACAGCACGTTGCAGAACCTTTCGCTTGAAATAAATTACCTATATCTGCAATGCTGTCTCTAGTATGAACTTCACTGTCTTTTGTAATTCCCTTAGGTGCCTGTAAAGTTTAGCTTCCACCGGTGTTTCTCTTGGCCAGAAGTTTTGCTTGGAAATGTTGTATTTGGGACAGTCTTGGAGGATGTGATCTCTTGTCCCAGATACCAGTCCACATATGCACATGGCCGATTCGCCAATCTTAGATTCTAAGGCGTGGAATAATTACTTGCTGTGGTCTGTCCATAACGTGGTAATCATCTTTTGCAAGTTTTTGTGGTTTTCTGATTGATTTGATTATTCTCCCTGATTGGTTTGATTATTCTCTTTTTCTGTTGCTAAGAGACTCGTTCGTCCGGTTGTTCTTCAGGCTGCAGGGAAAAAAACTAACATATTTTGCTGTTTTGATTTCACTAGACAATTTTACGCTCAGTAGTTTGTCACTAACGATTTCTTGAGGCCTCAGAGATGTGGCTTTGCAGAAGAATGCTTAGAATACATTGGACAGCCAAAAAAAGCAACCAACAGGGTTTGAAAGAGGCGGGAGCCCGAAGACAACTTATAACAGACATCAGAAGTAGACAGTCATAATTTTTTTTTTTTTTTTTTTAATGTTATGAGAAGAGGGAAAATAGAACATGTTGTGACCACTGGAAAGATCTGTGAAAGGAGGGATAGAGGAAGACAACGAGAGAAGATGCTTGACAGTCTTGATGCGTGGCATGGAGGTGTGTCGGCACACGAACTGATACATGCTGCAGGAGATCGCAGATTATGGAGAGGCATGATCGCCCACGCCTGTCGGCAAGGCATCTGATGATGATGAGTTTGTCACTAGACAGCCGGTATAATGCTGACCGCATCAGCCACCAAGTGCCGATTGGTCTATAAAATATAGATCTAGCCCTGTATACTCAGTACACCCCTGAAGACGTGGAACAAAGCCCTTTACTTTAGTTTGTCACTGCTCCTCGACGAACGGCTGTCCGCACCCCTGAAGATCTGGAACAAAGCCCTCTACTTTAGTTTGTCACTGCTCCTCAACGAACGGCTATCCGCACCCCGCACCGTGGAACAAGTTCCTTTACTTTAGTTTATTACAGCTCCTTGATGAACGGCTGTCTATACCGCTGTTTAAACAGACCAGCGCAGGGCGGAATGTTGCCAAATCAACGGCAGCACGGATTCGAACCCGGCAACACGGAAGCAGCGAATTTCTCTGATCTTTATTAGAATAATATTGTCTAATCCTCTAATAATAATAAGAAGAAGAAAAAGAAGAATATTAATATTTATAGAATGTACATTAATTGACGTACGCGTGAAAATAGTTTGGAAATAGCTTCACGCTTGCAGCGATACCTGGTGATTACTATGATATCCAGTTCCACATACAATAGTTAAGGACCATTTACCATGCCTTCTTGCTTATTGGGCGTATAGGGCCGGACCTATATTTTATAGACCAATGGGTGGATCTAGACGCCAAGGTCATTTTTGAAGAAAAAAGTCCGGCTCCACCTGGACCCGAATCCACAGCCTTCCGACCCACAGGCTAGCCGCTACACTACGGCCTCCCCTTCCCGCATACAGTGACAAAATCGTCTTCTTCTTATAATTCACTGGAAGAAAAAATAGTCATGGGAAGTAAAGGCGGCCGGCGTAATGCTGACAAAATCACACACCAAGTGCCGGCTGATTGGTCTATAAAAAATATAGGTCTAGCCCTATATTCCCAATACGCTTAAGGCTAGGAAAATGGACCTTTTACTGGAAGCTAATGCTTCTTCTTTTCCTCCTTCTCCTCCACATATTAGTAGTCATGACTTATCTTAGCGACTCTTTCATCTGATATTTAAATGACCTCGATGGTGCTGGCTTATGTTGTAATTTGTGTTCCTATACTTTGAGATTCCCACATAAATTTACATTTGTCGTATTTTACACATTTACATATTTTAGTGAATGAATTTTCATTATAAGGATAAATGAGTGAGCCATTAGAAGATAGAATAATAATAAAAATAATAATAAAATAATAAGTTGCAAGTCAATTAAACTAGTTTAATTTGTGTATAAATTTACTCGATAACAGTGGTGAGCACAGACCGGCCGTGGACCGGCCTCACAAAACGGGAATTTCCGTAGATCTGTTTGTTCTTACTGTTGGAGCTGACCGTGCATTTGTAGCACATAATTACACGGGAATCCTTGAGGCCGCTGATATGCCAGGAGAACTAATCGAACCAACCGATCCCCACTCGAAGAAAAGGGGCGGCTCTTTTGGGGGATATCCATGGCGAACTGATTAAAACTGTTACATTGCGTTCTGTCAGAGGGCGACTGCAGCTTTGCGGAAGTTATCTGGCCAGATGGCATAAAACCCGAAGAAAAAGAGGGGTTCTTCTCTTTTACCCCCCCCCCCCCCCCACCGATCTCGGGCCTAAGGGATTTCGAGAGGAATTTAGGGGAACGTCCATTAGTATAGGGGCGCTAGGGTCTGAAATTAACGCTAACACTACCCCTCCCCCCTCCCCCATAATATTAGACTTTCCCGTTCATTTCCCTACAAAATTTACGAGGTGGGTGACAAGAACTGGAGGAGGACGCGGAAAAGAAGAAGAAGCCACGATCACTATTGCCCTAGGCCACCATGTCTACGTGCGCCCATCTAAGAGTTAACCAGTTAAACATATAATGACAGAAATAGCCTGTATATTTACGCTAGTGTCATGGAGAGTCGTAATAGCTCGATAAATACACGTCACCGGAGTAAATGTTAAATTGTTTCTTAAACAACCCCAGCGCCCCAGGGCGACAAGAGTTCCTGGTTGGGGCGGATACTTTTCTGCCAGCACCACCAGGTCTTCTGCAACCGAGTGGGCAGGCAGGCAGGCATCCCGAAGCCTGGCTCGTATCGACCAGCTAATTGCTAAAATACAGGCCCAGGTAACCAAGGGCTGACGAGATCCCGTGTATTTGTGTGGTTGGTACGACTTTGTCATGCCAGGCTGGAAATTGCTGGTCTGGAAACGAGAAATTTTAATTACTGAGTAAACGTTGGAAAAATCGGGTTGGTTGGTAGGAAGATGGTGCTTTGATGGGTAGGATGTTTTTGGCTGGTAGAAGAAACATTCAAGATTAATAATGAATATAATAGCTAGATTCTATGGTTACATTTGGGGAAAAAAGTGAGTTGGGAAAAACGGGGGGGGGGGGGGGGAGAGACACATTGAGGCAATTAAAAACTAATGTGAGTTTGCTGAAAGCGAATGTGTTCGTCCGAAAAGCGCATATGTCGCAGCTTAACTGTAAACCGCAGCACAGCGTATCAGTTGCCATTGTAATAGCGAACTCGGAAGACTAAGCTGGTGTGCAAAAAGCCAATATTTAATTACGAAGTAAACGTCGGAAAAGTGGCTAGTTTGTAAAACATCTTCCTACATACCAGCCAGACTTTTCCAACGTTTACTTCGCTTTTCTTCCACACATGTAGTTATTGGGATGTAGTTTTTCAGAAGTCGGTTGGTTATAAGATACTGTAAATTAATAAATATAATGGTTGCAGTAGGACTGCCTAACAGAAAGATAAAAAAGAAAGAAAGAAAGAAAAAAAAAAACACAGTAAAAATGGGGGAAATATGGATATGAAAGGCTATGCTACAAAACGAAATAAGTAAAGAGGCGGGGGGGGGGGGGGGGGGTTTAGAATATATGGCTTACTACTGTATATTGCGTACTGATTTCCTTGTGTTGTACGCGTGGGTGCTTCAGTGGAAAAGCTTCGTAACATGCATCTCTACAGGCTCTTTGTTCGCTGTTTCCATTCGACGCCATAATGAACATTGGAGCTGTTCTTACTTATTTGTACCAATTATGAGGCCGTGAGCATGTGTTCTTTCTTTGTCCTCGTCATCAAACGTGGAAGATGAGCAGCGAGGCAAGAAGGAAAGAAAGAGAAATTATATCATTAAAACCTAACATTCTCTGTAAATTATTAACAAACGGGCTTTGTATGAGAAACTAAATGATACATGGAATACCATAGAAAGCCATTGATGTAGACAGGATTTGTAAACTATGGTAAATAATTGCCCAACATCCAGTTATCTCATTGTGACAAAGACTATCTGGGTTCTTGAACCGGACGCACTCGGGCGGGCATAGCGAACACGTGTGTGTCGGCGACCAGGTCCGTGAAACTAGCATCTGTGGCCCGGGAGGTCTATCATGACTCTCTTTGTTTCATTGCTGCGGTTGCCGCTTTTCTCTGATGTAGGGACCATATCTTACCTGCACGTGAATCCAATGGGCTTGTTTTGAGAAATAGCTGCCGTGCTCTGAACTAGACTTGAAATTTAAGTTTAAAAAAATTGTTTTCCACGACTGCGTCTATTATTTTAAGGACGTAATCTCGCTGTGACTGTTTATTAGAACATGGCTGCTATATTTTTTTTATTTCAGCCGACACATCCGACTTCTTCAAGCATTTTTGCCCGCGTTAGCTTGTCCAGTCATATGTTTTTTTTTTCTTTTTTTTTCTGTTCATTAAAACCAGTTCCCTTGTGATCTTCTACCATGACCGTCTTGTGCCTGTCAGACGCATGGTGTGGTTTCGGTGAAGTGTTGTCGCTATCAGGTTAAAAGCAGACAAGCTTTGAATGTTGACTATGTGTCACCCCCTCTCCCCCACCCCGAATGCCGATTGGTCTTTGAAAAGTATGCCCAGCCCTATGAACCCAATACGCCTAAAGTGGTAGGAAAAGGGTCCTTTACTGTTTACCTAATAATCCGTCTCTGTGTGGATTCGAACCCAAGACCTTGGGGCCGGCAAGCCAGCATCTGACCAACACACTTCCCCGTCTATCATCAGTAATTCACTTATGATCTAGCTAGAGGTTTATTTCTGCGTCTCTCTTTCTCTCTCTCTCTCTCTCTCTCTCTCTGTCTCTCTCTGTCTCTCTCTGTATCTGTGTCTCTGTGTCTGGCTGCGTGTGTGTATGTGTGTATTTACCTGTGTGTGTGTCTGTGTGTGTGTATGTCTGTGTGTGTATGTGTATGCATGCATGCCTGTATATATGTATGTGTATGTGCGTAGATGTGTGTGCAATGTGTGTGTGTGTATTATGTATGTGTGTATATGTATGCAGGTGGGCATGTGTATGTGCGCGCGTGAGTGTGTGCATGCATTTTATCACCCATGCTTTTGTATTTTTGTTTTGTTTTGGAGTTTCATAATATGCATATTAATTATATAAACATAACATGCAACATGCTTTATTGATAAAATACAACTGCTTTGCGAAAGGTGGGTGTTTAGAAGGGCCGAATATAAGACGGGCCTGCGTGCCCAATTTGTAACCCTTTGAAAATAAAGTTTATTCATTCGTTCGTTCACCTATAATCGAACTAGAAGTCCATCAGTAATTCACTTATAATAGGTTGGCTGTAATTTTATCAATAATTCACATATGATGTAGCCAAAAGTTTATCAGTAATTCACTTATAATAGGCTGGCTGTAATTGTATTAATAATTCACTTATGGTGTAGTCGGAGGTAAATCAGTAATTCACGGATGGTCTAATTAAAAGTTTATCAGTAATTCACATATTGTGTAGTCAGAAGTTTATCAGTAATTCATTTATAATCCAGCTAGAAGTTTGTCAGTAATTTACTTATAGTCTAGCTAGAATTGTATCAACAATTCACTTATGGTTAACCGGAAGCTTATCAGTAATTCACTTATGTCTAGCCAAGATTTTGTCAATAATTCACTTATGGTGTAGCCAGACATTCATCAGTAATTCACTTTTAATCTAGCTCGAAGTTAATCAGCAAATCACTGAAGTAAAAGCCAAAAGTCTTTTAATAATTCACTTATGGTGTAGCCAGACATTCATCAGTAATTCACTTTTAATCTAGCTCGAAGTTTATCAGTAAATCACTGAAGTAAAAGCCAAAAGTCTTTCAATAATTCACTTATGGTGTAGCCAGACATTCATCAGTAATTCACTTTTAATCTAGCTCGAAGTTTATCAGTAAAACAACTGAAGTAAACGCCAGAAGTCTTTCAATAATTCACTTATGTTGTAGCTTGAAATTTGTGAATAATTTACTTACGATCTGGCTAGAATTATATCAGTAATTCCTTGTGATCTGGCTAGAATTGTATCAGTAATTCCTTGTGATCTGGCTAGAATTGTATCAGTAATTCCTTGTGATCTGGCTAGAATTGTATCAGTAATTCCTTGTGATCTGGCTAGAATTGTATCAGTAATTCCTTGTGATCTGGCTAGAATTGTATCAGTAATTCCTTGTGATCTGGTTAGAATTATATCAGTAATTCCCTGTGATCTGGCTAGAATTGTATCAGTAATTCCTTGTGATCTGGCTAGAATTATATCAGTAATTCCTTGTGATCTGGCTAGAATTATATCAGTAATTCCTTGTGATCTAGCTAGAATTGTATCAGTAATTCCTTGTGATCTAGCTATAATTTTATCAGTAATTCCTTGTAATCTGGCTAGAATTTTATAAGTAATTCCTTGTAATCTGGCTAGAATTGTATCAGTAATTCCTTGGGATCTGGCTAGAATTTTATAAGTAATTCCTTGTGATCTATCTAGAATTTTATCAGTAATTTCTTGTGATCTGGCTAGAATTGTATCAGTAATTCACTTATGATCTGGCTAGAATTAAATCAGTAGTTTTTTGTGATCTGGCTAGAATTATATCAGTAATTCCTTGTGATCTGGCTAGAATTATATCAGTAATTCCTTGTGATCTACCTAGAATTATATGAGTAATTCCTTGTGATCTGGCTAGAATTTTTTCAGTAATTTACTTTTGATCTGGCTAGAATTAAATATATTTGATCTGGCTAGAATTATATATATATATATTGTAACCCTTTGAAAATAAAGTTCGTTCGTTCGCTCGTTCAGTAATTCCTTGTGATCTGGCTAGAATTTCATCAGTAATTCCTTGTGATCTGGCTAGAATTTCATCATTAATTTCTTGTGTTCTGGCTAGAATTTTATCAGTAATTCCTTGTGATCTGGCTAGAATGTTATCAGTAATTCGTTGTGATCTGGCTAGAATTTTATCAGTAATTATATGGTGATATGGCTAGAATTGTATCATTAGTTATAAGTAGAGCATATCCCAGCAGTTGTGATTCAGAATACAAGATGTAGACGTTTATTACTTTTATGCTAACTGAAGTGTGATGTAGATGTTAATTACTTTTATGCTAACTGATATGTGATGTAGATGTTTATTACTTTTATGCTAACTGAAATGTGATGTAGATGTTAATTACTTTTATGCTAACTGATATGTGATGTAGACGTTTATTACTTTTATGCTAACTGATATGTGATGTAGATGTTTATTACTTTTATGCTAACTGAAATGTGATGTAGATGTTAATTACCTTTATGCTAACTGATATGTGATGTAGACGTTTATTACTTTTATGCTAACTGATATGTGATGTAGATGTTTATTACTTTTATGCTAACTGAAATGTGATGTAGATGTTAATTACTTTTATGCTAACTGAAATGTGATGTAGATGTTAATTACTTTTATGCTAACTGGTATGTGATGTAGATGTTTATTACTTTTATGCTAACTGATATGTGATGTAGATGTTTATTACTTTTATGCTAACTGATATGTGATGTAGATGTTTATTACTTTTATGCTAACTGATATGTGATGTAGATGTTTATTACTTTCCTGCTAACTGATATGTGATGTAGATGTTTATTACTTTTATGCTAACTGAAATGTGATGTAGATGTTAATTACTTTTATGCTAACTGAAATGTGATGTAGATGTTAATTACTTTTATGCTAACTGGTATGTGATGTAGATGTTTATTACTTTTATGCTAACTGATATGTGATGTAGATGTTTATTACTTTTATGCTAACTGATATGTGAATGAAATAATATAAAGAACTACGCTAAAAGGACAGTATGTCAGACAGGCCTGCGTACAAAACAATTAACCTTTTGAAAATAATGCTCGTTCGTTTGTTCGTTCCTTGGTTCAGTAATTCACATATGCAATGTGCTCTGCTAGGGTATGTTCTTTCACGCCACAATGCTATATGACGAACATTTAGTTGCTACGACACAATAGGGACGAATGTTCAGTTGTATACTTACCTTTATTCGCTGAATCACGACATATCGCAGGCACGCATTCTGTCGTCCTCGTGTCCGTTCTGCTTGGCTGATTTCTGACGGCCTGGTCAATCCTCTCACACACTGTTTTGATCCATCAGCGTCTTTCGAATCACACATCTATCCTATAGCAAAGCCTTGTACCTGGTATTAGGGCATATAGGAAACATTCATATCTTCTCTCGGAACATTACAGGTATTCACCGTTCCTCCATTCTCTTCAGGCGTTCACTCATTCGACCTCTCGCAACCAGGTCCGAACTTTAACTATCTTACCCCCAACTCTCGGTTCACGTCTTCCGTTCCAGTCCCATGCTTTTCTTGTATCCCTTATTTAACTCACCACGGGATACTCGAGACCCACTTATCTCGTTTTTCTCTTGTATCACTGGTCCTCTGACCTTGTTCTCCCCATCGGGAACTCCCCGAGAATTCACAACATTACAACATTGGTTGAGCCGGAATTATCTATGTAATTTATATATGGTTGAGCCGGAATTCGGTCAGTAATTTATAAATAGGTGAGCTGGAATTATATCAGTAATTCACATATAGTTCAGCTGGAATTCTGTAAGTAATTCACTTATAATCCAACAAATAGACTTATCCGCTTTACGTGATCTATTCTCCCCAGCCCCCTGGCTCACAGATCCACATCCGTGACGTTTTCTACAAACAGCCACCAGGTCATCGTTGCGGACAAATCCGGAGACGCCTATGTCTTCGACGTCCAGCAACAGCACCTGGACTACCTGTCAAAGACTGCAGCAGCTGACACCACAGAGGATCAGCCTGTCAGTGGCGGCACCAACACGGAATTGGAAGGGCGCCATGGAGGTGACGGTGTGGGAGGTTCGCTTCTCCTGGGCCATCATTCCATGTTGTTGGATGTGGTGAGTTATTTGTTCCACACTTCATCTCTCTTCCTCTGTTGTTGCTTTCCATCGACAGGTTTTAAAGAAGCATCGGGAACGAACTTTGATGTGTGCAAACATAGTTACTGGTCTTCACGACCTGGCATATGACATATGTCCATTTTTTAGCAAGATATTGTCAACGGGAGTCGCCGTGCGCATAGCGGCTAGACGCTTGCCTGCGGATCGGAAGATCATGGGTTCGCTCCCTGGCGGAGCTGGCATTTTTATTCTTCAAAAAATAACCTTGGCTCCTAGGTCGACCTAGCCTTAAGTGGGTACCGGGTGCAGTCCCGGGAAGTAAATGCGGACGGCATGATGCTTACCACATCACCCATTTTGTGCCGATTGGTCTGTAAAAATATGTCTATATGTGCCCTATACGCTTGAAGGCGTTAAAAATGTTCCTTTACTTTTGTTTCTTGTACTTTTACTATTAACTGTCGGCGTCTGTGGCTTAGGCGTTGCGAACGCGCCTTGTAATGCTAGCGTACCGGGTTCGATCCTAGCTGCGGGCCTTGCGCCTTGTGTAGGTTTCGACAGTGGTATCGAGAAGCTGACCTTCCAGAAAACAATGGCAAACTACTGAACGTAAATTTGCCTAGAAAAACCACAACAGCAAAAAATTCTGTAAAGGATAGGCAGCTATTGTTTTTATTGTCAAATGGCGACGACCGTGGCTCAGATGTTGCGAATCCGACTCGTAATTCCAACGTACCGCGATCGAAACCCACTGCTGGCTGCGTGGATTTGTATCATGGAATGGGGCGTCACAGGTCGACCCAGCTTAAAATGGGTACCCAGATGCATATCATGTGGAAGTAAAGACGGGCGGCCTAATGCTGAGCACATTTCTCACCTATGGTCTGTAAAAATATGGACGCCTTTCCTATATACCCGATACGCCTAAAAGGCGTGAATAAGGGATCTTAATTTTTTTTAAACTGTTATTGTCAACTGCTAGCTTGCTGGGCCTGTCACATTTAGGGAGCATTCAACCCAGTGGAGTCCAAACCCATAAGCCCGACGAAGTGATGTGTGTAGTTTAAAGGATGTGTAAATGTAAGAGGGTCGATCGACTTCTTTGCATCAGGCGCTGTCCCACAGGTGTCTGTCTCGATTGAGTGGATGTTCGCATTCGGAGTGCGTCGCATATGGTACGAAATTCTGCCTCTCAAGTGAGGACCATCAGAGATCTC
>CAJHNH020000313.1:650554-658054 GCA_905116865.2 Candidula unifasciata
TGCAGTTGGTTATGGAGATTCACTGAGATCGTCGCAGGAGCTGTCGAGTCGGTGCTTTGTGTGGCGCTCTCCTTTGGTGGCTCTCCGGTCTTTGGAGAGGAGACGGAGTCGTAATAGAGTAAAGCCTGGTGCAATGGAGTTGATCCTCCTGGTTTTAACCGACTTAAATGTTTAACATTCTGCAGTCTTTCTTTGTCAGTTGAGTTAAGAAAGAGAACGAACGAACAAACGAACAAACTTTATTTTCGAAGGGTTACAAATTGGGCACGCAGGCCCGTCTGACATTCCTAGAAGAGAATTCCTAAAAGCTATATAACTCCTAAAAGTTTAAGTTAAAGTGGAGGGGATCAGCTTCACTGCACCGGATTTCATCCCTTATGACTCGAATATCTGTTTCCGCAGGACGGCCTGCCGAAAGCGCCGCGCAGCGCACGAGCTCCAGCGACGACCCCAAGGAATCTCCATAAAAATTGCTCTCGTGGACTGAAGGGCACAACCGTGAAACGAACCTACGACCTTCAGAGTGCGAGGTAAATGGCTTGACCACTTTGCCACTAATATAAACCCTATCCTGATACACGGAAGTGAATCATAGACAGTTGGGCGATTAGTGACACACTATATGAAAGCGGCGTAGATGTGCTTTTATAAATAATGATTGGAGCACTCTGGACAGAGACATTCTACATGCTTTGGTCATGTCATAAGGAGAAAACTGGAGTACATCGTGACAGCGGGAAGGTTGAAAGGAGGAAAAGAGGCAGAGAGAGACCAATAAATGATGCCGGACTGTTTAAGGTCAAAGATCGTCAGTGTCAGAACTGATTGAATTTACACGAGACAGAAGATTGTAGATAGACGTGACTAGCAACGCCACACGGCAGGAATTATAAGAAAAACATTTAATCCCTGAGTCCACATAACTTTCGGGGCTGCCCCCCTCCCATTCGGTAATATTATTGGTCAGTTCACGTTTCCCGGCCCATCTACACACTGGTTGACCTTTCATTCATACTTTCCCAGACTCTTTTACGTCGGAGGGGTGTCACATTGTCTTGCCTCTAATTACGTGAGCGCCGATTTTGCGTGTTCTTTAGTACACTACGACACAGCTTTCAACGACCCAAGAACAAGTAGAACTGGCGCTAACTCCCCCCCCCCCCCCCCTAACCCACAGCCTGAGACAGGTCATACAAGAGACTCTTTTCGAAGAAAGCAGTACAACGTTACACCCATCTGACCTAGATGGGATTGAGAAAGTGTGTGGATGCGCCAGGATACGTCAACAGGTCCATATTATTATATATGTTTGGTTATTGTTTTGGGTTCTCTTCCCAGATGTATGTTGGGATTACTACTGCTTTTTCGCGTGCTATATAAGTACTGATCATTATCTGTGATTTCTTTCCGGGTTTTTTTCAATGGCCACCAGTGTTCCGCAGCAGATGATATCACCATCCGCCGATGATGTCACGCTGGGCAACATGTGTTATTGAGAAAGACTTTTCAGCCCTAGCGTCTTTTTCAACCCCCCCCCCCCCCACCCCACCCTTTCTGTCCCCTTTCCAATCTGTGCCCACGTGTCACTCAAGTTTGCCTTTATCGCAAGATTTAAAGCCAATAATCGGCCAGATTTAATCCCGGTTTAAAATAAATATCCTCTCCCCACGCACGACAGTTGTGCCTGCAGTCACTTAGCATATCTAAGGCAAGGAAATATAAAGAAAGCCATGGAAGTTAGAGCCTTGCGTGCATGATCAACCGTGATCCTGTTTACCTGAGCACGTGTGGTCGCTGGTGAATGAGCAGTGTTTTACTGGTTGCCTTAATAGTGTAAAGAAACGGTTCTCAACCTGTGGGTCGCGACCTTTTTGTGTGGGTCGAACGACCCTTTCACAGGGGTCGCCTAAGACCATTAGAAATCACATATCCATTGAAGAAATGAAGGAAAATAATTGTTTGCGGGTCTCCATAACATGAGGGAACTTTACTAAAGGGTCGCGGCATTAAGAAGGAGGGTGCTATAATAATATCCTACCCCAAACAGGGGAATTCCCAGGTCACGGCACAGTCTAATATTTCAGGGGGTGATAAATAAATTGCGTGCAGTCGTGGGACCTAGGCTGCACTCTCTTATGGGACGTAGGTGGGTTGGGGTTAGGGCCAGTTCTACGTGTTTTGGGTTCGTTAAAAGCATCAGAAACCGGGAAACCTAGTTTTACCGCCCTCTAAAATGTTGGGCTGTCCTGTGACGTCATCTGGGGGTAAGATATTAATAAAGAACCGGAAGCATGAGAGCCACTGGTTTAGTCTTTCGGATTGTCTGGGATCTAATAGAGATCGAGTCGTGTTATCGATTGCAAGGGTCCTCGTGTATGTTCAGCCGCCCCATTTAGGGAATAGAACCCCTGTCCCATAGCAGTCATGTCGTAAGAGGCGACTAATTAGGAATCTGCTGAACTCGGATGTGTTGGGCCCAGAGGCACAAATTTCACAGACTAGCTGTAAACTGCAACAGAGTATGGTTAACGCGGAAGAATAAAAAAGGATTGAAAGGTAGTTCTTTTAGAGGGTTGGCAGCCGCGGCAGCTCAGTTAGGTAGACGCTTACTCGTCGGTCTAAATGACTTGGATTCAAATCGTCATCGAAACGGTGTTTTAAAAATAAAATTTACTCAGCCTGCGGTCGACCTAGCTTAAAATTGATGCGGAGACTGTGTGTAGTTAGTAGTAATACCAAGAAACAGATTATAAACAGCATTTTCACACCAATACAGGCTACCAGTGACAGACTTGGACATTATCAAAAGCTAACTATAACTAATCTTCGTAAAAAAAACACATATGAACTAAGATACCTGAAAAAAGACGCCAACTTAACGATCCGAGACTAGGTTAGAAATGATATTATCAGAGAGAGTGTGGGAACAACATCATGCAGCAAATTCTTTGAGAAACAGAAGGTCAACTGGTTTGATCATTTTTTAGCAGCTAGCAGCCAGAACAACTACCAGTGCAGGCCGGTGAAAGCAAGAGGTCACCCTAGAATATAGATTGATGACATTAAGAAGCTTCTACATTGACACGGAATGACAATTTCCAGTGCTGCCCGTTAAACAATGGATCGCAAACTTTTCCTCCCCACAACGCATAACTATGCACGTAGAAATTGATGACGATGACTGAAATTTTTTTAAAGTTACAGACAAGACTACAGGGCTACTAAATACTCGAGATCAGTGTGAAACCAGAAATACCTTGTAGAGAAAAAATACGGACATGAAAGTCTTTATTATTGAACGACATAGATAAGAAGGCTTCCGAAACTAAAATAGGACCGCGACTATAAACAAGTTGAATATATGTCCATAAAAATTCTATAAAAATGATCCAGGGAGCTCGAATCACAAATTGACATCTTGTAAACCCTTGGTCCGTTTTCTGGAGGTGCTGTCCTGTAAGACTGAAAAAGCCAGATGCGAGTCATTTTCCATTGATATGTGACTGGTTTGATCACCTGAGCGAGATTTTAACGCAGCAATAAGCATGCAAGCGAAAGGAGACTGGTTTAAGAGCCTGTTTGTGATATCCATAAGAAGTTCATTGAAGGGATCTGCTTCATTGTGGTTTTCCCGATATGTGCCGTTTGCATTTTTGGCAGATGATGGCATATATAAAGTTTCGCATTTCACAAGTAAATACTTCCGTCATTTAAAAAATAAACCCTTCGGAAAACTAACCGAGGGTTTATAAGATGTCCATTTGTGATCCGAGCTCCCTCGATCATCTTCCCGGAGTCTTTATGGTTTAAGATTACAACAACAATAACTATACATTCTTATTATCTGCAGGTTTGTTATTTCCCTCGCCTATGACGAACGCAGGAAGTGGCTGATATCGGCATCAGGGGTAGGTTAGCGTTGTTGTAACAATGTATTATTATTATTATTATTATTATTATTATTATTATTATTCAAACTTTCTTCTTCTTCTTCTTCCTCTTTTTACTCTTTCTTCTTCTTCTTCTTCTTCTTCTTCTTCTTCTTCTTCTTCTTCTTCTTCTTCTTCTTCTTCTTCTTCTTCTTCTTCTTCTTCTCTTCTCCTCCTCCTCCTCCTCCTCCTCCTCCTCCTCCTCCTCCTCCTCCTCCTCCTCTTCCTCTCCTTCTCCTTCTCCTTCTTCTTCTTCTTCTTCTTCTCCTCCTCCTCCTCTTCCTCCTCCTCCTCCTCCTCCTCCTCTTCCTCTCCTTCTCCTTCTCCTTCTTCTTCTTCTTCTTCTTCTTCTTCTTCTTCTTCTTCTTCTTCTTCTTCTTCTTTCCCCTCTTTGTGTTTCATAGTTGCTAGAAACCATATCCTTGTTTCCCTGCCGTTATCATACCTCGTAGAGTACTGCCACTGTCTGTTACTAAGACTTCATAACTGCACCAGCAACTTCCGAGACAAGAACCATTCAGACAGTATACTTTTGTCAGTCTGTGAAGGAAAACGTCCAAAAATCTCTGCATGATTCTTTGCAATTATTTTTACACTTGAGCTCGCAAATTTATTTAGTTTTGTAGAAATGTACCAGTGGATTCAAGTGCAGTGACATTCTAGTTATTTTGTTATCAGCTCTTCACAATGTGTGTCCTATCCAATGTCAGCTTCTCGTTCTCACCACTTACTTTACTGTGGATTGTCCCATTCTCTCCCAAAGCTCTGTATTTGTCTTCTTCTTATTATTATTAGTTTCTTTCATCCATTTCTTGACTTTGGCCTTGTCCAGAAACTTGTGTGCACATCTGTTTTATAGTTCTGGCTTATTTGTATACAGACTGTTGGTTCCTTGCCTCTCAGGCAGGTGCACTCCGACTTAGGAGGTAACTGCTAATTAGTCGCCTTGTGCCACATGCTTTTTAGGGAGACAGTGGGTGTACCCCCCCCCCCCCCAATCCCCCTCTTTGACAATGCGACCCCGGGACCCACACGTAGCTTTGTATTAGTGATTCTCTTAGGCATAAGAGAATCTGCTGCCTGTGATTGTGGAGCAGAAAGACAGGCCCCTGAGCACATACTACAGTACTGCCCTAACCTCTCCCAGCAAAAACTATGGATCTGGCCCAAGGGAGCCACATTGCAAGAGAAGCTATGTGGAACCGGTGGCGACCTTAAACGCACAATCCTATTTGTGACCCAGACGGGACTCAGTGTTTAGCATGACTGATGTCGAACGCAGAAGAAGAAGAAGAAGTGATTCTCTTATATCAACATTTTATTGACACTGTACTAGTCCTCTTGCATCTGTTGTCTCTAGGATGCCACCCTGCGTGTGTGGACTTTGAGTGGCAAGGAACTATGCTGCAAGAGCGTATTGTCGGATATCCCAGCAAGTAGGTTTTCATACCTTTTTTAATCTAGAGATGTCCATGCACCTTGCCTTGGCTTCGACAGTTTCGACTGGACGTAAATTTGCCTAGAGAAACCACACAACAGTCAGAGGCTGCTGGGGTTGGTTCTGCAACGTCCTGTAAAGGATACGCAATTAACATTAACTTACCTGCTGATGTAATCTGCAGGGATTGACCCTATGCTGAATAAGACAGAAGACATCCCAGGAACCTGTTGTACACTTAATTTGTACATTCTTTTGTATACTTTATATTCAACCAAGTATTTAGGCCTAGGGTGCCTATTCTAGTATTCCGCTGGATATCTCCTTGATGGATGTGCTACAGTGAAGTCCTGCATTCTATAACTGGCACACTTGGCACCGACACAGCATCATGTAATACAGTCGCTACCTTTACAAGCCAACAATAACGCTTGTGACAGGCCACATAAACTTTAATGGCATTAAAGTTACACGTCACAAGATGATGATGATTATTCAATTAAAACATGTACGATAATAAATCTCCATTATCTATTCTGATGATATAAAAGATTACAGCAGCTTTTCTCAATGGGCTCCTGCCATTAAAATAAGTAAATAGACATTGAACTGTCTCCCGCAAACAACGGTAAATCAAAACCTCACAAAGAGAAAACGTTTCTATAATATCCTCATACAGAGAGCCAACACAGTTTCCGCTAACCCCGCGGAAACACGTCCGACTTGGACAATGGAAATATCTCAACTGCCGAATCCTTTGTGTTCTGCAGGAGCCTTTGTGTTAATCGCCCAGCATTCAATTAGCTGGTATCCCAGGTAACAGACCCGACCGGTGGCCGCTGTGTGAACCTTTCACCTGCGCTATGACCACTAGAAGAAACTAGAAGAAACTTTAACTCTTGGACTATAAGATTACAACAGCTTATCCCCCCCTCTCACAAACTGAAAATCTATGTTTTCAGTTGCATAATTTTAACTCTGTTGTAGTCATCTAGACAACTTATATTCGAATATACCTAGTGAAATCAACATGCAGTTAAGTGAGAATGCATGTAAACGAAATGATGATAACTTTTGTTACAATAAGAATGCATGTAAACAAAATGATGATAACTTTTGTTATAATAAGACATGAAATAAACAACAAGAAATACAATATAATATCATAACTGGTTCACTTATAACTCATAAGCTAAATCCACATATCATAATTACTGTCAATCCCAATAAATGGAATCATCTGTCCAAAACACTTGAGAAATTAACTAACTAAACACTTCTCATAGGTATGTCCTTGAAATATACATATCTGGATAAAGTATGTTGATACCAATATATAAGCATCCATTGCAGTGTAGTGAGGTATAAAAATTCCAATGTGAAAAGGAACTGATTGTCTCATGACGTACAAGGAAATCTGGACAAATAGTCAGCAAGGACGTTCTCCTTACCACTCCGGTAGATGATGGTATAGTTAAACGTCTGAAGAAACAATGTCCAACGAAGAATACGGGCATTTGTTACAGACCCTGTGTTCAAAACAGCAAGTGACTTGTCTGTAATTACATAAAACGTTCTCCCTATTAGGTACCTGGAGAATTTAGCGATGGACCAGTAAATTCCCAGTGCTTCTCTCTCTCCGACACTATAGCGTGTTTCAGTGTCGGACAATTTGCGACTTGCATAGAGGCAAGGATGTAAAGTCCCATCGTACATTTGGGAAATTACTGCTCCCAGTGCGACATTTGAAGCATCCGATTTAAATCCACAGATGCGATCCTTAGGCGTCGTACTGCTATCCTTAGGCGTCGTACTGCGTTCCTCAGGCGTCGTACTGCGATCCTCAGGCGTCGTACTGCGATCCTCAGGCGTCGTACTGCGATCCTTAGGCGACGTACTGCGATCCTTAGGCGACGTACTGCGATCCTTAGGCGACGTACTGTGAACAGGGACCTAGTAGTAATGATGCGAAACTCAAGCATCCACTGCTGAACTCCGTTGAAGAATGTCAATTACGGTAGAACAAACGCGTAATTCTATAGAGTCAAAAAAACACTGCTAATGTCACCAGCACTTTATACAGCTGTAAATGGCAATCAATTAAGGCCTACTGTTAGTTCACGTATGTCCGAT
>CAJHNH020000313.1:663054-675554 GCA_905116865.2 Candidula unifasciata
GTTATAAGTAGAAACGCTGAAATGTGTTTGAATTATGCCTACATTTCTAGGCAACCATAAATCGTAGGGAAAATATACGATTAGAGAATGTGAGAGAGAGATAGAGTGACGGCATTAACAACAGCCTTACAGAAATAAACATCAATTCCAATGGTGCTTTTGGCAGAGCTCATCCACGAATGTTACATTCCCCACCCACCCCCCCCCCTCCCCCCGACACTTCACTGAGGTACAAGGTGGAAGAAAAGAAGATGGGATAAGAGAGGTTAAAAGAGAAAGAGAGATGTAACTGCTGCCACTACTGAACTGTCTGTGAGACTTGTCAAATGGCCCAGTGTAGTGTCGGCAGTCGCTGGGATCGCAAGTATGTCCAGTAAGCCACCTAAACTAGCAGGGACATCCAGCCACCACCGTGGATCTTTTCCCACATTGTGATTTACTTTGTCTTCTACAGCAAAAAATAATTTCACTGCCATCACCAGGGTCCTCTCAACTTTCATTGTCAGCAATTTTTTCAACCCCAGAAGGTATTCAAACGTAACTTGAATCAAAATTTACTGATCCCAGTCTGGGTTCCGGGGTCCCATTGTGGGGGGGGGGGGGGACGAGAATAGACTCACTGCCTGCATAAAAGAATGTCGTAAGAGTCGATTAACTGGATGCTTCCTTCGAAGTCGGAGTACATCTGTCTGAGAGGCAAGGAACCAACTGATGTACACGCAATACTCAGGTTCTGGAACAGGACTAGAGTTCAGAAGTGGACAAACAACCATAACTTTCCGCCGGAGTTTACAGCCGGTGAACGCGAAGAAAAAGAAACAGAACATTTGCTGAATCAAATAATGTAGCATAACGCTGTTAAGACGGCTCTAAGGGGCACCAGGGACATTTCAACAACCTTACAAATTTCGCTAGCACGTTCTTGATATGTTTAAAGGTTAACCCGACACTGGCGGCATAGCAGAATGATGATGTAGATGAAATAAATATAGTGATGTTATCAATGTCATGCGCTGCACTTACCACACTGGCGAGCACGACAAGGAACATGACTGTATCCCTGTGTAGACTGATGAACATCGGGGTGCAGCCTGGAGTTGCAAGAAATGAACATTTCACTAAGAGGACAAGACGTTTCATCAGCCAACACAGAACAGGCGTCATCAGTCGTTTTATACTAGGAGAGCTTTTGAGGAGGAGATCGGAGCACCTATGGATCTGTCCGGAGTGCTGTGATGATAATTCTTTCTAATCTAATCAATAATCACAAATGAAATAAATATGTTCTAAAGCAAATTGTTTAAAATAACATCACAATTGTCGGCTTTTTGTCTTTAAAAAAAAACATAACCCTTTTTTCCCCTTATATAATAACATAGAACCCGCTCTTCCTCTTGCTAGACCTACTGCTGATTGTTTCTAATTAGTTTCGTGTTTGTTGACTCAGTAGAGACGGTGTCTGGTATGAAAGTGGACAACACAGATGATGCGCTCCCTGTAGATGTGGGGAGTAACAGACAGGATGTTCCGTTGTCATTGGAGAGAGGCAAAGACAGACAGACATCCAGGATTGCCATTCAACAGATTTGTTACTGCTCGGACTGTCAGCTGTTGTTTGTGGCTATTTACAAGTAAGTTAGCTGCTGTCTCTCTCTCTCTCTCTCTCTCTCTCTCTCTATCCTCCCTCCCCCTATTGTTCACTCTGCTTTGTCTGACACTGTCTCATTGTGACTTGTGTAACCACACACACAACTATTTGTCTCTGTCTCCCTCACTTTCTATCTCTCTGTTTATCTGTCTGTCTCTCTGTCTGTGAAACAGTGTATATGTGTGGGAGTATACAGAACCCTTTTCCACACCCTTAGGTGTATTGGGCATTTAGTGCTAGATTTATATTTTATGGAGCATTAAGTGGGGTCAAGATCATGCCAGTCGCCTTTACTTCCCAGTGCTTTAGCTGATACCTGTTTTAGGCTGGGTCGACCTAAGAGACAATGTCATTTAAAGAAACCCATGACATTTAATATCTAGCTGCTACCACACAGCAGCTTTAGTGTATTATCTTTGTATATTATCCTGATTCTTTTTTATTATGAGGGTATTTTCTGACTGATATAGGGTATTTTCTATCTGATATAGGGTATTTTCTATCTGATATAGGGTATTTTCTATCTGATATAGGGTATTTTCTGACTGATATAGGGTATTTTCTATCTGATATAGGGTATTTTCTATCTGATATAGGGTATTTTCTATCTGATATAGGGTATTTTCTATCTGATATAGGGTATTTTCTATCTGATATAGGGTATTTTCTATCTGATATAGGGTATTTACTTTTCTAACTGATATATTGTATTTTCTAACTGATTTAGGGTATTTTCTAACTGATATAGTGTATTTTCTATCTGATATAAGGTATTTTCTATCTGATATCGGGTATTTTATATCTGATATCGGGTATTTTCTATCTGATATCGGGTATTTTCTTTCTGATATCGGGTATTTTCTATCTGATATCGGGTATTTTCTATATGATATCAGGTATGTTCTATCTGAAATCGGGTATTTTCTATCTGATATAGGATATTTTCTATCTGATATAGGATATTTTCTAACTGATATAGGGTTCTAACTGATATAGGGTATTTTCTATCTGATATAGGGTATTTTCTGTCTAATATAGGATATTTTCTGTCTTATGTGTGTTATTTTCTGTCTAATATGCGTTGGTTTTTATCTAAGTTATGTTGGTGACATACACTGTGATGTTTCTGTGTTCCCTAGGTCCCCTGACATTCTGGTGTACAGACTGCTCACAACAGAACACAGTGAGAGTGTGAGTCTACAGTTCATGTCCAGGCTGAGTGGTGAGGGGCACATTGCCAGTATGTGTGTAGGACGATGTGTGCTGTGGACAGTCAGGCAAGGAACACAACAGCTGAGTCTTGCAGCCTTCCAGGTGGAGAATCTCAGTGATGCAGTTAAGGTATGATGGTACTTTCCACAAAAGAAGATGTCTGTTGAAATGTCATGTGATCTTTAGAATTGTTGTCAGATCTTATTATTACCAGTTACTTCTTCTTCTGTTTGTTTTGTTCACCCTGACAGCCGCAAAATAAATATCTGTGTTTTTGTGAGAGAGAGAGAGATAGAGAGAAATAAACAATTGGTCAATTAAAGTTTTTGGCTTGGATCATATATCCAACATCCCATATAGACATAAGCCAAAGTTCTCAGTTTCCTGCTATGAATTCTCGCTCTGTCCTCAGCTGGTGCCGGTGTCTGACAGCAGACCAACCGAGGCGACAGTCTTGAAGACATTGTCCAGCCAGCCAGATCTGCTGCAAGGTGAGTGGGACAGTTCGCTGCAAATGTATTCTTTATTACAGTTGTTCCCCAGTTAGTTCAGACCTTTGGACTCCACTTGTTGTCAAAAGTTTGCCACAGACTCCCATACATGTTTATAGGCATTCTGAACTTATTATAATTTATAAATGTTAGAAAAGCAAAAAGATTGCATTTTCATGTTGATATTTCATTTTTTTTCTCCCTTTTTTATATGTGTGTTGAGTGTTAAACTGAAAATAGACACCACAGCACTCGGGACATTCCCATAAGCGCTACGTCCTTATCTTCAGCAGCCAACGAATAGTTCCAGTTCCAGTGGTGCCAGTATCACTTTGATTATTTGTCACAGCCCACCATTTTATAGGTCTGGTATAAGTTAAAACCATTATCGCAGCTCTTTAGACAGATCCATAGGTGCTCCGATTTCCTCAGTAGCTCCACAAGCATAAAACAACAGATAATGCACATCTATGATAATACATTATTAACATATATATGAGTGTGTGTGTGTGTCTATATATATATATATATATGCAGTATGTATTTGTATGTGTGTGTGTATACACACACACACACACCCACACACACCACAACTCTTTTCTGTTCGATTTTTTCATTTTAATCCTTTTTGTTTTCAAAGTAAAACCTCAGTAAAACAAATTCGTTTAATAAGAACCCTCAGTTAACGTGAGAAATGTTGGTCACAGCAAGAATGTGCTAATGTTATCAGTTCCTGGTTGGCACACTTGTGTTTTAACTCAAACTCAATAGTGATCCCTTTGCAATTCATGTTAACGAGTTTGTGCTGTAATTTTTCAGTTTAAGTAGGCAAGACAAGGATCCATTTTACACCAATAGTGGATTGGGTATATGATGCTATACATATTTATATAGACCAGTAAGCACTTGTTGGATGATGTGGTCAGCATCCAGCCAGCCGCCTTTATTTCCCAGGACAATAAATTAGAACCACATCAGTGTGTGTGTGTGTGTGTGATTTTTTTTTAACTGCCTGGGTGTGAATTCACAAGCAAGAACTTTAAGCTGGAAGGGAAGCTTGGCATATATTGTACTGTCATAGCTGCCATTTAATTTTTTTCTATTTCCTAGCTGTTTGTCCATCTTGGTCTACCTCGTGCTCTACATCGTTCTCCTCTTTTGATGGATGACTTGTAGGAAAGGCAGACCAAGAGAGATGATGCTAGATGGGCTGAAACGATTGCATGGACGCATATCATCGAGAGAGCTGTTTCAGGCAACCAGGGATCGGGATCTGTGGAGACGCCAGTTGGCAGGGCACATGATGATGATGAGCTGTAACATTTTTTGTTGAGATGCCTGCGTGCCCTGGCACAAAAATAGAGCTGATCTGTGTCAGACGTGGCCACCTCCGTGACGGCAACTGTCTTCGCACCCAAGCCATCACTATATTCCTGAGCATAATCATTGATGCTATATGTAAATTTGGCTTATAACTAATTAAGTTACAGAATTTGTTACAAATTGTGATCAACAATTTCAATTGTTACAACTGTCTCCCATTTTCTAGCACCCTCACAACCGCTGGACCTGATCCCGTCGCTGTGGAAAACACCATTCCAGGAAAATCTTAAGTATGAGAACAACCCGAAACGACATAATGAGAATGGAAGCAAGAAACCAAACAAGAAACAGAGAAAGTTAAAGCAGTAACAGGAGAAATATATTGTTGAATAGATTCTAGTGTCTGTATTCCTTTCATTCATAGTGTTTTGTGAGTGACAAAATGTGCATGTGTCTGGTGCTTATGTCTATTTGTGTGTATCTATTACTCTGATTGGATGCTTGTGTATATGTCTGTTCTAAAATGGAAATTGTGTGTATGGTGTATATGTGTCTATGTCTCAAATGTGATATTTGTAGGTCTATGCCACCTATGCTTTGAATATGATTGGTTTTTTTAAAATTGTATGTCATGTCTGTCTGTGGTTTGGTATTTCCTGCGTATGAGATATCTCTGATGTAAATCTCTGCTGTGCTGTCCTATTTGTATATGTAAACCAGATGTGTAAAATTTTACGGTTCATGCTTTGAATGGAAAAACCTGCCTGATGTGCACTATCTAAAGACCCACGTCCAGCCTGTAAGCTCTTCTATCTACATCCTCCCTCCCCTCTGACCTTCAGGTCAAAATGAGCAGTTATTTCCCATGAATTATACCTGTATGAGGGAGTCGCCGTGGCGGAGCAGCTAGACGCTCGCCGCAGATCGAAATGGTTGTGTGTTCGCTACCTGGCGGAGACGGACTTTTTTCAGAAATATGACCTTGACCCCCAGGTCGACCCAGCCTTGAATGGGTATCGGGTGCAGTCCTGGGAAGTAAAGGCGGCCGGCATGATGCTGACCACATCAAGAGCGTTAGACTGAAGATTACCAGTACCGATTGGTCTCTAAAAAATAGGTCTAACTCTTTATGCCCTATACGCCTAAAGACGAGGAAAAGGGTCCTTTACTTTTTTTTAAAATACCTGTATCATTGCATTTGCTACCTGTGGGTTCCGGGGACCCGTTGTTGGAGAAAACAGAATAGACCCATTGCCCCCTAACAAGCATGTTGTAAAAAGCTAATAATTAGGGGTGTTTTTGTGTGTATCAAAGTCAGAGTGCCTCCCCCTGAGAGGCAAGGGACCAACAAACTGCATATAAATAAGCCAGATCTGTAAATTGAATGTGCACGCATGACTGAGGTTCTGGATCAAGAAAAAAGTCCAGGAGTGGACAACAAACAACCAGAACTTTCTGCCAGCATTTACAGCTAGTCCGTGCTGAGACGAAGAAGCAGAAGATTTGTTGATAATTCCAGTGGACAGCCAAAATAAGCAGAATATATCATCAGCCATGTGCCGTCTTCACAGTGAAGTTTGGCTGCAATGAACTTTTAACACTCTCTGTATTATGTCTTGGTTGTAAGTACACTCTTTGAGACTGCTGTTGATTCATCTCTTGATGCGATTTCCTACTTCTAACTCTTCCTGACTTGCCTTTAACTTTTTCCCGCCAGTACAATTTAAAAAAAAAAAAAAAAGACAATGAAGTAGTTCGCTTATCACTTCGTAATTTCATTTTTTTTTTTTTTTTACGTATCCAGAAACCATGAGTTGTAAACCCTTTGGCTCGGTACTATGGATATCGCAACCCTTCGGCATTGATTCCATTATAGGTACCGTTAATCTGGGAGAAATGTGGCTTTTCTGCCTACCCCCGGGAGTGAACCCGGACCACAAGGAGTTCGTCACCCGGCCGCCGCGAAAGTCAGGTTTAACCAACTTCGCTAGAGAGCCGGCGTAATTTCATTCAACTCCTAGTGGTTAAGAAACGTCCCCCAATATGGTCACGTACTGAAGCAAACACGGACAGTATTGGTCCAGAAGGACATATGTCCAGTTATTACTTTGAGATTCCCAGTGATCTCAGTTACAACAGCATAAGTAAGCTGAGTTAACAACCGACATCACAGCACTTGGGTTATTCCCAGATGCGCTACATCCTCATCTTCAGCAACCAGTAAAAAGTTCTAAATCCAGTGGTAGCAGTAGCTGTGTGATTTTATGGCCGTCTTGCCTTTCCTCTAGGTCCCTCCCCGCTGCACCTTTACGGCACGAGGCCTTCAACTGCTGCAGTCGACTCTGGGATCACGACTGGGTGGGTCTGACCCGATCGGCAACAGTCTGTCACAGAAGTCGCGATACTGTAAACTTCCTTCTCCACTCATACACATTTTGAACGGACAGACATGCATCACCATAGTGGAGCTTCATTCGCCGATGAATAGCTATAGAGTTCACCGCTTTGCTGATCAAACAACGGGTAACAGAACGCTGCTCTTCTTCAAACTCTCATCTTTAAACTTTCATCATGATATCACTATGCTCTTCTGCACTGTGATATCACGTGCTTAACACTCTTGACATTTATATCAACGATATTGACAGGTTACAAGACAAGGGCTTGTTTATTGTAATTTCTTTCACGCTTTGACGGTTTTGGCTGGAAGCCCCCTTGTACAGTTAAAGATATTTTTCACCACGAGGTGCCGGACTGGATTCCATCCACACAGGTTTGACCAGAACGGAGGACGCCTGCCAACCAGCCCTATGTGAGGTACAACAGGCGGATAATAGCAACAGTATTGTTTTGTAAATATTCAACAGCAAAATCTCTACAGCCTGCCCCAGCTTGCTGCTCTGGTACCTTGTGATGTCGTGAGTGTGTATTCTTCTGCGCTGACCTGTTAAAGAGTGGTTGACACCTTAAGTTGTGATTTATTGCTGGGCTGTGATATCTGTGCCTTTCATCCCAACATTATAATTTTTATCCAGACAACATTTAGTCATTTCTACGACATACTTGTAAGGGGATAGTGGAACTATGAATCATTTCCCCTTCCCCCATGTGACACCAGAATCCACAGGGTGTTCGTCCACCACGATTCATGATGACACTTTAGCATTCAAAAATGATAATGATCAAGGACTTTGAGGTTTGAACAACGGATCAACATCATGGCACACGGGTAGTAACCCATCAGTGCTCCGTTCTTCTTCTAACTCAAGTCTGAGTCCGAAGTAGCTCAGCACAGTGCACAGGCTCTGTAGCGCTGGCGAGGGTCCTAAAATACTTTAGGTAGATTTTCAACTCCAAATTTGCCCCGGCAGCGCCGTTAGGCTACTCTTTTTGATTTTCAACTGCCAAGGGATTTTTTACGTGCTCAACAATGCATACGGGCTTCCGATCTCACTACCCAAAGACCAGGGGGAATTACTAGAAGTCCTTGCCGGGGATTGAACCCATGCCGACACCATGCATCGAGACCAGGCCTTTTTGCTTAACCAACCCCAGCAGCCCCTGGTTGTTGTGTGGTTTCTCTAGGCAAATTTACGTCCAGTAGTTTGTCATTGCTCTCTGGACGGTCGCCCTCCTCATACCACTGTCGAAACCAACGCAAGGCGCATGGACCGCAGCTGGAATCGAACCCAGCACCCCGGCATTACGAAGCTTTCGCATCGACTTAGCCACAGAGCCGACAATGGCCAACTGAAGGTAAAATTTTCCTAGAAAACCACAACAGCCAATACATGCTGGGGTTGGTTCTGCAACGTCTTGTAAAGGATACGAGACTAACTTTAACTCTAGATCACTATTATGTGGTATGTACTTGCATTCCCGAGTTTGCTTATGAATGCTGAAGCGCGTGCCTGTATGTATGTAAACATATTTTGTTTCACCCTTTCCTTATTAAATATTTCTCTTATTAGTTCTGCTGACTTTTCTTTGACTGGCTGTATTCACAGATCATGATAAAATCCCTGAATCCGACGCTGTGTGCGCTTCTTGTTTGGTGTGATCTAACGAGGCCCGTACTGACGCGGTTAATCCATCAATCCCACTCTTGGCCGAGCGCCTGACAGGCTAAATTAACCCTATTAAACGGCAACGGCTCTCAGCGCCATGATAACCCTTTTTATTCCAACCAGTTAGCTCTCCCGGGCGGGGTATCGACAGACTTTAACCCGTTTTCACTTTTTCCTTCGGGAAAAATCTTGAACACGGGAACAAAAATGGTTCATATTAATGATAATACCTGGGGGAAATGCGTATTTTCTTGATGAAACCGGAAGATGATACATGTAAAGACCATGATTCCACTTATAGGAACAATACGTCCTTTTCAGGACGTAATTTTTTGTTATTTGAAGCCCCACTCTGGCTTTTGCCAGGGGCCGCAATATAGGCAGGCCATAAATATGGCCAATTGTCTGAACGCGGTTTCTGGGACCTCTCCACGGCGATCCTCACCCACATGGTGGCACTTTGTGTCATCGGGTGTTTATCGCTTGTGTGATGTCCTAGTTGGGTAAAAATTCATTCATTCATTCATTCCACTCGGCAAACATGGTTTTACCAACATTACGTTACCGATACTAAACCTGAGTGATAACAAAAGAACAAGATCGGAAACTAATGTCGTGTGAGATTAGATGTTTGAGAAAAGCAGTCCATCGCAAGAAGAGGCCGTAAAAGAAACGATGATATTCTTAGAAAAGCAGGAACAACACCTGTAACTAGATTTTTTTTTTTTTTTAAACAAAGACTGAAATTGTTTGACCACCTTGTCATAATGAACCCAGCGTCACAGGCTGCAAGAGCATGCAACATGAAAATGGAAACACCAGGAGACAGAGGAAGGACAAGAATAAGGATGGATGAAGTTAACAACTTGCTAAAACAACAATATCACTTTACAACAGGCTGATGAGTTCACACTGTCCCGGAAGCCGATCGTTAACCTTAACTGTGACGCCTAACAGCGTTAATGAGAGAAAGACAGACAGACCGACCGACCGACCTGCAGATGGACAGACTGATTAATAGATTAGATAGATAGACAGACAGACAGACAGACAGACAGACAGACAGACAGACAGACAGACAGACAGACAGACAGACAGACAGACAGACAGACAGACAGACAGACAGACGGACGGACGGACGGACGGACGGACGGACGGACGGATAGATAGATAGATAGATAGATAGATAGATAGATAGATAGATAGATAGATAGATAGATAGATAGATAGATAGATGTTTTTGATTCGTAGCCAATCGACATTCATTGTGTCAAAATAGAGGACGCGGTGTGTGACAACGACGCACCGAGGCTATTATTTTCATTTATTCTCATGCTGTGCCTTTATATGTCACATAGCGATGGCAGTCTATTTGCCCCATTCTGTTCTATTCTCTGCAATCACTTCGATACCATAGATGGAATCCAGTCCAGCACCTTTGGCTTCTCCCATCAACTTTCGCCTCAGAGTTTCTCGATGTCTGATATCATTACCTGCTTGCAAAAGGTGCAAAATGAAGCCATGCGCATTATTTTGGGATGTACAAGAGACACATCCTGTGGAGCAATGAGGCATCTACTTGACTTTCCAACAATGAACCAAAGGATCAGGATGTGGAGGGCTCGGGCATATCTCAAAATATGTGCTGATAAGAAACACCCACTGCATCAAGCGCTTTTTAGTGAAAATGGCGACAGACTGAAGAGGGGGAAATCGTGGCTAGGTCGGGCAGAAGATGTTATTAGGCAAATATGCAGCCTAACCGACATCATACCTGGTGCAGAATGGATACCTGTGCCTCAGGCGTTTATTTGTACATTTTCCTGTATTGTCACACTTAACAGGCGATGTAGAGAAGAGAATCCTGTTGCTGTTAATGCAGAGGTCAACGCTCTCATCAGTGAAAATTCAGACGAAGCAGATGCAATATTCTATACAGACGGATCCGTTATACGCCAAAGAAGAAGCGCATGGGCATTTACAGCACGCTCAGCGGGCAGAACAGTCAAAGAAGCCAACGGCGCCTTCTCCATGACAACCAGCAGCAATACGATGGAGGTGATGGCAGTGACGCAAGCGTTTGCCTGGCTTGAAACACAAAAATACACCCGTGTATGTATACTCAGTGATCATACTCATTGAATCACTGAGTATGATCCGGAGGGTTATGGCAGGTTCAGTGCGAAGACAATGGCTTGAATCGCTACAGAAGTCCACTGTGCGTGGAGTCGCCTTTATTTTTGTTCCGGGAGAGGAAGGCGTCGATGGAAATGAAAGAGCTGACAGGTTGGCAGGATCCGCTATCACTACCGACGGTCAGCCTATGGATCATGCTGATATTATCAATGCCCTCAGAGAAATGGGAAGGATAGAGGACTTTGGTGGCAGTGAATCCACATCACTCGCCAGAATGGCAGACTTGGGAATTAAGATCGGCACAGCAAAAAACGAGACGCACATCAGACACGCCAGAAGACTTGTTAATCAACATAGAACTGGTACTATTAGCCATCGGACGTTGGGGTTCATACTGAGGGGAGGATCTGAGCACCTATGGACATGTCCGGAGTGCAATGAGGATAACCCAACTAACTAACTAACTAACTAACTAACTAACTAACTAACTAACTAACTAACTAACTAACTAACTAACTAACTAACTAACTAACTAACTAACTAACTAACTAACTAATTACCTTCTTGCCAATTCTCTGTTCTCCGGATGTCTCCAGTGTAGCGACATTTTCTCTGTTTTACAGTTGTTGATACTGATGGTTGCATGTCATTTCTCTTATTTCTTCACTCTTCTTGGTTTCATTTTATGTTTAACGGCGTGTGATACAAGACCAATATTCTTACACACCAATCAGCAATCAGTGTTAGGAAGCTGTCAACGTCAGACAACCGCCTTGCAAGATACGACCTGCTGCCTATCTTAGGTTGGGTCTGCCTGGAAAGTTCATTGTGAACACATTCACCACGATTATGAAATGAACCCAATTCTTTTGGACTTATAGGCTAGCGTCTAGCCACCTCGCTAGTAGGTGGAGTAATCAGTGTAAACCCGTTTCTTTTTCTTTCTTTTTTTTTCTTTACAAAAATACAACATAAACAAAAAAGCGGATGAATGGAAAACATTCGCACACAAATACAACCGAACGTTTCGACCAAAGTCTTCATCAGCTCAGTAATAAATACAAACAAGGTCTGGGGTTCATGTGCTGGTGGAGTCTTTTTGTGTTTTCTTCACAAATGAGCTCGGCTCCCAGGTCGACCCAACCTGAATAAAGTCATGGAAAGTAAAGGCAGCCGGTGTGATGCTAACCATATCACTAACTAAGTGCCGATTGGTCTATAAAATATAGGACTATTCCTTTATACCCAATACACATGAAGGCGGGGAAAGGGGTAATTTACTTACTTCACGAAATACAACAGCGACTGTGACTGGAAAACTTAACCGACAAGACAACGGGTTTAGGTTTAAAAGTTTAGGTGTAAACAAGGGATCAACATCATGGCACAAGGGTAGTACCCCATAAGTGTTCCGTTCTACTTCAACATCATGGCACAAGGGTAGTACCCCATAAGTGTTCCGTTCTACTTCTAAATCATGGCACAAGGGTAGTAACCCATAAGTGTTCCGTTCTACTTCAACATCATGGCACAAGGGTAGTACCCCATAAGTGTTCCGTTCTACTTCAACATCATGGCACAAGGGTAGTACCCCATAAGTGTTCCGTTCTACTTCAACATCAT
>CAJHNH020000313.1:680554-810554 GCA_905116865.2 Candidula unifasciata
ATTATGATGGTTTTGACGATGATGTCGCAGGTGTTTCCTGTGGCCAGAAAGTCGAGGTAACCTGTTTCATGTGGCCAGCAAGTCGAGGTAACCTGTTTCATGTGGCCAGCAAGTCGAGGTAACCTGTTTCATGTGGCCAGCAAGTCGAGGTAACCTGTTTCCTGTGGCCAACAAGTCGAGGTAACCTGTTTCCTGTGGCCAGCAAGTCGAGGTAACCTGTTTCCTGTGGCCAGCAAGTCGAGGTAACCTGTTTCATGTGGCCAACAAGTCGAGGTAACCTGTTTCATGTGGCCAACAAGTCGAGGTAACCTGTTTCCTGTGGCCAGCAAGTCGAGGTAACCTGTTTCATGTGGCCAACAAGTCGAGGTAACCTTTTTCCTGTGGCCAGCAAGTCGAGGTAACCTGTTTCATGTGGCCAACAAGTCGAGGTAACCTGTTTCATATGGCCAGCAAGTCGAGGTAACCTGTTTCCTGTGGCCAGCAAGTCGAGGTAACCTGTTTCCTGTGGCCAGCAAGTCGAGGTAACCTGTTTCATGTGGCCAGCAAGTCCAGGTAACCTGTTTCATCATTTGATGAAGAAAAAACTATATAATGTATTATCGGCATCGGGGACGTACCTCGGGTGTGGTAGGTAGGGCAGATGCGTTGGTTGCCACTTGAAGTAAATATCCACAAATCAGATTTTTAATTTTTTTTTTTTTTGTATTTTTATCATTTCAATTGCAGTGTCTTAACAGTAGGGCTACAATAAGTTTCTTTGTTGTTCTTTAAAAAAAAAAAAAAAATTAACTATTGCTAATGAAAATTACATAAATGTTTGAACACCCTCCCCCCGCCCCCCCCCCCCCTTTTCCACTTTTTTGTTACTGCACTCTGTGCCAAACACCCTAGGTGCGCTTATGGAGGGCATGGGTTCAGTCATTTGTTTCATTTTGTTTTTAGTACATTTTCGTTAGGAGCCAGAGTAGGTAGAGCAGTCGTTAACACGCTTGTTTGACGACCTGGTAAAAATACGTTGGAATTCCCAATCCCCCGTGTGGGTTCCGCCGCACCATTGTGGGGGGGGGGGGTGGTGGGGGGGGAATAGACCCACTGCCTCCCCTAACAAACATATCGTAAAAGTCGATTAAGTATGGATGTTTCTGTCAAAGTCGCAACGCGTCTGCTTGAGAGATAAGGAACTAACAGTCTGCATAAAAAATCAAGCGAAATCTTTAAAAAAAAAAAAAAAAATGATGTGCACGCAAAACTAAGGTTCTAGAAGAAGACTAAAGTCTAGAAGTGGACGAACAACCAAAGCTTTTCACCGCAGTTTACAGCCGATGAATGCAAGAAGAAGAGGAAGAAGAATCCCCTGTAGGCAATTTAAAAAATAGAACTGGCCTAGCTCCCCCCCCCCCCCCCTCCCCCAGTATGAAATGGGGATACGGAAATGAAGTGTAAGGTAAAGGGGACTTCGTATATTTGCTACATGACCACCAGATTTCTGATTACTCTATAAATTACTGGGCTGGGACTAACGGCATACGTCCACTAAGGGATAGCTGTGGCAACTGGATATCTTCTTCTTCTTCAGCATTTCGAGCCCTTAAGGTTCACCCACCTCCATTATTATTTCTGGTTGGCCTTCTCTTTCCAGTTGGTGACACCAAGCACACCAAGTGTTTGCCATAGGCAATTGGATATGTTTTAAATAAATTCTTACTGAGTAAAAGAATGTGAGTTTTTACATAGTGTTATCGTGTGTTAGTCGGCTCTGTGGCGAAGTTGATGCGAACGCTTCGTAATGCTGAGGTGCCGGGTTCGATTCCAGTTGCGGGCCTTGCGTTGGTTTCGACAGTGGTATCAGGGGGCCGACCGTCCAGAAGAAATAGCAAACTACTAGACGTTAATTTGCCTAGAGAAACCACACTTCAGCCAGAGGCTGCTGGGGTTGGTTCGGCAACGTCCTGTAAAGGATACGCAACTAACCTTTGTGGTGTGTTAACTGTTTGTGTTATTGACAAAGCGTTGCCGTGTGTAAGTGTGCAGCGGTATGTGTATTTATCTATACGTCAAAAAAGGACACACCAAAGGAATCACTCAAAGCCTTCAGTATAGACCCTGGCACCTGAAGGGCTGCTGCACAAGACCGGGCTGTATGGAAAAAGCGCAGCGTCTTGCGAGGCATCAGGAAAAAGGGCAGCTGAACAGCGAGGTCGGGCCAGAAACACCCGTATAAGAGCTCCTTTACCTACAGACACTGTCCCCTGCCCTCACTGTCCTAGGACCTTGCGGGCATGTATGGGGGATATAAGTCATCTCCGCACTCACAGTCAACTAGTTTCATGACGAATGGAAGAATGAGTGGTCATCGTCACTTGTGATGGACAAACAAAGCCAAGCAAATAATCTATCACAATGCCCGGCTCTCTAGCGTAGTTGACTAAACCGCACTGTGACCGGGTGACGAACTCCTTGTGGTCCGGGTTTACGCCCGGGGGTTGGCAAAAAAGCCACATTTCTCCCAGATTTACGTTACCTATCATGGAATCAAGGCCGAAGGGTTGCGATACCCATAATACCGAGCCTAAGGGTTAACCTATCCTAAAATAACCAAAAAACATAATATACACAACTGAGACCTGTGTAAGAAAGGCAAGTGAAGGCCTATGTGTGCAGGTGACTATGAAGGAGAGGCTCGAACATCTTTACCTACTTTTCTTACCTGTCTATTACTCATTTTTCATCTAAGGAACCGGCCACCCGACGGAGCACCATGCCCACAGCTGGCACTTAATCTGCGACACATTTCCCCAAGCCTTTTCAAGGATGAGTGTCGTTTTCCGGTCTTCAAGCTTCTTGCATTACAAAGAAATCGTCACTCTAGCATACGCATTCATTGCCCTAAGAACAATGTATTTCAGCTCTCACAAAAGCCGCATTTCTTTGTTTCGTTTTCTCCAGTCGACGATCCATTATTTACAACTTACGCAGTTCGATTCTTGACTGCTCCAGCACGCGGCGAGACGCAGGTGTAATCATGGAGAAACAATGACTTCGAGATTCAAGCTGTTCTTCTTTCTTTCGCAGATATTACCTTAGAATCAAGAGAGCTTTCACTGTTGCTCATATTTTCCGTTGGGATTTTTTTTAACTTCCCCTTTTCCACCCATTCCATCTCTGCTATAGTTAGTTTCTTTCTGTTGATTGCTGTGTCCCCATTTCTCCTGGACGCTAAGATGGCCACTGTTACGTCTGTACCGGCTTTTATTACTCTTTAATCAATGAGTTTCTCGGAAGCAATTCTCCGCGTCCATGCCATTTTCTTGTGTACGTAAACATCGAAACCGGAAACACGAACCCGAGAGTCAAGACGAGCGGGAAATGCAAATCGAGGGGGTCACTTCCGCTTCACGGCACTGGAAAGGTCGTTAAGATGGTTGCTGGACGGAAGTGGAAAATGTGGATGAAATTTATACACCTCCTGTGCGAGCAAAGGATTAGACGATCACAAGAAGGAGGGTGTAAATTGAAAGCGAAAGTGGAGAAACTATGATCTAGCGCTTTTTGAGTTGAAATAACGGTGTTTTTTTTATTCATCAGGAGTAGACATGGAGTAATGAATGTACCGTACACTTTTATTGCTGTGTGCTGTTGTATCCTACCGCAGACTGCTATGACAAAGCGGAAGGGGCGGTGTTTGTGATGTTGTTTTAGGGTGTATAATGCTGCCGGTGTTAGGAAAACAATGGCGACTGAACATATGTGGACTGTGTTCCGTGGGACTTTGAACAGTGAGAGGGTGGGTTTATTTGAAGTAAATTAAGTGTCTGTATTGGGTGTGTGAACTGCAGTTCAATCTAATTCTCTCTCTCTCTCCACTCTTTCTCCTTCTCTCTCTCTCTCTCTCTCTCTCTCCCTCTCTCTCTCACACACATGCATATGTAAGTTTAAAAAAAGAAAAGAACCCTTTTCCATGCCTTCAAGCTATTTGGGTATATAGGGCTAAACCTAAATGTTATAGTCCAAATGGCAATTGGTGGGTGATGTGTTCAGCATCACGCCGGTCGCCTTTACTTCCCAGGACTGTACCTTGTACCCACTCAAGGCTGGGTCGACCTGGGAGCCAAAGTCATTTTTGAAAAAAATGTCTGGCCCCTTTCAGGACACAACCCACCGCCTTCCAATCCGCAAGCGAGCGTCTAGCCGCCAGACCACGACGGCCCCCACATGCACATGTACATATATAGCGTGTGTTATGTCGATGTACGTAAGCGGTAATGGTTCCAGGTTTTATCCGATAACCAGAAACACAGATCGGGTATTTGTTCCAGGTCCTGTTGCTCAATTTCAGAAAACGTGCAAGTTTTGGCTTTGGCAATTTTGTGTGTGTGTGCTTTTTTTCTTTAAGGTTTAGTTTTCCTGTTGGCATAGTTATTGAATTTTTTTTTTTTTGTAATCTTGAAAATTAATGTTAAATTTCTAGTAACCCCTTATGGCTGAGTTGCCATCTGTTTCTGAAAGGACTTATTTTGTGTGTGTGTGTGTGTGTGTGTGTGTGTGTGTGTCCGTGCATCTGTGTGCGTGTGTGCTTCTAAACCGTTCGTGTGGCGTTCAGACAGCGGTACGAGTGTTACACCATGGAAAAAGGGTCTCACCAGGCCATACCCCCTTATTTAGCAGTCGATACTTTCGGGCGCGCCGACACACAGAAAACAATACATTTTGAAGGCCAAAAAGCGGGCGAGGTGAGCTATGGGCCCAACTAATCCTAGTTAAAAAAAATAATTGTAATAATAATATTAGTAGCAATAGTAATAAAATAATAATAATATTGTGCTGAATGGTAAGTACGCATACTATTTTAAATAATATGAAATGTGTATACAAATACTTTTCAAGAGAAATTCTAAACATGCTTAACAGTGGCAGCACTTTATTTAATTGAAAAAAAAATGGGGGTGGGGGAGGGGGTATAAGGGGGTATGATTCCCCAGGTTCCGGCGCTAATGGATACATTGATAATCTACAGGAAATAATGTCACACTTGTACAGATAATATTTATTATAATTATTAATATTGTCATCATTAGCATCATTCAAAAGATTTGAACATCAGGAAAGATTGGCTCATAAATAGCATATTGTGTCAAAGGAAGATTGGCCCATGAACAGCATCTTGTCTCAAACGAAGATTGGCTAATGTACTAGAAGCAAAGCAGAGGGGGTACCTTGTAATGGAGGAAAGAGAAGAGATTAAGTATAAAGGATAATTTGGAAATATACTCCTTGAAATCTCCTCGATTCCGAACCTAGAAGAGCTATAAACAATGTTACGTGGCGAGTGGGAGCCAAAACCCAACCGTAAGCTGTCTCAGTAACACACACACACACACACACACACAAAAATAGAGAAAAAGTTCGTTTAGGCGGGGATAGGATCAATAATATCTCACCCTGGCAAGAAATCTTCTGTTTAAAGTCTAGATCAGCCAAGCAACAAATAAACTAAACTAGGCACACTAACTACGAGTCTTAAGCTGAACGGAAAACAACTGAAACTATGATTACTACATTGAACAGCTGTTTATTTTACTTAACATAACATCAGCGTGGTCCACAAATAACGACATTAACAACAACCAAAGTGCTCGACCAAAATCTAAAGCGACCATCTCCAACAAGGAAATATGACAATGACACTATACGCTCAGTGAGATTACCTCAACAATGGCAAAAAAAAAAAAAAAAAAAAAAAAACCGAAACATATTCAACATGTGCGTTAAGCTTCAATATGCCAACAAATCACTTATACAAATCACTGCATTTAAACTCTCTTAGCGAGAATACAAAATCAAATCTACCACCATCTAACCAATAAAAACGAACCGTGATCACGAGCCAGTCTAGCGTCGCTCAGCCGGTCCGATCTGACACACCTGTGCGTTGAGACCAAGTGCAGTCAACAAAAACAGACAGGGCGCCTGACCATAGCAAGCCGGAGCAACCGCCAAACAGAAGAAGGCCAATAATCAGTCAGTCGGCTGTTTTATACCCAGTGGCCGGATTTTCCCCATTTTAATGTCTAACTACTGGTCATTTTTAAACCAGACTAAATCAAGATCTTCAAGCTGCTGAACTGTAGTCTTTGTCGTTTCATAATAAACAGCATCTTGTCTCAAGGGAAGATTGGCTAATAAACAGCATCTTGTCTCAAAGAAAGATTGGCTAATAAACAGAATCTTGTCTCAAAGGAAAATAGGCTAATAAAATATTTTGATTATATCAAGTACAAGGAAGGAGGGCCAGGGGCCGACCAACACGAAGTTGGGAGAGCTGGCGAGACACGGAGTTACTTTTAGGCAGACCGTGATGAGAGCGACGTTCTGCAAAGAAAGATCAGGATGATCATCATTAGACATATGTCCATGTCTATAAGACATCTCCAGAAACAGTTTGTGGAATACTATCAAAGACTGTGGAATACTATCAAAGACTGTGGAATACTATCAAAGACTGTGGAATACTATCAAAGACTGTGGAATACTATCAAAGACTGTCGAATACTATCAAAGACTGTGGAATACTACCAAAGACTGTCGAATACTATCAAAGACTGTCGAATACTATCAAAGACTGTGGAATACTATCAAAGACTGTGGAATACTAACAAAGACTGTGGAATACTATCAAAGACTGTCGAATACTATCAAAGACTGTCGAATACTATCAAAGACTGTGGAATACCAAAGAAGTTGATCACCATGACCAAACTATGTATGGAGGACACTTAAAGTAAAGTTAGACATAAAGGCACACAGTCAGACCCTTTTCAAACACAATCTGGTTCAAATCAAGGTGATACGCTGTCCCCGTTACCTTTCAGTTTGGCCCCAGAGAATGAGAGAAAAGGTGACAGAGAATTGAAAAGTGTATAAAAGGGAGTTTAATTGTCATAGACCACAAGGCAGACCAAGAAAACGACTGAGAGATAATATCCAGACAGACCTACAAACACTTGGTGTCAAAAAGACAAAGCTGATCTCTGAGATGAATCCTGATGTATTGTCTGGTTGCGAACTTTGTCCCTTCTTGTCACTTGGATCGGACATCCGAGACATGCCATTAGAAACCTGCTTGAGGGCATAAAGAAGGCACAACTACAGAGAAAGGCTACAAGCGCACCACGTGAAGACCTGACTGGGAAAATTGCTACCGATAAGAAGAATCAGATGGATAGATGGATAGAACAGGATTTTTTTTCAACTCTGACCAAACCAACAGATGACGCCACAAAGGCCATAGAGACTCTAACAGCTCTTGACCACATGAACATATCGCCATCATTGGTAGAAGTTAGGTTTTGATATGAACTTGTTTTGTAGGAATCTCCGGGCGAAGACTGAATTTCAAAGAAGTCACTAGCAGCTGGAAAGACACACACACAGACAAGTGCATCTGCTAACAACACTGTGCTAGCGCCAAGGACTGGTCGGAGTGTCTACAGCAGCAGTTCTCAACATGTGGGTCGCCACCCTTTTATGGGTCGAAAGATTCTTTCAAATGGGTCGCCTAAGAACATGGGAAAATATATATTCACTGAAGTAGCAATGAAAACAATTGTATGGCTGGGGGGGGGGGGGGGTCGCAGCAACATGAGCAACTGTATTGAAGGCCGCGGCATTAGGAAGGTTGAGAGCCACTGGGCTACAACAACCCCATGAAATTTCACTTTTGTGTACAGTTTGGAAAATACTCCCCATAATTATTATGCGAATACCCAAGGTCCTAGTAGACCAGGTTAATCCAGAGAGAGAGAGAGAGAGAGAGAGAGAGAGAGAGAGAGAGAGAGAGAGAAAGAGAGAAAAAGAGAAAAGGAGAAAGAGAGAGAGAGAGGCAGAGAGAGAGAGAGAAAAGAGAGAGGGGAGGGAGGGGTAAATTAAGGGTGAAGGAGAGAGGATTAGAGAGTGAGAGAAGAGGCGAGACATTTATAGAGATAGACACACACACACACATTCACTAAAGCGTAGAGAGAGAGAGAGAGAGAGAGAGAGAGAGTAGAGACCGAGAGAGAGACGAGAGAAAGAGACGTGGCTTAATTACCGAGCAAGTGTTAATCTCCAAACGGCCATTTAGCCAGTTCTGACACTCTTAAATCTGAGACTCCAATCCCCGGCCGTCTCAGCGGCCCATTAAAAACAAAACCCGAGACGTTACTTTAACACATCTGCGAGCTCATGTCGAGGGTCTTAGACCGTCCTCTGCAGCTAATCTCGGACCGTGCGGATTGGATGACAGAACAGAACGGATGTGGGAGCAGACGAGGGCCTCGCGAGTGTTCGCGGGACGAGAAAAGGAAACTTTACGTTGGGGCAGACGTGGGCCTGGATGTAATCACTGAGAAATAGAACACGATGCGCCCTGCTTGAAGATGCTAATAGTGAGGATCACAACTATCTCTTGGATCTGTGTTTTTTGCAGGGGATAAAGTTGGATAGTATTACGCATGCTTACAACGAGTTTCTCGCAGAGAACTTCCGGCTGTTGTGGATTAGGTGGCTGTATTATGGTTTGAGGACTAGTTCTGGGACTTGTTGTAAATATAGGAAATTAGTAGGTAAATATAGTCAACTAACTGGGTCAATCTAAGATAGTCAAGGAAAGGTACTCACGAACACTAAAGATCAAATGAACAGATAGGCAGAGTATTTTGAATTACTTCTAAATAGACCAGCCTCAGAGGTTCCTCCAGATATCCAGCCTTCAGAAATTGGACTGGATATCAACTGTGAGATACCATCTAAAGAGGAAATTATAAAAGCTTTCAATCTTCTGAAGGGAGGAAAGGCGGCAGGTCCAGATGGTGCTTCAGCAGAAGCCATTAGAGCTAACATAAACACATCAACGGAATGGCTGCATAGATCACTTAGTAAAGTCTTGAGACCGAAGAAATACCAGCAGACTGGAGACAAGGATATCTTGTGAAACTGCCAAAAAAAGGTGCTAAACCGGAGTGTGAAAACTATAGAGGAATTATGTTGCCATCAGTTCCTGGAAAATATTAAGTAGGATTATTTTAGAAAGACTAAAATATGCTATTGATAAAAAGCGAAGAGGTGAATACACAGGGACAAACAGATTCTGTACTGGCCGGATAGCCACATTACGTATAATAAAAGAGTAAAGTATTGTTGTGAACTCACCACTTCACATTGGATTTATAGACTATGAAAAAGAATTTGACAGCATTGATAGGGAATGCCTCTGGAAATTAATGGGGCACTATGGAATCCCACAGAAAATTATTAACTTAGTAAAGGCAACATATAAAGACATGAAATGTCGAGTGCGTCATGTGGGAAAGCTAACAGATGCATTTGAAATAAAAACACGTGTGCGACAGGGATGTCTGTTGTCGCCTCTCTTATTTTTATTGGCTATAGACTGGATTATAAAAACAGTAACTGCTAACACCAAGAATGGAATTCAGTGGACCCCAACAAAACAGCTTGATGAGACAAAGAGAATAAACAAGAATAAATCAAGCAAATACTAATGTGGTTTCTCTTAATGGCACCCCACTCTAAGATGTCGAGTCGTACACCTATGTGGGCAGTAATAGAGAAAACGACGGAGGAGTTGATAGAGATATTAAAAAATATATATACAAGGCAAAAGGAGCTTTCATTGCACTAGGGAATTTGTGGAGGTCAAAAGAAATTAAAAGAAATACTAAACTTAAAATTGTTAATTCCAATGTCAAATCAGTACTTTTGTTTGGGGCGGAAACATGAACAGCTAAAGTTAGGATAGTTGCGTATCCTTTACATGAGGTTGCAGAACCAAACCCAACAGCCCCTGTCTATTTTATGGTTTTTCTAGGCAAATTTACATCCAGTAGTTGAACAACTAAGACAATTACTAATAAACTACAATAATTCATTAACTGGTGCCTGCGCAGAATAGAGGGAATTAAATGGTATGATAGAATCACTAACGTAGAGCTTTGGGGAAGAACTAAGCAAGCTCCAGTGGACCAAAAGGTGAACAAAGGACACTTGTTTTGGATAGGACACACAGTGAGAACTATATAACTAGAATGTCTTTGCACTGGAACTTACAGGGCCATAGGAATAAATGAATTACCCCCCCCCCCTTTACCCCCCCCCCCCCAAAAACGGGGAAGGGAACTAGGAAGTGAAGTTAAACAGATGGGGAGGACATAGGGAGAGCTGCACGCGATAGCGAAGAATATAAGAACTTGGCATGAGTTGGTTGAGGCCCTGTGCTCCACTGGGAGCTAGAAAGGCAGAAGAGAGAGGATGACTCTCTCTCTCTCTCTCTCTCTCTCTCTCTCTCTCTCTATCTCTTTCTCTCTCTCTCTCTCTCTCTCTCTCGGCTTGGCTTGGTTTGCGAAATATAAAAAGTCATGTTCATTGAGTATCCCAGAAGAGGGAGCTTTAGGTTATAATTGTGACTAGGCTATGTGTGCCATATAAAATGGCTATGCATTGCTAAACAACAAGTAGCTCCACAAAGGACTTTTGCAGTCTTCCTGCAATCAAAGAGACAGACCCAAATACTGACCCGACCGGCGACAAAGTCGTCTACCGGCGAGCCAACTTCTCTCTCTGTCTCTCTTTCTATATATATATATATATATATATATATATATATATATATATATATATATATATATATATATATATATATATATATATATATATACACACACACACATGGTCTCTCTATTTATGGTTTCCGTGGTGAAGTGGTTAAGTAGTCGGCCTCATGCTCTGAAAGCTGTGAGTTTAGATTTCGGACTTGGTACTTCGGTCAGTATGTTGAGGTGTTTCTGAAATCCCAGGTTTGTAGCCGAAACTACGGAATTCGTACATCAGTAATTCTCCCAGTCCCAAGAAACGCATCATATGTTAATAGGTTCCTACCTAAAAGCCAAGAGATGTGTGTACTTTTATGTATTTCTTGATAATTCCTTGGGTCTCTGATGCTAAACCCAATGTAAGTGAAAGTGAACAATTCATTAGCTACTTTTAATTTCGTCTCGCCGTTTATCTTCAGAATGTTTATGTGCAGCGCAAACGTGGTAATCCCATGGGTGCCAAGTCAACGGTAGCTAGAAAAGGTCTTACAATGATGGCACGAACGTGTAGAGGTGTTATGAGAAACGAACAGAAAGTCAGATTGGCTGGTCTGCACCACTTGGTGGTAAATTGATTCGTGGCAAACTGGGTGTAATCAAGGCCCTTTAATAGCTTGTAAACATTGCACAAATACATCTAATGGTCTAACGAGAACGATTCAGCGGGGACTGACCAGGGATCTGGTCAGGGGACATGCAAGACGGACATACATTCAGACTACAACTGTTACCATGGGAAGTGGAACTTACGCTGCTGCTAAAGATTGGGACAGAGTGCTTGTGGAAATGTTCTGAGTGCTACCATGTTTGATCCTAACTCAGCTCAACGTGTGGCATATTATGTCCAAGTTATCTCAGCGACTTTCGACAGTGGTATCAGAAAAGCCGGCCGTCCAGAAGCAATGGCAAACTACTGGACGTAAATTTGCCTAGAAAAACCACACAACAGCCAGGGGCTGTTAGGGTTGGTTCTGCAGGATACGCAACTAACCTTTATTTAAGGGAATTAACCTCCCCGCCCCACACTGTCTTTCAACTTACCGTTGGTCCCAGTGTAGGACGCAATTTCTTTTTAAAGACCCACCCTAGCTGTTGCCGGGTATCCTAATATAGCCCAACCTATGGTTTGAATTTAGTTTCTGGGACCTGTCCCCGGGTGATCCTCATCCGAATGGCAGCACTTTGTGTCACCGGGTGTTTATTGATCAGTGTGGTGTCCTTGTGGAGTTTGAACATCATCACCATCTACACTGTCTTTTATCTTACGATAGTGTGTAGGGGAAGATAACCCTCGTAGTTTTTAGTATTCCTTACTGCTTGCTCTGCAACTAGGCGGCGCCATTAATGACGGTTGTGTAGTTCCCTTCGGATTTGGGAGTTAACCGTGGATCAGTTGAAAAAAAAAAAAAAAAAACCGCGTGACACAGGTACAGGTGGTGATAACTGAGAGGAAACGAAATGTATGGGACAGTTTCATATATAAAATACTTAAGAACTTGATATGACCATTATCTGATTTTCTAGTCAATTCCTCACCTGAACAGGACTTCAACACGTTCTATACATTAGCTATACTAATGTTGGCTAGAGGGTCAAATATTTCAAGTGGCCCGAGGAGCATTGTCAGTTGCATTGCATTAATGATCTTTCTTTGTTCGGGATTGGGTTTTTGGCCTGTGACAATTCCAATTTTCAAAATTGTGGACCCTAAGTAAACTTAATTGAAAAGCCCTACCTTAGAGTAATAACTTTTGTTTTCATTCTGAAATAACAGGGACAAATTGATTACGGGCTGATAAGAATGGCACTGGGCAGAGTTACCAGTGGATCTGGCCGACACTCAACACTCAAAGAAAAGACGAGACGAATGCACAATCAGAAAGTAACTGGTACCATCGGAATTGCAACTCTTCGCTTGCTGCCGAAAATGGGGACGGAGGGCTTATGTCAGTATCTCAAGTGCTATGATGTCGATTCTTAATTCAACATTCACCAACATTCAATATTAGTAATGCACCCAGTATATCGCATCTTCTATGTCTTATAGCTGTTAATTAGTTTTGTATTTCCGCCTCATTCTAGAACTTCGCCCATTTAAATGTCACTAGTTTCCTGAGGCATTTGTTTCAAGAAATGTGTACAACGTTTCATTGCCTGTCACCCAGGTGTTGAAGACGCGGTTTGTAATTCCTGGATGCCCCGTTCTATCCAATCTGCGGGCGATTTGGCGACAGAGCGTCTTGTATTGTTTTCAACAATGGTAAGGAGAAATGACTGTTAAGTAAGCAATGGCAAACTACTAAACGTAAAATTATCTAGTAAAACCAAGAACATCGCGCACGCGCGCGCACACACACATAATGCTGGGATTGGTTCTGCAACGTCCGGTGAAGGACACACAACCAACTTTTAAACATAAATATGTACAATTATTCGTATAATTTAATAATTTAATTAAACGTATAGTGGGTTGCTAAATATTACAAGAGTTTTAAAAAAATGCCTTATCACGTTATGGATGTGTTATCCGTCTTAGTAATATCACTCGCCATTCTCAACTAACTTTCTTTTCGACAACCTTGAGACAGGGTCATTAAATTGGGCCATAAATTCAGTAGCCGAGGCCCAACCGTCTACGCCATCTGCCGCCTGGTGCAATGAATATATATTATGTCAGACATAAAGCTATCAGTACGCGCGCCCTGTAAGTGACATGCCCCGCGCATGTGTAACCAGTGCTTGACCTTTCAACCTGAGGTTACGTGTCATCGTGTTGTATTTTTGAGTATTTGTTAGGGATCTCTGAGGCTTAGTCATTGCGAACCAACTCTGTAATTCCGAAATTTTGGTCGATTTCAGATACAGGTGATTTGACAGCAAACGTTTGCACTGAAGGCGACAATTTTAAGGAGCGTTGTCTCTTTAGAAAGGAATGGCAAACTACTGAAAACATTAAATCACAAAACTAAACAGAAAACTATAGAGCTGTCTGTGTAATCTAGCTGTGGTGAGTTAGGGTAGGTTAGTTGCGTATCCTTTACAGGATATTGCAGAACCAACCCCAACAGCCCCCGGCATCCCCAGGCTTTCGCATCGACTTAGGGTAGCAAGGATTTGTATGTACAGGTCCTACCCAAAACGTGGGAAATGCCTGCGCGTAACTTATAGCCTCTGCCAATCAAGTCATCCGCACCTACATGTGGTGCTACCTGTTTAACAGACACGGCTCTGGCGCATAGCGAGTCTCCATCGCTAACAAAATGGACCCCCGAGCCTGAAGCGGTAAAATACCAGGCTATGGCTGGGGTAAGCCAGACAGAAACCCTCGGTGGAGTGTGAACCCCCCCCCCCCCCCCGCTACCCCCCCCCCTGTAAGGTGCGGCAGATGCTGGGCCCACCGGCGCGTGGACATGTCCCGATCCCCACTAACGTCACACCCAGGGAGCCCACCCTGGATAATCAAAGGCGGAGAGGGGAAACTCCAACAAACTCTGATCTCTGGCAGGCAGTGTTTGGATGAACCAGGACACGGATAGGAAAACTTCGCAACTTCCCCAGCCGAAGACGGACATGTTGGCCTGAATGGCGTGGGCACCCAGAAATGGAAAAGGACGTCAACGCAATATACGGTTAATGGGAATGCATAGATACGAACACCGTTATGGGGCTGCTCCTGTGGACTACTGCCAGGCGGGAACAGCGCCGGATTCCGAGCCTCGAAGAAATCCACCCTAAACTACTGATGGTAGCTCTGCGCATCGGCGGACCAGGATTAAGCAGAGTAATGCGTCTGGCAAAAAAAAAAAAAAAAAAAATACGAAAACACTAAAGATAATGCAGTGGAATGCAGAAGGGATCTTGAACAAAAAGCTCGAACTGCAAAAATCCATATGTGAAGACAATATCGATGTTGTCTGCATTCAGGAAACCTATATAAACATAGGCTTTCGCTTTTCCGTCAGAGGCTATGAAACATACAGCCTAGACAGAGATGGCCACAAAGGAGGAATCATTACATTTGTTAGAAATACTATTGCAGCCACAGAAACTTCAAGAAGCATCAGTGAGTCTGAACATCTTACTATAAAACTGCATATCCTTCCTGAGCCGCTAAACATTACAAACTTTTACTATCCCAACAACAAGAAATTTGAACTAGAATACATCCAAGTAACTGATAAGAGCCACATAATTCTTGGTGACTTCAACAGTCACTCCCCTAGTTAGGGCTATGCTTCTATGGACACAAGAGGAGAAGAGGTAGAGGAATGGATCGTAGACAACCTGCTGATACTAATAAATGAACCTGACTCTAAACCAACATACTACTCTAGACGATGGCGAACACAAAGTACACCGGACCTAGATATAGCTACAGAAAACATCGAACGTAGGGCAGACAGAGAAGTGATGAAACAGCTGGAAGGAAGTGATCACAAACCAGTCTTCATCATGATAGGAGATGTCAATCCTCCAGAAAATAAGAAGAAGATAGCCAGCTGGAACTACAAGAAAGCAGACTGGGATCTCTACAAAAACTTAATTGAAAAGAAACTACCAGAGCCCTTTTCCACAAATGAGGTTAGGAAAAGCAGCACAAAAATCAATCCCCCGAGGTCGAAGGCAAAACTATGAACCCTTCTGGACCCAAGAACTGCAACAACTGCACCAAAGAAGCACTGAAGCAAGAGAAAAAATGGAACAAGATCCCTCTGACCTCAACGTAACAGAACACAATAAACATCAGGCTATTTATAGAAGAGAAAAACTCACATGTATCCGGACAAGATGGCAGGAAAAGGCTGCAGCTCTCAACATGGAGAAAGATTAAAAAAAGCTATGGCATCTAGTAAAGAGTTTCAATGAGGAGAATAATACCAGCCGTGCCCACACTGTCATTGAAGATGGTGGGAAAACGTTCATTGGTAAACAAGCAGCAAACCTGCTGGCTGATAGTTTTGCAGAGGAAAGCAAAATCTTTATGTCTAGAGAGAGAGAGAGAGAGAGAGAGAGAGAGAGAGAGAGAGAGAGAGAGAGAGAGAGAGAGAGAGAGAGAGAGAGAAGAAGAAGAAGAAGTGACGAGAGAACTGAGGAGAATAAATAAAAAGCAAGAAGATAACCCAGATATAATGAATAAACAAATCAGTCCCCAAGAACTTGAATGCGCATTAAGAAACCTTAAGAAAAGGAAGGCACCTGGACCTGATCGAATAACAAATGAAATGATAATACACTTGGGACCAGCTGGTATGCATCGATTCCTAGACCTTATTAACCAATCCTGGGCCCAGGGACTACTTCCTAAGGAATGGAAGGAGGCAGAAATAGTTCCCATAGCCAAGAAAGGAAAGCCCAAGGAAAATAAATTCAGTTACCGCCCCATAAGCCTCCTAAGCTGCCTTCGAAAGACCATGGCAAGATTAGTGAACAACAGGTTACTTAAGAAAACAAGATATTGGATGACAACCAATCAGGCTTCAGGAGATACAGAAGCACTGATGAATAAACCTATTAACTACTAGCTACTTTCTTCGACCTGACCAAAGCCTTCGATAAGGTCTGGAAGAAAGGACTCTTGCTAAAACTAGCACACTGTGGGATAAAAGGACGTATGTTTGCCTGGTTTAGAGACTTCCTTTACAGACGCTGTGCGAGAGTCAGACTGGAAGATCACAAAAGCAAGCTGGTCAGGTTACAAGAAAGTGTTCTCCACGGAGGTGTTATATCTCCTACCCTGTTTATTCTTTTCATCAATGACCTCCCAAAACAGTTCACAACTCACATTCACAAGGCGCTACATGCAGATGACCTGGCCATATGGACTCAAGCTGAACATATAGGAACAACTAAAACAAGAATGCAGGAAGCTAAAAATACAGTTAAAAAATGGACAGACTCTTGGGGAGTCACAATAAATCAGACCAAAACCGTCTCAACTTTGTTCTCTCCTTCCACAAAGCCAGAACAGGTTGATCTGTATCTAGAAGGCAACATCCTTCCAAAAGAGGATAACCCCACATATTTAGGAGTAAAATTTGACAAAAGGCTAACCCGGGGCCCCCACATTGAAGACACCCAAAGGAAAGTTACCCTGAGGCTCAGACTTACGAAGAAACTTACTAAAACAAGCTAGGGTGCATATGCCAACACTGTACGACAAGTATACACTGGAAACGTAAGACCAAAATTGGAGTATGGCATGGGAGCATACTCCACTGCAGCTAAAACAAACCTACGCAAACTGGATAAAATACAGAACACTGGTCTCAGAATCATCAGTGGAGGTATGAGAAGCACACCAATTAATGAGCTGGAGGCAACTTGTGGCCTCCAGAGCTTGAGCCTTCGAAGGGAAGAAAAGGTGCTTACCCTAACATAAAAATTTAAACGCATGAACAACCCCATGCACAGAATAGCAAATCACTTAACAAAACACTGACTGAAAATACAAAGCTTTCACCACCTATCAAAATTGTACAAAAAAAAAAAACAAAAAAACAGTGACACCCTTTGTAAAGATCCTTCATAATGGGAAATGACCCAGACATACAGCATTGACCTACAGTCTAAATATACAGTTACAACAATTCCAGGCATAGACAGAAAGTCTGAAGAATGTGACCTAGTACTGCGTGCAAAGACCCTTGAACTTGTCTGCAACTGTTATCCAAAACCCGAATGGACACATGTATACACCGATGGATCATTGGAGGGAGCAGACAAAAATGGAGGAACTGGATCGGTCATCATGCTGCAAGATGGAACCACAGTAGAAACGTCATGCGCCTCCGGAAGACTCTCAACAAACTTCAGAGCAGAGCAGCAAGCAATTACTGACTCAGCCAAAGTGCTCAAGGAAAGAAAAATAAAAAACAGCAACATTGTTTTCCTTTGTGACTGCATGTCAGTCCTCCAGGCGACTCAAGGGATCCACGAGACAACAAAGAAAGAGAACTGACCCGTCAGCTAAACAGATTCACAGTAAACAATCAAATCGTTCTCCAGTGGATCCCAGTTCACTGCGGCAACCAGGAAATGAGTTAGCAGACAGACTTGCAAAAAATGGAACAAAGGAGAAACAACACGCCCATTCATTGTCATTACCAGAAATCAAAACACTTATCAAAGGAAAATACACGGGATTGTGGAGAGAACAAACTAACAGTAAACATCCACAAGACCCCATCAGCAGACTCAACAGAAAGCAACAAACAATAATTGTCCGTCTACGAACAGGACACTGCAGGCTCAACTACCACATGCATAAAATAAAGATTGTGCAGTCCCCACAGTGTGCCTGTCAGACAGGACCGCAAACACCTGAGCACATTCTGCAGACCTGCCCACTCTACCTGCAACTTCGGAAAGACACCTGGCCCCAAGAGCAAAGTGTGCAGAGCAAGCTATGGGGAACCATGCAGGACCTGCAGCTGATATGCGAGTTTATAGAGGCAACCCACCTGATGGTCTGATCTGAGCATACGAAACCGAACGCTAAGAAGAATAAGAAGAAGAAGAAGAAGAAGAAGAAGAAGAAGAAGAAGAAGAAGAAGAAGAAGAAGAAGAAGAAGAAGAAGAAGAAGAAGAAGCATCGACTTAGCCACAGAGCCGACTGTGGTGAGTTAGCAGACGAAAATAGCACTTACGGTAGACATCGAGGTGGATTTTCTCTCAGAATTGACCTTGGCTCCCAGGTCGACCCAGATTTTTATTAAGTCACAGAAAGGTGCTGATACTTCTGCATTTTCTTCTTCCGGTTCTCTGGCCGTAAACGCCAGCGGAAAGTTCAGGTTGATCGTCCACTTCTAGACTCTAGTCCTATTCCAGAACCTGAGCGTTGCGTGTACATACAATTTACAAATCTGACTAATGTGTATGCAGACTGTTGGTTCCTTGCATCTCAGGCAGATGCACTCCGACTGCAAATAAAGCTACCAATTACTCGACTCTTACTACATGATTTGGGGGAAGCAGTGGGTCTGTTCTTGTTTTCCCCACAATAGGGTCCCGGAATCCACACGAGAAACCAGTGCGGTACTCACCACACATGTTGATGCCAGTACTCACCACACATGTTGATACCAGTACTCATCACACATGTTGATGCCAGTACTCATCACACATGTTGATGCCAGTACTCATCACACATGTTGATGCCAGTACTCATCACACATGTTGATGCCAGTACTCATCACACATGTTGATACCAGTACTCACCACACACGTTGGCACCAGTACTCATCACACAGGTTGGCACCAGTACTCATCAAACACGATGGTACCAGTACTCACCACACACGTTGGCACCAGTACTCATCAAACACGTTGGCACCAGTACTCATCAAACACGTTGGTACCAGTACTCATCACACAGGTTGGCACCAGTACTCATCACACATGTTGGCACCAGTACTCATCATACAGGTTGGCACCAGTACTCATCACACAGATTGGCACCAGTACTCATCACACAGGTTGGCACCAGTACTCATCACACAGGTTGGCACCAGTACTCATCACACATGTTGACACCAGTACTCATCACACAGGTTGGCACCAGTACTCATCACACAGGCTGGCACCAGTACTCATCACACAGGTTGGCACCAGTACTCATCACACATGTTGGCACCAGTACTCATCACACAGATTGGCATCAGTACTCATCACACAGGTTGGCACCAGTACTCATCACACATGTTGGCACCAGCACTCATCGCACATGTTAGTGCCGGTACTCATCACACATGTTGGTGCCGGTACTCATCACACATGTTGGTGCCGGTACTCACCACACATGTTGGTATCAGTACTCACCACACATGTTGGTATCAGTACTCACCACACATGTTGGTATCAGTACTCACCACACATGTTGGTATCAGTACTCACCACACATGTTGGTGTCTGTGGCTTATGCGTTGCGAACTTGCTTCGTCATTCTGTAGGACCAGGTTCGATCCCAGCTGCGGGCGATTTTGTAGCAGACCGCCTTGCGTTAGTTTCAAGACTGGTACCGAGAGCCGACGGTGCAATGCAACGGTAAACTACTGAAAGTAAAATTGCCTGAAAAAAGCCAACCAAAGCTGGGGTTGGGTTCTGTAACGTCCTATGAAGAGACGCTATAAATTTCAACTCACTACACAGTACCTCTTACGTAAGTTCCACGTCTTCAGACGTACTGGGCATATAGGGCTAGACTTAAGTTATATATACCAATCGGCATTCGGTGGGCTATGTGGTCAACAGCACACCAGTCGCCTTTACTTCCCAGTACTTTACCTGGTACTAAATATATAACAATATATTTGACACAATATGAAATTTTACCATTTTAATTCAAAACTTGTACTTTTTAAAAAAAAACCACATAGGTTATAACTCATTGATGTTTTTAAACCACATAGTTTATAACTCATTAATGTTTTAAAACAACATAGTTTATAACTCATTGATGTTTTTAAACCCATCCTGGCTGTTGCCAAGTTCCCTAAAAAACCTAATCTATGGGTTTCTGGGTCTTCTCCCCTGGGATCCCCATCCGTATGATGTCACTTCGTGTTACCGGGTGATTATTGCTTGGTGGATGTCCTGGTGGGGGCTGAATCTCTCTCACTCATCACATCAGTTTCAGTAATGTCATAATGTCCCTACTGTCGGCTTTCAATGATTTTTTTTTTAAACTGTGTCCAAGATGATGTAAAAAAATGTCCGGTTTGATTTGAAGAACGTCATTCGTGGTTTACAAATCGTCCAATTTGATTTGAAAAACGTCCTAGATTTAATTTATATGGCTAGTTTTCTTGGCAAGTCTGGTCACATTAAGCGCCTCCCCTCCCCAATGTGGGTATAAAAGCTCTCTTGCAAAAATGCGTGTTTTATGTCATGTTATTTAAACAATATTCTTACATTTATGTTTCATTCAGCACATTATTATGCACTTAAACAAGGCTTTAGAACCCCTCCCAGTTTTATCTCATTTCCAATGTTTTCTTAATGTCGCTGACACTGCCGATGAATAATAATAAATAATAGAAAATACAGCAACGTCTGACTGACTGGCTTTCAACCCCACCGGTATTTGCACAACGAGCGATAAACATTCGGTGACACAAAATACCACCATTCTCACGAGAATGAGTTTTGTGTGTACATCCGTTTTACCAGCTTATTTGTATGCAGCTTGTTGTTTCTTGCCGATTGGGTAAATGCAGTCTAACTCCGAAGGATGTCTCAAATTAGTCGACTCTTACGACATGCTTTTTGGGGGAGGCAGTGGGTGTATGCTTGTTTTCTCCACAACGGGGCGCAAGAACGCACACGGGGAAATTCGCTGTCTGTATTTCTATTTGTGTGAAGGAGAGAGAATATGCAAATTACTTTATCTGCGGTGTAGGGGATATAACTATGTTATTGATTTTGTACAAGACGAGTTATCTCGGCATGTCAGAAAACGTGACTGGATACATTAGTGAATAACCAAGCCTGAAATGTGTACTAGGTACAGTCCTGGGAAGTAAATGCGGCGTGATGTTGACTGCATCATCCACTGAGCGTCGATTGGTCTAAAAAAAAAAAACACACCATAGGTTTGGCTCTATGTCCAATACATCTGCAGGCGAGGAGAAGGGTCCTTTTGCTTACCTTTGTCAACAACAGGTCAAAACGTTTTCTTGTATCTGTGACAGCCTTTCCTTTTATTGACCTTACGTGCCGTGTGGATCCTGAGGTTTGGGTGGGGGTTTTCTTGTATCTGTGACAGCCTTTTCTTTTATTGACCTTACGTGCCGTGTGGATCCTGAGGTTTGGGTGGGGGTTTTCTTGTATCTGTGACAGCCTTTTCTTTTATTGACCTTACGTGCCGTGTGGATCCTGAGGTTTGGGTGGGGGTTTTCTTGTATCTGTGACAGCCTTTTCTTTTATTGACCTTACGTGCCGTGTGGATCCTGAGGTTTGGGTGGGGGTTTTCTTGTATCTGTGACAGCCTTTTCTTTTATTGACCTTACGTGCCGTGTGGATCCTGAGGTTTGGGTGGGGGTTTTCTTGTATCTGTGACAGCCTTTTCTTTTATTGACCTTACGTGCCGTGTGGGTCCTGGGGTTTGAGTGGTGGTAGGGATAATTAACCCACTGTCTAAATGACTAATTAGGGCTGTTTCCTTTAAAGTCAGAGCAGTGAGGCACCAACAATATGCATAAAGCCAGATTAGTAAAACTGGACGTCCAATATAAAACTCAAGTTCTGGAACACAGCCAAAATCAATAAATGGATGAAAAACCAGAACTTTCAGTAGTTTACAGAAGGTGAAAGCTAAGAAGAAGAAGAAGAAGAAGAAGAAGAAGAAGAAGAAGAAGAAGCAGCAAAAGTATAAGTAGAAGAAGAAGAAGAAGAAGAAAATGAGAAGAAGAAGAAGAAGAAGAAGAAGAAGAAGAAGAAGAGGAAGAAGAAGAAGAAGAAGTCACTTCAATGTCTAAGAAACAGACCAGGTATCACACCTGCATGCTGCTATACCATAACAATTACAGTATAAATGATATCCTTTTCCATGAGCAAATACATACTGTTAACCCCACATGTGGCACAACAGTTGAAATAAGGTATCCAGTTTGGCACTAGCAGGAAGATTCACACTAGGACAGAGTTGGAAATATAGCTTGCCATCTTCACAGCAATGGTTGTCTACAGTGTACCTACAGATACCTTTAGGAATTTTATTTTGTGAGGCCCCAACCTCTTTCACAGTGGTATTCCCATACCACAGTCTGAAAATCCATGACAGAGTTTTTGTGTGTGTGGGTATTTTTAATAAACTGTGTAAATCAAACAGCAGTACTCAAAGACCATGACTTGTTAAACAAAATCACTAACCTCCAGGTCACAAAGCCAGATAACATGTGGTCTTAACTAACTGTAAGTAATATATTCATGCTCTTGATCATCTTTTTCTCCTTGTCAGTTAAGGATCCCTAATTTAGGATTTAAAATATAAAAAAAAAATATTTAAAAAAAGCCACTGCTTCCCCCAACAAGCAGGCCATAAAAGACAACTCATCAGGGGTGTCCTTCAAAGTCAGAGTACATCTGCCTGAGAGGCAAGGATCAACTGTCTGCAAACAAATAGCCAGATCTGTAGAACGGATTTGCACTCAAAACTTAAGTTCTGGAACCTGACCAAAGTCCATAAGTGTCAAATAACAAAACTTTCCACTAAAGTCTACAGCCAGTGAATGTTAAGAAGAAGAAGAAGAAGAAGAAGAAAGAACATCTGAGAAAAATAGAGCTTATATGGGCAAGTACTGTAAGGTCAGTTTTAGATGACCGATTCTTAACTATCCTGGATTTCAAAACTGCCCATGGTACCCCACAACCACAACAGGACATCTAAATATAAACATAAAATGCAACTAGAAAGTTTGGCGCAGGGAATGGAAAAGACGAGCACATATACAAGCAAACATTTCTTGATCACAGGAGCCTTTTCTATTCCCTACATTGAGATATCTAGTCGCATTTAATATAGCATTTGTTGTTATCAGCTTGACTGCAGTCAGCCCCATATACCTCTCCCTTTTCTTTGTGTTGGGTCCCCCTGCATTATACATAGAAAATACATTTGCTAGCACGGAATCATTTTCTGGTATTTCTGTAAACTGTCTACTGAACCCAGCACATTTGTAGACTCTCTGCTTGGAAAACACTGAACACTTTATACCATCTTAATACTTCAAATATATTCTTTATTTGAGGGATAAAATTATGGACCTAATTGTCAACAAACATACATACTCAAATGATGAATAGAATGGTTTGATTAAGCAGTTAAAAAATACAAATAGTGAGTCTAAATAATTTACACAGTATTGGAAAACAATGTTACAATCTTATAAATCTACTGTACATTGTGTACCACCATCTCCTACATACAACAGTCCAGTGTTAGATAAGGCAGACAGGTGAAGGACATCTCAACGGACTGCATCAAAGCAACACTGAAGACCTGTCCAGACACAGCTCCAGGTCCTGATGGCATTAGATACAGCGACTTCAAAAGCCTCGATATGACAGATATGGATGAACTATCCACGATTTTTAACAACACCATGAAAACTGGCATTATTCCTGATGACTGGCTCCACAGCTATCTCAGACCAGTCCCTAAGCCAGGAAAAGACCACACGAGAATAAATGGCTATAGGATCATAACACTTCAGAACACGGTAGGAAAACTCATGGAAAAAATCGTTGCCAGAGCGTTAACCCAAAAATTAGAGTCGGGTGGTCTATTCCCCGCTACACTAGGTGGTTACCGACCAGGAAGAGATACATGGTGCAATGCTGCAGTATTTGCTTACGACACATATGAGGGTTTCCAGGAGGGAATGGAAACTGCTGCAGCCGCTATTGACTTAGAAGATGCGTACAACAGCGTCCCATACAACATGCTCATCAGACTGCTGTTGGATATGCAGATAGAGACAAAGTTGGTCAACTGGATCGCAGCAGCGTTTTTTGAAAGAACAGTGTCGCTTCGATGTGGTAAATGGGCATCCGAACCTCAACGAGTCCTAATGGGTCTGCCACAGGGATCACCACTGTCGCCAGTGCTCTTCAATGTGTACACAGCAGGAGTCACTAGTGCACAACGCGTAGGTCTAGGTAGAACAATGTCGTATGCAGATGATATTCTTGTTTACCGTCGAGGTAAAAACAGGCAGGAAATTACAACCACACTACAACACGAACTGCACAGACTTAGTGAGTGGTGCCAGGAATCAAGAGCTCAAGTGAACCCGTCCAAAGCCTCCTTAACATGGTTCTCTCTAAATACTCACATCGTCAATACACCAACGCCAGTCGTAAGCATATGTGGTGTGGACATTGAGAGAACGGACACCATGAAATACCTGGGTATGACATTTGACAGATGCTTGTCATACAAATGCCACGTAGACAACGTCATACTTAGAGCCAGAAAAGGTTTGACAGCACTCAGGGTGCTAGCAGCAGCTGATATTGAACAACGCCTACTTTTCCTTCTCTATCAAGGGCTTGTGCTTAGCGTCATTGACTATGGTCTTGGCCTCCTCACTGTCAGCAAAACCCAGCTAGAAAGACTGGACCGAGTACAAAATGAGGCCATGAGACTCATACTCGGCTGCACAAAAGACACCTCCTGCAACGCCATGCGTTATGTCCTGGGTTTGCCGACGATGACTAGCAGATACAAAGTGGCACAAGTCAAGGCTTACATGAGGGTATCGGCAGACGCTAACCACCCATTGCACAAAGCTATATACGACACAAAAGGAACGCGTCTCAAAAGAGGCTGCTCTTGGATGGCAAAGGCTGAGAATTTGATCCAGCAGGTATGTGACCTACGCGTTATCAGGCACGGAAAAGAATGGATGAATACACCAGTAGACATGCATGGCATCTCTAAGGTTGTCATCACACTAGGAAGGTACTGTCGGGATCAGATTCCTGCGGCCATAGACACAGAAGTAAGGGAACTGATAGATCAGCATTCAGACCCAGAAGATATCATCATCTACACAGATGGGTCCGTGAAGCGCGGATCAAGGCCAGCATGGGCATACACAGCGCAAAGAAGGGGGAAAACAATACATGAGGACAGCGGCGCTTACCAGACAACCACGTCAAGCATGACCATGGAAATAACCGCTGCTTCTGGAGCTTTAGCATGGGTATCCGAGCAAACCGCCACACAAGCAGTAATTGTCTCAGACTCAATGAATATGCTTCAGAAAATAGCAACAGGCAGTATGCGCTCTGAATGGATAGAAAGCATTCGGAAATCGCACTTAACTTCCGTAACCTGGATCTACACACCGGGTCATGCGGGCGTAAAGGGAAATGAGCGAGCGGACCAACTGGCAAGCACAGCACTAATGATTGCGGGAAAAAGCATGGACAGAGCAGATATCGTTAACGCTGTACGTACTGGGCTAGTGGATAATATCGAATCCCTGACACTAACACGATTGCGTGACATGGGAGTTAAGCATGGTGAAGCACGTCTTTGCCGTCTGCGAGGCCGAGAAAGGAGACAATATAACCAGCTTCTCATGGGGACAATTAGTAGAGGTACTTTGGAGTGGCTGCTGCTTCGGAGGACTGCGCACGCATGGGTATGCCCAATGTGCAGTGACGTCGATTGTGATAACAAAACACAAAATAACATTTTGTAGGAAGTCGGCATTCCGAAACCCAAGTTCAAGGTGTCTCCTTCGTGCCAAAGAACTGCATGGCTGTTGGGTGAACAGTCGTTAACGAAGGCAGTCAGGTCGTTGTAGGGGCGACGCCTGCTGGTGGATGTAATGTCCTAAGTCCCTTTCCCAGCTAATAGTGAGGGTACTGCTGGGGTGACCATTTGTTAACCCCTCACATAATGCTTCAAGTCACAGTGGACACTAGGCACGACCACTTTTTTTTTTTTTTTTTTTTTTTAATTTTTTTTTTTATTTAAAATTTTTAAAAATTTTTTTTTTTTAATTTTTTTTTTTTAAAGCCGTGGCAGCTCTGCCAGGCGGTGGCCGTTGCATTTTTGCTCCATTTGTAGACTGGAAGGATATAGTTTCGTCACCCAGCTTCTGAGTTGAGTGCATGGTGTGACACTGTGAGCTACAAGTGTTTTTCGTTGGCACAGGAGCGGAGCAACAATGGGGTGACCCGTTTGCTATGATGCTGAAACTAGGATTACCAGATTACCAGATTACCAGGTGAAGGACAAGAAGCAAAACAATCCATTTTTTACACCAGATCCAGTCATACTAAATCTTTTTGCAGGTTTAAATCAACTCAGTTTAACAGGCAAAGGTTTTCAAACTGTGATGAGCAAACGTTCTCTGGCTTCTGTGTAGTTTATAAGAGAGCTGACTGTGTATGTATCAAATGAAATAGTTATGAAAAGTGAGACGGCAAACAGCAAAGAGAGGAGATTTGCTAAAGAATTCATGACAATAAACAATATCAGCAAACAATATAGGCATTCTAATGAAAATCACAATATGTGCAGAGGCAAGAACACACCGGCCAGCCAGTTAGGGAAACACTTAACGGGGGGAAATGTATTCCAAATGCTTAATGGCAAATATGTTGTATGTTATTTGGTGAGCAGACTGGCCTTCGGGTACAGCTTGACAGAATACAATGTCTGCTGGAGTTTTTTCATATCGCTGGAAAAAAATATATAATAGGGTTTGATCTTGAAACCCAGGCCTTACAAACTTGAGCGGATCTGCCACAGTTACGAACATTTGGACATATATGCACAATGGAATGGATATAGTAACAATGAACCTATTAAGTATATTAGAAGAGGCAAGTAAAAAGGTTTTATTTATCACAGGTAATCATTCTCCTCAAATGCTGTGGCCACTTCGTGATGAAGCTTTCTGAAGACGACACACCTTACGACTGAGAAAGAGTCACAGTACGTCCCCGTGATGAAGAAAGGTTTTTAGCACCCAAGCCTTTCACTCACATGAGTAAAAGCAGTATGAAAACAAAGCCATCAGCACACTCCAAATTATTATTGTCACATCTTCTTTAATTCTTCTATCAGAAAAACTTACATCAGGAGGCCATTAGCCTTGAAGAAAGCTGTTGTGCTATTCAAATATTCTCGTCCTATGTCAAATAAGAGTGTACAATTCAAACGATGGGGCTAGTACAATTATAACAAGAATAATGCAAACATATTCAAGGTCTTAAGATATATCCACCAACGGATAAGAATAAAAGATCCCTCAAGCAGCTGACACCCCTGCCATCTCGTGTTCATTCTCTAGACCAGTCTGCCCAGACCGCAGGTTCTTCCCCAGTCTGTCAGCCCTAGGAGTGATGGACAGGACAAACCAAGCGATGATGATCAAAACACTCCGGGCTGTGTTGATTCCCTTGAATGTACGGATGTCACTGGACTTCCCCTGCACAGACAAGAGGAGCAAGCGTAAGGATAAAACAACTCATGGAAATTTTATTATTGCCCATTTGCTTTTATACTGAACTCCCACACACTTTATCTGTCTCCCAACACAGAACCATCTGTATAGACTATCATATCACGAGAATTATCATAAAGCAATTGTCAAATCTAAGATTTTACAGTGCACGCTGGCCAATCCCTGTAATCCCGGACAAGTGTGATAGAACCCTATATGTCTACATAAATATAAGAATATACTAGTTATATTAGTATCAGGTTTTCTCAATGTGTGTCTTATCCAACACCAGCGTCTTTTTCCCACCTCTTGGTTTACTGGAATTGTTTACTTCTTAGCCAAAGCTCTACACAAGTGATTCCGTCTTCTTCTTCTTCTGTCTTCTCCGTTACCAGGTTGTAGCCCAGTCTTGTGGTTTTGTCATCTCACTGTTACCAGGTTGTAGCCCAGTCTGGTGGTTTTGTCGTCTCACTGTTACCAGGCTGAAGCCCAGTCTTGTGGTTTTCTGTATTTGTTTTGCACTTCTCCTGTGGCTTGGGTGATGGATTTGTTCATCTTTTTTTGCAGGTTTAAGCTACACAATTGATCCATCTCTTTCTTGGTCTTCCTCTCTCCTTTCTCTCAGATCCTCTGCTGTAAAAAGTCTCATAAGCAGTTTACCTTGGCTGCATTCTCACCAGAAGGCCAAACCATTTCATTCTTTGTCTGTAAATATAATCCAGACAAGGTCTTATTTCAGCTTTCTCTCTAATACTGGTATTCGCAACCATGTTTCTTCTTGTATATTTTAGTGACCTTGCGCAGACAGCGCATTTCACATGTAGTTATTTTCTATCCTGTTCTAGTGCCTTATTCATTATGACTCTGTCATACCATTTATGTTTCCTATTATGTGCACGTCAATGTCTGTAGGTTATTAATAAGTTAGGGATATTTTAATTTGGTAATTCTCATATAGTAATAGAAATTAAGGGTTACTGTTGTGACTACATCACTGATGGGTGCTGATTTATCTATCAAATGTGCGGCTGGTACCACACACCCATAATATCTTTAACCATGAAAATGCATCATATTCTCATACAATGGTTAAGGAGTCAATCAAGAACTGTCCTTACTGCACTTGGTGAATTCACACAAAAAAAGAGTTAAAGGTTAAAGTCATGAGGATCGATTTCATTGCTCCCGGTTTTATCACAAATGGCTCAATCTCTCTCTCCACAGAACAGCTAACAAACTGCCGAAATGGCCATAGAGAGCATAGCTCCAGCGACAATCCTCAGGGATCTCTGTAAAAATGTCACTTGTTAACTGAAGGGCACAGTTGTGGAATGAACCATTGACCTTCAGAGCACAAGGAAAACGGTTCCCATGCTGATGGTGCCCAAACTGTCCTTTCCCTGGAGGTTGAGAACCATCCAGACACTCTGTCTATTCCTTGCCAAGATCACAGTGTAGGCTCTGTACTTATCAGCTTATTATAATTGTGTATCAGATACCATTCTCTCTCGGTGGAGGATGGAAACGAACCTTGGTGCACTAATGCAGTCTAAAGGACTGAGTATCTGCCGGGATAAGTGGACACCTCTGCAGTGCTATCTGCTGTTAGCAACAACATCACAGAGCAGGATACTTCACTGGCCATCGAAATGACTGCTGAAGGCTGAAGTGCTTGAGGTGCTCAGCTATGTTGATATAGTAAGGATGAGAGAACTACCACATTATATATCCCTACAAACTCTTGTATGGGCTAAAAAAAGCACATAGGGCTGGAAAATTCGCTAGAGAAAAAGAGACTTTCAGGTGTGCTACAATGACAGCCACATATGTAAAAGACCCGCTGACTGATGATGATGGAACACCACAACAAAACAACGTAATGAATTAACAAGAAACATCAACCTGTACAAAGCTTACCTCATTGTCAGAATATAAACCAGCATACTCCTTAAACAGGTACATGCGATCGTCATAACTGATGGCCACTAGGTTGAGTATCAAAGCTGCAAGATACAGTACAATAGACACAGCTCCATTCTGTAATGTGAAAGCTTGAAACACAAATCTTGGTGTGGGATTACCTATGTCAAACCTGAGAAAGGGACACAATTAGATAGCATTAATTATTTTGTAACAATAATCCAGATGTTGGTCAAATTAACTACAGTAAAGCCTTGTTAACCCGAACTCGCTTAAGACGAACACACAGCTGATATGAAATAAATTATGGTCCCAGCAGGGATGTATTAAGTCCCTGGTGAGCATAATTTTGGTTTAACAAGAACTCCTAATTTTTTCGTCTCTTTGAATTTGTGTCAACAAGGCTTTACACTTCTGTATAGCTGTGAATCTTGGAATATGAATGAAAATTTTTTTGAATCTGTTGGCCGTAGAGATGTGATTTCTGAGATGCATGCTGAGAATATTGTGGATAGACAGAGTGACTAACGATGACTGCCTGGAAATGGCTAACAAAATTATCTTCTTCTTCTTCTTCTTCTGCGATCTTCGGTCATGTGCATAATCCACTATAGGCCATAAACTGGGATGTCATCTCAAGGTCTCTTAGGTCCCCCCAAAGATTAGCTGTCAGTCTAAAAGCTGGGGCCGCATGTTGCTCTGCAGCTTCGCCAAGAGAGGACAGTCTTGCAAGACATGTTCTAGAGTCTGTTCAGCACGAAGACACTGACAGAGAGCTGTTTGGCTCATATCTAATTTATATGAGTGTTTGTTGAGTCTGCAGTGTCCAGTGCGTAAGTGAAAAACTGTGACTTGCTCTGTTCTGTTGAGATGTTTGAGGAAATCTTTTTCATGGTTACAGCCTGTGTTGGTTTTCCAATCTGTTTCTAATTTTCTCCTAATGAGGGCTTTGATTTCTGAAAAAGACAGTGGCTTGTAGACTTGTGGTTTGCTGCTGCCTTCCTTGGCTAAAGTGTCAGCGTTTTCACTGCTTCTGATGCTAAAGTGAGATGGAATCCGCTGCAGGTGAGTTTCTGCCTTTGTTATGACAACATAGCAAGTTCCTTTGTTAGACTCTGTAGTGTACTGTCAGTAGTTTTAACAAAATTAGAAAACTACGGACAGCAATAAGAAAGAGGCAGTCGTGTTCTTCAGTTAGGTGATGAGAAGAGAGGCACAGTAAATAAGGCAGAGATAGACATGGAGAGAAGATGCTTGATGGCCTGAAGTGATGCATTTGGGAATATCATGAGCGGAACTAATTTGAAATACCAAGGACCAAGATCAGACAGTCAAGAGCAGCCGGTGATCCAATGACACACGGTGTTACGGGATGCTGCAACTGAAACTATCCTAAACAAAAAACATGCCAGAGCTTTACCAGAGTCCACAACGGAATCAAAGAAACATTATATAACATATAATTATCCTTGTGTTACGAGGGTCCAAAATGGGAGTACAGAATAGTAACACTTAACCGTATCATGCATATATAAGAGGCTAGTATAAAGGGTGGGAACTGTGGTGGCATAGCAGCTAGACTCTTGCCTGTTGGCCCAAAGACCTTGTATTTGAATCTGCACTGAGTCCAATTTTTTTTTAAACGAGTTAAGTATCCAGGTCTACTCAGCTTAAAATGGGTACTAGGTAAAGTCCTGGAAAATAAAGGTGGCCGGCCTGATGTTGATCACCATCAACCATCTAGTGCCGACTGGTTTATTAAAATTATAAGTCCAGAATAATATGCCTGCTGCGCCACTGGCGTGAAAACAAGAAAGTCATTTACTGTGCTATTTTACTATGGAGGTTGGCGTGGAACTTCTTGAGGATGGCCAAGTAAACATTACACAGCAATGAAGAGAGCATTCAGTCAAAATAGCAAACAGCTTTAATATTTACTCACACGATAGAATGTCCGGCACACATGCAAACACCACAGACAATTACTGGCAAGTTAAGGTTTCCGTCAAAACACTCAATTAACAGAGGTCATCAGTCTTGCATCCATTCTGACAGTAACAGTATGGCCAGATATTCATAGATGCTGTAGGCTGCTTGTGTTGACACAGTTCTCTAATGTGTCGACACACATTTACTCATCCATTCGACTCATCCCAGCACCAAACAGAATGATTCTTAGTCCTGTCACACTTCTAATCATCAACTTCAATCTCACACATTACACTAGAATCGCTAACTTATTCTCATGTTTTGCTACAGTTATGCTAACCTTGTGATTGTCTTTTCTAGTCTTTAGTCTTCATAAGCCTTCTCTAAAACATAATTTATGCTAACTAACTAGTAGTTTACCTCTCATGATATAAAGTGTGTGTGTTGAGCAGTGACTGGCCAAGTGGTTACAATGTTTGGCTCTCACGCAGGAGACCTGGGTTCAACCCCAAGTAAAGTGATGGAGTTTTTCTGTTGGGGGGAAAAATTAAACATCCTATCCTAACTTGCACAGTCCATGGCGACAGCACTCTATTCAGGGCTTGACATAAATAGGCTAAGGGCTGATCTACATTGAAAGCTCCAATGAGACATGAATGGCAAAATATGAAGAAATAAACTCACCTATCACAAGCTGAGACTGTGCATATCACCAGCAGGAAGTAGTAAGAGCTCTGTAAAGGCAACGATAACCTGTAATAATGCTCCAGGAAATCATCACTGGGAAACGACGACAACAGGAACACAATGACCAGTTGCCACAAAGCCAGTCCCGCTGTGAGACCATGCAGAAACAAGGTCACCACTCGGAAGATCTTGTGTGTGCCTATGGCAAAATCGATGGTAGTTTTTCTGGTCACTTCTGCCGGCTCTACTGGTCTTGTATCTTCAGTCCTCTGTTTCATTAGTGTGCTCTTCTTTTGACCTTTAAATCTGCCTGAAAAAGCAAAAGTTAAAGTTAATGAATCTGCATGTTTCAGGGTAACAGAATAAATGTATTTATACAGACGGTTCTGTGATTCGCAAGAAAAACCAACGGGAAAGTCATGAAAGCAGATAGTGGAGCTTTGCTTTGACCACTAGCAGCACGATATTGGAGGTTATGACTGTGACAAAGGTCCTAGAATGGCTGAATACTCAGGACTTCACCAATGCATAGTTGCTCAGTGACACAATGAGCATTCTAAAGAAGATCCAGGCGGGCATTCATGGAAACAGTGGTTCCATCTGATACAGCACGCAGCGTTTAACAAAATGACCATTTTTTTCCCCCAGGGTATGTTGGTGTAATGGAGGAATGCGCAAAGCCTATATGGACTACCGCACTTGAAAGAGAGTGCCATAATGGTTGATTCCCATCAAGCCATATGGTACTCACCGGATACAATAATTGGTGATGTGACAAAGGGAAATAATGGGAAACCTAGTGAAAGGGAAGTAATCACCAAAACCCAGAATAATTATTAGGTAATCCACATCATTACATTATAGTGATCCCAAACCTATAAATTATAACCTGAAGAGAAAGTAATAGGGAAAAAATTTAAGGTTAAATTTTTTACTACAGGGGAGGGGGAGAGTTGTAATGGTGTGAATTCCCGGGGAAATCCCAGAGAGTTCCCGATGGGGAGGACAAGGTCAGAGGACCAGTGATACAAGAGGAAAACGAGATAAGTGGGTCTCGAGTATTCCGAGTATTCCGTGGTGAGTGAATAAGGGATACAAGAAAAGCGTGAGACTGGAATGGAAGACGTGAACCGAGAGCCGGTAGTAAGACAGTTGGAGTTCGGACCTGGATGAGTGCGGTCGTATGTGAGAGAACATCTGATGAAAATGGAGAACTTGTGACCACATATAATTGTTCGAGAGAAGACATGAATGTTTCCTGATTGCAAGTTTCAACATGTACTAATACCAGGTACAAGGTTTTAGTATGATATGGATGTGTGATTCGAGAGATACGAATGGAACACAGCAGTGTGCGAGAGAGTTGGCCAGGTCATCAGAAATCAGCCATGCATAGTGACCACGAGGACGAAAGAATGCACTGTCAGTGAGATGTTTGATTCAGCGAATTAAGGTCTATAACTGAACATTCGTTTCTGGTGTGTCGTAGCAACTAAGAATACGTCAATACAGCAATGTGGTGTGTAGAAACAAACCCCTAGCAGAGCACACTGCAATGAGAGAGCAGATGCTTGGCTGACAGTGCCACTATCAGGACAGGAGAGACAACATCAATGCCTTATGAGAAACTAAATGCCATAAGGCTTTCAGTTTCATGGAAAATGATTATTTCACTCAATAGACTGCATATAATGGGTGTACAAACTGCAGCCGCAAGACAGAAGACCCATGTGGGAGCCACCCGTCGTTACATCAGCTAGAACAAAATAGGAGAGCTTAAGATTATTCGGACGCACTCAGGAAGAGACTGGAGCACTCATGGTCATGTCCGATGTGCGATGAAGATGAACTCTAACATTAACAACTAATGTCATTATCACATTATCACACTGTGGTGTTTCCAATGGCCTCAGTTAGGCAACCACAGGTTGACTAAAAAGTAACTTATTTTAAAATACTTACACTTTATTTATTAACTATAATTTTTACGGAAATGGACGTGAAATGAGAGGAAAGCGTTTAGGGCGAGGTTCCGTTTAAAATTCACTATAGGCACCAGATTTCGCTATCAGTTTCCTAAGTTGCCCAGGAATCATGTTGACTGATTTCACCAGGAACTCTTTTGGAATGGAAGACATAATTTTTCGTATTAACTTTTAAAGTTCTAAAACAGCGGTTCTCAACCTTCCTAATGTGGCGACCCTTTAATACAGTTCCTCATGTTGTGGTGACCCTTTAATACAGTTCCTCATGTTGTGGCGACCCTTTAATACAGTTCCTCATGTTGTGGCGACCCTTTAATACAGTTCCTCATGTTGTGGCGACCCTTTAATACAGTTCCTCATGTTGTGGCGACCCTTTAATACAGTTCCTCAGGTTGTGGCGACCCTTTAATACAGTTCACTCATGTTGTGGCGACCCTTTAATACAGTTCCTCATGTTGTGGCGACCCTTCAATACAGTTCCTCATGTTGTGGCGACCCCCAACCATAAAACTATTTTCGTTGCTACTTCATAACTGTAAAGATAAGTGATGCTATGTATTTATTTTTGAAATGGTATCACTATTCACTTATGCCACACACTGATGAAGACTTTTCTAACTATAGTGTTAATACTGTCTTATGTGACTGTGGTTCTGTAAAGCTGATTCAGTTTACGTCTCCTCTGGATTGATATTTTTTTCCTTCTTACATTCACAATAATGGCTGAACTGATAGGAGTGTGCAGCAAACAACCATAAAAAGTTTTGTGGAAAAAAAATCCTTTTCCAAACCTTCAGGCATTCTGGGCATATAGGGCTAGACATACATGTTTAGATCATTCGGCACTGGCTGGGTGATGTGGTCAACACCACAGCCGACCGCTTTTACTTCCTAGGACTGTATCTGGTACGCAGTTGAGGTTTTGATCAACCTGGGATGCCAAAGTTAAAGTCTGGCTACGTCAAGACCTGAACCTGTGACCTTATGATCCACAGGAAAGTGTATAGCCACGTGTCGTGGAATGATAAGCCATTACACATCAGTCCGTAAGACTGGTAACTTGACCTACCTGTAAATCGGCACAAAATTCAAACTTGGACTCGTCCAGGAAGATATATATAGTCCCTTATATCGATATATGGACAAAATTATAATGTCTACATCTTCTAGTTGCTTTGACTTAACACAACTTTTAAATGTACATCTATTGGATAAATATTAGAGGAGTTATTTGAGGTTTCGTGGAAACCGACTTACTCCTTGCCCCTGTATACTAGGAACTACTTCTTACTAACGCCTGAAGAAGGAATTTTGCGCCATTCTTTTTGCCGGCTTCCAAGCGATCAGACGTGTCAATCGACGCCTGTATAATTCATTTGTAAAAGGCGATCTGTAATGTCTAGGACTTTTCATATGCTTGGGTAAGTTAATTATAGTTTACGAGTACCTAAAACAATGTCTGTTAAAGTGGTCACTGCTGCAGAGAGATCAGTATCGGCTGTGGGATCACACATAGTTCGACCGTTCATGATCGCTAGAGAAGCGGATTCGAACTTAGACCTTCCTCTGTACAGACTAAAAAGCCTATGCCCTAAATAACCCACTCATACTGGTAAAACTAATAACCTTACAAGTGTGTACTATTTAAACTAACAACAGAAGTTTGTGCATACAAATGGGGACAGAATTAGGTCAGGACGGGGTCAGCCAGTGTGTGAGTGTGTTTGACCCAGATCAATGAATGGTGGGACTGGCTTGGGAGTCGTAAGGAATAAAGGTACTGACAGTAAATATTGGTGTCTGTGTGCAGACGGGAGGGGGGAGAGAGATTGATATATGTGTTAGAGTGTCTATCTATCTCCACTGTATATCTGACTTTCCTTCTCTTGCACTAAACAGACAGATGAATGATAGGAGACTAGTGTCTCCTGGTCTTGAGAGGCATTCTGAGGAATGAAACAGGGGAGCAAAGGTGGAGTAGGCAGATGTGGGATGATGACTGATGCTTGTTCTGTCTTTCCTGTCAAGATGTTACTCTCTTGGTGATGACTAATTCTGAGTTATTTCTAGGCAGGATGAACCCTTTTTGAAGAGCTGGCAGAAGTTTCACAGTCCAACCAACACCCACCAACCATAACCCATCAATCAATTAACCCATTACCTAACCATTATCACCCAACTACCAAGTGTGGAGATTGATGTCAGTTTGAGGTGCCATATACCCCAAACTTCCTACAGTGCCAGAACATGTATGTAGCTCATGGACAGTGCTGCTAATGACTAGTGGGAGCCATTGGCTGTGTGCTTATCCAGCTATTGTGTCCTTTATGGTGAGGTACTCCTCCACCAGTTGATCCAGTTGAGGCAGAGTCACCAAAGACAGTCGAACAATCAGGAGCTGAGGGAAGCATCATAGACGGAAAGAAGATAAGTTCAGTTTGATGCCTTATGTGCAATATTCCTCACAGCTCCCAGGTTTCCCGAGGATGAAGTTGTGTCATCTCTAGATCATTCTGGCTGTTTAGGAGTTCTTGCAATCTGGACAGTGTATTCTGGAATCCAGTAGTTGTGATCTGGCATCTACTTCATTATTTTCTATTTGTATATGTTGTAATGATTACATGCATTCATTTTCATGGCTGACTTAGGTTTCTCTATTTCACCTTTTTAAGTGTTTAGCATTTGTGTGTGTATGAATCTTAACTATATGTGTTAACATGGTTATGATAATGACTTATCATAACCTGGGGGCTTTCTTTAGTAAGTAGTGGGGGTGTCCAGCCAAGTGTGCCTAGGAATATTGTATTCATATACTGATATATTTTGTAGTGCCAATACTTGAGTTGCCCTACTCTAGAAATAAGTTGAGCGTATATTGGCCACGGGGAATCCCTTAGACCAATACGAGCCAAACGTCTCAACATAATTATTTCTGAGTGCTGTTGGTTCTGAAGGAGAAATCCTTACATCAGGCACGTGACAGGAGTGATATGTGACACCACGGCAACCTAATTAACCATAACACCAAATAAAAATATATTGTAACTGTCACCAGGGCTTTTTGTTCCCACAAACAAGTACCGGTACACACCACAAAGTGTCTACAAAGGTGCTGGTACCCATAATAAAGTATCTAGTACAGCTAAAACAAATGAGGCCTTAAAAAAAAAAGGTGCCTGTACTGTGTACCATTGCGTACCACCAGGAAAAAAAGCCCAGAGTGTCATTAGAAAAAAAAGTGTTTGCTTTCACTTACTGCTGGTCTCCACAAAGATCGTATCCAAGGGCTGACTTCTCAAAACTAGGGCAGAGATAAGTGAGATGACCGGCTTCTCCTTCTCCCCCTTTCCCTTTTCTTCTTCTCTTCCTACTGGGCCACCCGCCACAATGATGTCTTCTTTCATTGTTCGTAGATCATCAGCCCAGGGACTCTGGGCCATCCAGGCTATTAGAAGTGAACAGAGTCTGGCCAGAGATGACTACCACTTACTTGACCGACATGGGCAGGTCATTGTCCTACGTCTCAGGACAGGACATAACAAACTTAACCAGCATATGCACAGGCTTAGTCTAAGTAGTTCACCTTTTTGCTCTTGTGGGCTGTGTGTGCAGACTACAGAACATGTCCTGCAAGACTGTCCCTTGTTCAGCCCATTAAGAAGAGAATACTGGCCCAGTTAGTCACCACTGTACGCAAAGTTGTATGGAACTAAATAGAAACTCATAAAAACAGTCAATTTTATCACAAGAACCTGTCTGTCAGTGTAAATCAGAAAGCGAACACAAGAAGAAGAATCTCTCCACTGTTTTAATTGTTTGCCTTAAGGTCTACTTCTATTCAACACTTTTGCTGAGCAGTTTTTGTCTTTCTGTTATCAGCCCTTGGCTCCTTATGCCCCAACTACTGCAATCTAATTAGCCGTCATGATGTCATTATTTTAATGTAATTTAAACAGATTATTTATCTGTTTGTTGTTTTTCACCCTCCATTCTCCACTTATTTGCATCTTTTATTGGTCCAAATAATCATTGTAAGACTGTTCACAAAAGTTGGTAATAATGTTTTCACTCTTTTAGCTGTATTCCAATTTTGAAATGCATGATTTCTATGAGATAATGTAATAATACTGCTACTTTTTTTAATGTGGTCAGTTGGTTGTGAATTGTCTGGATATGTATGAATTGTAGGTTTTGATGCTCTGGCATTCAAGTCATCTAAATCCTAAGTAGGGTTTGCATTTATAAGTGAGATTAGCACAGAGGCTTTTCTCCTGACCCATGCCACAAGTATCACTGCCATAGGAACTTCACCTGAACAATGGGTTCTTTCCTAATAGGTCACCCCCGATGACATCACGGGAACAGTCCAATATTCTATAGGGTCGTAAGACCGGGTTTCCCGGCTTTGTGGTGCTTTTAATTACCCCAAAACATCTAGAACCGGACCTAACCCCAACCCACATACATCCCATGAGAAAGTACAGCCTAGGTCCCACGACTGCATACAGCCTATCTGAAATATTGGACTGTCTCTTAGCCAAAACCTGAATACATCACTGGAGGAAACAGCAAAAAATGGAGGAGCTGGTTCAGTCATCATCCTGCAAGATGGGACCACAGTGGAAACGTCATGTGCTTCTGGGAAAGTTCAGAGCAGAGCTGCAAGCTATTACTGATGCAACCAAAGTGCTTGAGGGAAGAAACATTTAAAACAAAACTGTTTTCCTGTATGGCTGCATATCAGTCCTCTAGACAACCCAAAGGGATCCACAAGATAACATGGAGAGAACTGACCTGCCAGCTAAACAGACTCTCAGAGAGATACCATTAATCTCACACTGCTGCACTGGCTGGTTCCTGAATAGCCTAGTTAATGGCATTACTTATGTCTGCATCTGTGCAGTGGTTAGGAGCACAGGACAGGATTATATTTACTAATAATATCATGTGATGGGTTTAATTTAAAGTTCCAGTGGACCAACAGGTGAAGAAAAGGCGCTGACGTTGGACAGGACACATGTTGAGAAAACCTATAACTAGAATGTCTTTGCACTAGAACCCACAGGGGCAAAGAAATAAAGGAAGACCACAAAAATACATGGAGACGGGAGCTAGAGAGTGAAGTTAAAAAGTTAGGGTGGACATAGGGAGAACTGCATGCGACAGCAAAGGATAGAATGACTGCTTGTGAGCTGATTAAGGGCCTATGCTCCATTGGGGGTTAGAAAGGTAGAAGAAGTAGAAAATGGCAGTAAAAAAAAAAAAAAAAGCCATAATGATGACATAATTCTCATTTATCTTTTAGTAACCTGAGTCACAGTTTGAGTCAGTGTACAAGTAATTTTTTAAGGGCCAAGACAATGTAGGCATATTATTCTCCACTCCATTTTTGTTGATTAATTACTCCCCTTGTGGTGTGTGCTAACTTAAGTTCACAGCAAGCAGCACACAGCCTAGTGTCTAAAGGTACAGTTAACGCTCCCACACACAACTCGCAGGAAAACTCAACGACGTAATGTCCGCCATATAAGCACATTTTACTGTCACGATCACAGAGGGTATTCACAAGCCCTCACACGCACAACAATGCAAGCGAAGTAATTCAGACATCTGTCCTGGCTAACATGCAACAAACAGCACTCCCTTCGCTCACTCCTCAGGTATTGTGTCGCTCTCCCTAACAGCTTGTACTAGCTGCCACTACACATGAGCTAACAACTACAGTTCTAGGTCTACAGCATTCTGCACCTCCAGGCTCGCTGTACAGATGAACAGGATACATCTCCTAATCAACTGGACCTATGCTGCTCTATGTGGAGCAGACACCGTCACAACGGCTGATTGGAAATGTCACAATACTCTATCTCCAGCATGTGCACACAGCACATCAGCCTCGTCGAAGAAACTCTGATGACGGGCAGGACTCCTGGCTCTGAGTCCCCTTCAGCACACAGCTATCGCTGGCATCTCTGCTGTCTTGTTTCACTAGTGATTCTACCGCTTACATGCATCATAACCAGCGTCTCTTGAGTAGTCCAGCCCTTTTGGCCTGACTCTGCCAACTGGACTGCACTCTTGATCAGTCTCTCATGAGTGCTTTCCCTCGAAAGTTCTCGACTCAACTGTTCAAGTTTTCAACTACTCACTGCCCAACAGTCCACTCAACCCCAGTATATACCCTTGCCTGCCCCTTGTGAGCTGACCGTGCACACAAGACCACAGTGTCATGCACCCCATACTTCTTCCTTGCGACAGCTGCTATCCCGCTTGACTCATGATAGTTAGCCATCCACACTGGACTAATAACTTCATGAATCCACTGGTCCATCCTGCCCTCAGTCAATTCCCACTTGCCACAATATTGACTCAAGCCAACAGATATTTCCTGGCTTAAGTCAACACTGTGCCAAATATTGACTCATGTCACTGGACATTCCTGTGGACTCCTGAAAACACTATTCATTCCATGTTGTCTCCCTACAATGTTACAACCCACACGAATCAGCACGCAACACCTTGATACATTTCTTTGAAACAATTTTTTTTTGGGTGACCCTTGTTTCTGAAAAGATTTGAAAAAAAAAATGGAATTCACTGCTTCTGGGTTTATTCTCTAAGGGTTTCAGGGGCAGCAGGGTTACACTTAGGCTGGTATTGTCCCCACCACATGTTTTAGATATTAAAATGTCAACACACTCCAAAACAATGCCAAGGGAAACTACTTTATAATAAAAAACAGAAACAAAAATTACGGCCATCATGCCACATACCTGTCGACTCTGGGTGATGTCTGTAGGATCTGAGACCTGGCTACTAACTGCATCTCCTTCATCCAGTTTGGGTTTTTTCTTTTTCTTCTTAGGAACTGCTGGCACTGACTGGGCGGCCAGAGTCTCCATCACTTGAGAATCCTTTTCCTGACTCGGTGATCGCTTTCTCCGTCTTCTAGGGGTCGGTCTCCGCTGAAACACAGAAACAAAAATTATCTTTATTCTGAAAAAATTAACCCCCCCCCCACCCTCCCCCGCCACTTTTCCCTCCAAAAATTTACTCTCTCAGTATCAAGGTGTTGCTTAAATTAATTCTGCTCTCAGGTAATCGCAGTTGCAACTTCACCACAAACGAGTCACTATACAGCTGCTTCATTACTGTGCCAAGGAAAACCACAAAGAATTTCCATCACTGTCCCTTGTGAAAACACTGATACAGACTGCAGTCCCAGCAAAGTCAACAGCATACGAATTCGGATGATGTCAAAGAGATGAAAAGAGGCGGGTGATATATGCGACAAATTGAGCATGGGTCCTAAAAGGCTCGGAATGTTGCAGAAAAAAAAAATAATGATAATAATAAATAAATGGGCCCAAAAAAATTTAAATTTTCATTATCATAGCGACTACGGAGTTTGGCAATTGGCGGTCTTTTTGGCAATTTCCGTTACCATGGAAACCGTTCGAAACTTGCTTCGCAAATGTCGGCTGGGGTTTCGGGATGGGTCCTAATCTCTCATGAAATTTTGCGATTGGTGTGATTTTCACCCACTATAAAAATCTGAAAACGGCAGGAAGGAACCCGATTAACAGCGCATGTCTACGACAGCCGGACGTCCTCTGTTACATCAGTTTGATTGAAAATAGCGATAAGTATTCAGGGTTGGCTTTAGGCTTTAACTGTTACTGGTCCTGGTAATGCTAGTTATAATTGAATTCTCCGTCCAATTTTACATTTGTGTATAAAATTTCTTTCTGAACCTTGGCTAGGTAGATGTACAGTGACATTTTTCAGGCAATCGCTGGCTCAGCCAGTGGCTGTGTCTCACTGTCTGCCATCTTGTCCAATGACAGTCCAACAAAGCCAAAACGATAACTGCGCAGTTTGGTTGCGCAGAGAAAACCTTGATTCTAAGATGCAAGTTTTAGCAGCTGCTTTCTACATCTCATCTCCACAAAAACCTACATATCTCAGCTCAGAAATGACATACAAGCCTAAATGAGGTACCGTTGGAAAGAGATTGTTTACAGCTATCTAACTGTGCTGGTTTTATTGGTGTAGAGGGCATTTTGAAAATTTGACTAAAGTACCTAAATTATTATCATAAAAAAAATATAAAAAAACTACCTCGTCTTCTTCGTTATCAAAAGCCGACGGTGATGATGGCATATCGTTACTTGTCACTTTTTTATTTGTTTTTCGTTTTGCCGGTCGGACTTCTGTGTTATAATCATCTGCATCACCTTCCCCCATAATAGGCTTCAACCTTATCTTTTTATTTGTAATTTGGTCGGAAACTTCAGCGTTAGCCATCTTTGTTATTTGTTGCCGGGGAAGTTGAATGTGCAAATTAAATTAAACTTAAAATTTAGAGATCACCTTCGATCTCCAGCGTTGGAGATGATAAATAGTCTGGATAGGCCGTTAACGTAGCATCTTGCCTGTTGGGAATCAGGTTGTTGATACAAATGTAACCAAATTAATTTTGCTTTAATAACATTACTCTTCTGTAGTTATCAGGTGTCATACATTAAAGGTTCAGTAGCAAGCATAAATAAATAATTAAAGTGTTATTAACTACGTTAATCATTTTTTATTATTTCTAAATTTATTTACTTGTATAAATCAATAAATGAGAAATAATCTGGCTCGCGGGAAAGCTTGGCTTTATCGAACGTGATTTCCAAGTATGCGAATTGTGGCAGACTAGTATTATAATCTGTTCCACTGTTTATTATTTATTACGCGAATACTTCCTTTTCTACGTCAGAATGCAGACTACTTTGTAACCATAGAGATGCCCTCTTATAAATGTTATAAGGTTAAACGGGGTTTAGTTTATAGGATGTTCTCCTGTGATTGATTCTATTCTCACCCTTGAGTAGTAAGATTCAGAAATCCTGACTGACTGAATGATTCAGTATTAGTATTTGTGGATTCATCAATTCAATTAATCTAGGAGGGGCACTTGAATCCAGGATTCAGGATGATAACATGAATCCAGGAGCGAAACAATCTGCCCATCTCTACATCTATCATCTAGCCACTTTTTGTGTGCAGTTTAATTATAACACTTTTAGGTTCACTTTAAGTTTTACTCTATGTATGTCATTAATTTATATTTAATACAATAGTACATTAGTTCATCAAGTCATATCTTTATATATCTAACTGCACCTGACCTAGTGTCTGTTGATTCATGTGTAAGAAAGAAAGCTGGGCTCTGGGATTATGTTCGAACTCAGACCTGAAAACCTTAAAGCAGTATTCATATTCAGTATTTAACATATAAAAAAAAAAAAAAAAATAATAATAAAAACGTTGAAGAAATAAGCCCAAAGGAGTTATTAATCGGGCATAGTGCCCACTTGAACTATTAACTATGAAGTTTGATACCATTCATTGTCATGATGAAGGATTTAAATCATTGACATCACCCCACTTTGGACAAGTCTTTAAGTTCTTAGTCTCCCCAAGCAACAAATAGTTAAAGTGTGGAAATACTAATGATACTAATCGTCTAGAAGTCAGAGCTTGCAATCAGTGTAGACACTTCGATACTTGATCCCTAATCCAGCATCCATTGCCAAGAAGGGACATCAAGACGTGCATCCCTATGCAACAAACAATGCATTATGCATATTTTTATTTGAGTCGTACTCTTCCACCCACCTAAACTATATCCTAAGGATAATTGCTTACATTTCATCACATCCACTTTCTTTCCCCACAACCTTATAGGACGGGGACTTCACAGGTTTGAGTCCACTCATGCAACCACTCATGCCATAACCTTTGAAGATCTCATGAGTTAACATTTAAGTTGCCTGGGACTGAGAGAGTTTACTCTTATTCTTCTGTGTTAACTCTTAAAATGGTAGTTGGCACTTGTACTTTGGTTTTTAGCAAGACTTTCAGCCCACCACATCCAGTTTCAGCAAAACACTGATTATTGGCCTTTGACAGCATGCTTATTCTGGAGGCTGTGGGTATATTATTTTCTTTTTAATTATGGCAACTCCTTTGGGCTTCTTTCTTTACATAAGGCACCCTAGTAATATTTCATGTTCGTTCATTATAAGCACTGTTCAGCATAATTCTTATTAAAGCTATCCTATCAGTAACAAACATGGACATTTGTCTTTAGAAGACAGAAGAGTAATAGTCACGACAGAAATGAAATGTTCACATACTATGTTAGGTGTAACGAGAATAGATTGACTTGGGAAGGATGATATCAGGAGGAGAGTTGGCACAAAACCAGCCAATACTGAACTTTGTCAGTAGACAACAGACCAGATGGTTTGGCCATGTAACAAGATTTTCATCAGACAGGGCACTACAGAAACCGCGGTAACAGATCCAGAGGTTGATCATGCAGAATATGGATCACAGAGATATCAGAGACACTGAAAAGTACTTTATAGGAAGCAAACAGAAGGGCCAGTTGCAGATATCTCTTCCTTCTCTGATGCTGCGAGGCACTCCAGTAGAGGAAAGAATAAGAAGAAGATTCATTCTAAGTGCCAAGCTAATTTTACTCTTGTCAGTTTTTACCACGGAGATTAAATTAATTTGTTTCCGGTCATCTTTTGCAATATTGATATCATCGTTGGCTCTCACATGATCTCTCCGGTGAAGTGGTCAAGTGATTTGCATGGCGCTCTGGAAGTTGTGGGTTCATTTCACGGCTGTGCTATTCAGTTAACAAGTGAAATTTTTACAGAAATCCCTGGGAGATTGCGAGAGCTGTGAAGTTCGTGCTTTGTGCGATACTCTTGGCAGGCAGCTTGAAGATCTGTGGAGGCACACCTAGCAATATTGGATAAAACCTGATGCAGTGAAGTTGATCCTCTTGACTTTCACATTGTTCTAATTTCCTGATACTTTTATGAAGATGATATTTTCGGTTTGGTTTCAGATACATCACAGCAAATGAACACCTCAGCAGCCAGCAGTATTACATCTTCTAAAAAGAATATAAATACAGATAGCAGTTCAAAACATAAAGAGGAGCAAATGGATGCTTCAGAAACAGTATTGAAGAAAGAAGACATTGAAGACGATGATGTTGTCATCATGAAAGAAGAAAAGTTAGAACCAGAAAAACGGCAAACTCTGAAGAATATTAGCAAAACTATTGATGATGCTAAAGACATTGTCAGACTGACCGATACGGAGATTAATATTTTAACACAGGAGCTGCAGAATATGAAGGTTTGTTGTATGCATTGTTTTGTTTGTTGTTAAATTATTGTTTGTTGCTGTTGCACTATGACTAAGTAAAGTTGTTCATAATTAATCCAACTGAATATGTTGTTTTACCTCCACTCTAGAAACCTTGCATGTATGTTATTTAAACTTGTGTGTATTTCCTATTTTCCTTGATCCTTGGCCTCTGTCTGGAAAATAGTGTAATATCGTGCTGTAAGGAGGCATGGGACTCACAGCTTGTGGTGATGGTGTGTGTGACTAGCAAGACCCATCCATGTTAAGAAAAATCTTTCTCAGTTATAGCATGTGATTTTAGGATCAATGTTGGCATTTGTATTTGTTTTTAGTATGTTTAATTATTTGTACTCAGTGTGTTTCTTCTCAGAAACTCATCTCTCATCCTTTCTGCAGTAATTTTTTTGTAATTTACTACATAGTATTAAATGTACATAGAGAGACTCATAACGGCTTGTATCTTTGTCAGATCTTTAGCATGTGAACAGTATATGCATTATGAACTCATGTGTCAAAAGGCTGACTATATTTTCAAAAATATTATTGTGGCAATGTCTCTTTGTTTTTGTTATTTGTGTGTTTATGTTTTGTTTTTCCGTTGACTGTTTCAGGAGAGTCTCAGTGAGTCTGTGCTTCAAAGCCTTCACTTTCTCCTGGAAAACCCCAACTGTATGTTGTCAATGCCTGTGGATATCAAAGGTGTGGAGAGGATGATCGATTCTGTGCTGGCAAGTCTGCCCATCGCAGAGATGCTTGATTTGACCAAGGAGGAGTTTGAGACTTTTGATGATAAGCTTCATTTTATTGAACGTAAGTCTTATTATCTTATTGAAATTACTGGTTTTTTAATGACAGTGGACTATGTTATAAAGGGTACATAGGAAAAACTGAGATTAAATGATTGGTGCAGTAGATCGGAGCATCCATACTGGACGATAATTTATTTAGAAGTGGAACCTCATTAACTACTAAAGAAGGGGCATTTCATATTTTAAAATTTCCCAAGTACAAGGATGTAAATTTAGTCTTTTTTCTTTTTTTTGTCAATATCTGCTTATGCCGCTAGGCGTTGCAGTTCATCAGATGATCGGCAGCTGAGCCAGGGCGAGCTCTGTCGCTTGATATGTCGTGATGTTATACAGTCTCAAGGTGTCAGTGACTCCTTCAATCCATATTTTTCTCGGTCTTCCCCTGCCTCTTGCTGTTTACATTTTCGGGTTGTATGCTTTTGCTGCTGGTATCGTTGGTTTTATTCTTTGTTTCTCAATAAATTTGACGATGGGTGTTGTTCTAAAAGTTCTTGTGATCACATCATTTCTCACTCGATCTGTTCTGGTTTTATTCACAGCCATTCTCAAACATCTTATCTCACAGGTGGTAAGTTTTCTCTGGTGTTCTTTTGTCAGTGTCCAAGTCTGACTCTGGTGATCTAAAGACAGTATAAATATTGTATTTATAATTTGTCTTTTTGTCTTTAATGGGATAGCAGGGTGTTTTAAAATTGGAGCAATTTGGTTTGTGACATTGTTGGATTCTCGTTTCTATCGCTTAGTCTATTTTACTACTGTATGTAAAGATGCTTCCCAAGTATTTAAATTCTTGCAGTTGTTTCAGACTGTGATCTTTGTTTCAATGGTTTGTTGCTCTCTACTTATTCTAACAACTTCTGTTTTTTTTTTTTTTTTCAATATTTATTCACTGATATTAATTTGTTTAGTTGTTATCTGGAAAGTTGAGTCAAGTTTTGCACACAGACATTAACAGAAATTAAAAGCTGACCAATCTTGTATCAGAGGTTCATCTAATAGATTGGGCTATAGTTATGAACAGCCTTTGAACATTGGGCTGAAGCCTAAACTTTCAGTTCAGTTTGTCACCACCAGTAGTTAAAATACAATTGTTCCAGTGGATCAGTAGTTCTCAACCTTTCTAACGCTGTGACCTTTTAATACAGTTCCTCATGTTGTGGAAATTCCTGGTAACTTGACTTGTCTATTGGCGGTGCGTGTAGATTAAAAAAATTGGAAACTTTTTAAAGTGCAGTTGTGTCACCAACGCTATTCGTCATCACTTCAATCATTATCAAGTTATTTCAAAATCTCTAAGTTTTTTTAACTGACTGGTGTGCAGACATAGGTGCTGACATCAACTCAGAAAAGGCAGCTGTTTTATGGTGCTCTCGGAACAATACAATTGTTAGAGCTAATGTTCCAGGCCTCACAATTAATGACAGATTATTGACTGGCTGTTGTGTGGTTCTGCTAAGCAGTTTTACCTTCATTGCTTTCTGAACAGTATCACACTTCCAGCAAAGTATGGAGGATAGATGTGGCAGAATGTTTTGCTTCTGACAACACTTTGCTAATGCAGTCTCCACATATGGATAAAATTGTACTGTTTCGCTGCCTAAGCTACGGAGTGAAGTGCTTGGTGTAGCACCATGAGTAGAGTTTTTTCTTGTTAAAAAAAAGCCTATCATTTATTACTCCGATTCAGTAAATATGCTCAAGTAAATCCAGGCTGGCTTCATTAGACAAGAATGGATCCTCTCATTAAATGCATCATGAGTAACTCGCCTAACCTTTATCTTTGTATAAGGCTATGCAAGTCTTTAAGCAGTGAGCTTACAGATTATCTGACAAGGTGGTTACGAGACTGGCCCAGCACTGGACAGGAGTAATTCGACAACAAGCAGGACTCAATATCCTTGTCCAAGTTGGTGGACATGGGGGGTACAACCTAGCGCAATCACATGATGTTTGGTTAATCAACACAGAGCATGCCTGATTGGTATTTTTTGCTTTACGGAGCTATTGAGGAGGAGATCGGAGCACCTATGAATCTGTCTGGCGTGTTCTGAAGATGATTCATACTAATCATTAAATGACACTAAATCGTTAAAATCAAGGTGAAGCGGTCTGCTAACAGACATCTGCTGCTACTTGGAACTCTGATTCGCAGTTCTTTTGTATGTCCAGCATTTCTAGACCTAATTTGACTGTCTAATTATTTTTCCACGTCTTTACAATCGCAAATATATAGATAGCTTACATAATTTAATAACCTTTATCAACATGTTTATTGATTCAGGAGCCAACCAGTCAGTGTCCAAGTTATTTTTGGATTGTCATTCCCGGCTGAAAGAATTCAAACAGAGCCTTATCAGTGAAACAGAGGATGTTGATAAAGAGTATGTCTCTCCTTTGTTTATTCTTCGTGTACACAGGGATAAAAAACATTACTGTTGAATTAAGAATTGACATCACAGTACTCGGGACACCACCATAAGTGCTCGTTCTCCATCTTTAGCAGCAAGTAAAGAGTTAAAATTCTGATGGTACCAGTAACTGATTGTATATTCGTTTCGTCCTTTAGTTGAGCGTCGGCCAGATCCCCTGGCATCTTCCCGCATCACCATTCTCCTCAGACCATAAGGATCATTACTGATGATAGATTACACAAACTGATTATTATATGATGCACACTTAAAATGTACTGAACTGAAAAATGTGGGTGTGTGTTGTCCATCAAGATGATAATGACCACTCTTTTCATCAAGTATGAGTACGAAGATGACTGATGAGGCCGATGAGGGACCGAAAAGTTCTTGGACAGTGAGGATAAGGAATGAGCGTTGTGCCAGGAAGGGGATTTCCTGCAGTCGCCTTTCTGTCCATCCTTTTCTTAATCAGTCTTGCTGTTCTGTTTGCTTCACATGTAGGCACGCCCTTGTGTAGAGTTGCAGGCCATGCATTTCGGTCTTGCCATCTGATCTGCATTAGTTTTCTAAGGCAGACTGTGTGAAAGTGGTTTAACTTTCTAGTCTGGCGCTGGTATTACATTCCATGTTTCACATGCGTACAGCAGTGTAGTTAATACAAATCCTTTGTATACTTTAAGCTTTGTCTGCAGGGTTATGCCACTTCTGTTACAAACATTTTTGTACAATCTGCCAAAGGCAACGCTAGCCCTAGAGATCCTTGCATTTACTTTGTCATCGATTGTGGCGCTCTGTGAAAGGGTGCTGCCTAGATAAGTAAATTTTCTGAGAGCGTTGAATCTGTAGCCATTCACTGTGATATTGTGTAAATGTGTACTGTTGCATTCGTTACACATGTGTTTTTACATTTCTGCCATTGAAAGAAGTGTGGGTTAGTGGGTTACAGGAGAACAAAGTTCAGATGAACCAACTTGTAGTGATGCATGTTTGACTCAAAGTTTGGGAGCAGAGTAGAACAACACAAAACAGTTCAATGGTGTTTTTAAAAAAAAATTATATTTTTATTTTTAATATGACATGGCCTTATCGTATATGGAAAGATATCTACCAGTGTCTTTAACTCAGTTACTTCAGCTTACTACATTGATTGCAAGTATACATTTTCTTATGTACACAAAATAAGGATATATGAATCATGTTGGATATATTGTGAAAGCTCTATATATTTAGGCACTTGATGAAAGCTCTGTATATTCAGACATTGATGAAAGCTATATATTTAGGCACTTGATGAAAGCTCTGTATATTCAGACATTGATGAAAGCTATATATTTAGGCACTTGATGAAAGCTCTGTATATTCAGACACGGATGAATGCTATATATTTAGGCACTTTATGAAAGCTCTGTATATTCAGACATTGATGAAAGCTATATATTTAGGCACTTGATGAAAGCTCTGTATATTCAGACATTGATGAAAGCTATATATTTAGGCACTTGATGAAAGCTCTGTATATTCAGACATTGATGAAAGCTATATATTTAGGCACTTGATGAAAGCTCTGTATATTCAGACACGGATGAATGCTATATATTTAGGCACTTTATGAAAGCTCTGTATATTTATTTGATGAAAGCTCTATATATTTAGACACTTGATGAAAGCTGTTTATGTTTAGACACTTGATGAATGCTCTATATAAAATGTCAACAGCTTTTAACTAGAAAAGTTAACCGCTCTCTTTTTTCTTATGAAAGAGTTTTAATACTGAGATGTCATTGTGATGATTTTAGATGCATTTCAAGGTATTTGGTTAATTCGTTCATTTCAGAATTAAAGAATATGAGTGCAGTAAACCTGAACCAGATCAGAACTGTGTGATGATTGACAGTGATGATGATGATGTGACCATCCTGTCTCCACCTGTCAATTCTAACCAGCCGGGACAGAGGTGGGTCATAGGTCAACTGTCCTTACAGTACTTTCAGATACTACGGATGAATGTAAACATTAGCAGCAATGTCAACAATGACAGTGTTATTGTTTGTTTATCTCTGTCAGATGGACAAGATGGTCCATTCCCCTCTTCCCCCTCCCCCTCCTGTTACAGCCTGGGGTAGAAAAGGAGCTGCAGGTAGTTAAAATGTTTTTAGGTATCGCAGTTGTCTGTATGGCATTTGTCTGTGTGTCAGTTGTCTGTATGGCATTTGTCTGTGTGTCAGTTGTCTGTATGGCATTTGTCTGTGTGTCATTTGTCTGTATGGCATTTGTCTGTGTGTCAGTTGTCAGTATGGCATTTGTCTGTGTGTCAGTTGTCTGTATGGCATTTGTCTGTGTGTCAGTTGTCTGTATGTGCATCTGCCTGAGAGGCAAGAAACCAGCAGTCTGCATACAAATGAGTCAGACCTGTCAAACGAATGCAAACACAACACTCAGGTTCTGGAACAGGACTGCAGTCCAGAAGTGGATGAACAACCAGAAGTTTCCACCAGAGTTTACAGCTGGTGAACGCAAAGAAGAAGATTGGCGGTACACAAGACAGAAAGCTAAGGATTGACATGATGTTCATTGTGGCATGGCATGGACCATAAGAGCTAACTATAAGATCTTGTTCGCGTTCACTGGCTGTTAACTCTGGTGAAGAGTTTGTCCCCTTCTGGACTACCTTTATTCCATAACTTAAGTTTTGTGTTCCTTTTAAGAGTTCTGGGGAGACAAAAGAATAGACCCACTGCCCCCGCATAACAAGCATGTCATACAAGTCGAATAATTAGGAGTGTTTCCTTTGAAGTCAGATAGCATCTGCCTGTGAGGCAAGGAACCAACAGTCTGCATACAGTTAAACCAGATATGAAAAATGGATATGGACACAGAACTGAAGCTCTGTATCAAGACCAAAGTCCAGGAGTGGACGAACAACCAGAGCTTCCCATCAGAGTTTGCAGCTGGTGAACGGTAAGAAGAAGCAGAAGTTTTGCTTGCACATTCATTTTACAAATCTTGCTTTTTGTATGCAGGCTGTTGTTCCTTGGGCAGAAACACTCCATCTTTAAAGGAAACACCCCTAATAAGTCACCTTTTATGAATTGGGGCAGTGAATCTATTTCTTCCCTTAAAAATGGTACACAGGAACCCGCACAGGGAAGAAAAAGATAATTGTCAAATAAATATTTGTAAATAATATTGAATGTATTTTTTGTTCTAGTCTGCTTATGCAACATTTTTGTCTATCAGTGAGAGAAAATCTCCAGGAGCAAATGTGGCGCCCCCACCTCATAAATCACCCGCAGCACCCAGAATCCTGGCAACTCCAGGAAAAAATCAGCCCATGCCTTCAATGGAGCAGCTGCGATCTCAGTTTGCCACAGCGGTCAACAAATCAATGCCTACTCTGATATCTTCTCTACAAAATCAGCAGGTAACTGGGGAGTTTGAACCAAGATTTGATTAATATATGCATTACTACCTTGCTGCGCTTCTTATATATTCTCAAAGTCTTCTTCTTCTTCACGTTCACTGGCTGTTAGCTCTGACAGAAAGTTCTGGCTGTTCGCCTACTTCTGGATTTAGGTTTTGTTCCAGAACTTGAGCTTTGCGTGCACATCTAATTTATGATTTGGCAAATTTGTTTGCAGATTTGGTTCCTGTCCTCTTAGTTAGTTGCACTCCAGTTTTGAAGTAAACACCCCTAATTAATGTTACTATATGTTTTTGTTTTAGTTGCTGTAATGCTTTGCATTTTTTAAAAACACATTTTCTAATTTATTTTAATTTGGTGTGAAAATTGTGTTGCTCAGTAATAAAGCCAACTTGTTATAGATATTCTTATTGAAACAAATATTTTAATATAAAAAAAAAAACATTTGTCCTGAACTCCCATGATCCCGCCTTAAATGTGTTTTAAAAAAATGACACGGCTTATATCGACCATATATCTTATCTATTTAGTAAATCGACAGTTTATCCTAACTACATCTGACAGTTCCAAATTCATATACTTGACTAGTTCTTATTTGAAAATAAAAATTATGAGCATTCTCTACACCTGAAGGTCTTTGGAAGGGTATTTCCTCTTTTTTTTTTACATGTAATTGAAACCATATTTTGGCACAATACCATAGTCATCATCATCATCATCATCCTCATCATCAAGTGCCTTGCCAACTTGCGTGGGTGATCCTGTGTTGACATTTTTCCTTGTCATAACAGATGGCTGTAAAGAATTGACTCGCATTGTCTTCCACTGCCTCTTATCTCACAAATATTTCCAGTGGTCACATGTTTCAGTTTCCTTCTTCTCAAAACGTGGCCCCAAAAAAATGATGACTGTCTTTTTCTGATGTTAACACCTGGTAAATCTGAAATGTCTTTTCATATCTTTTCAGGAAATCTGTTTTAGAAATTATCAATCATAACATTAGTATGTTTAGTACATTGTTGATTATAGCTCTGGATTTTATTCATTGACACCATGTCTCTGTCATGTCTCATGTTTCCAGCCGACGGATGCTACCCAATTACAGAGACCCATAGCTCCACAGCCAGTTCGATGGTAGGAAGACACTTTTTTGTGTGGGGGGGGAGGGGGGGTATAGGTTATTAGGATTTGGGGGGGGGGGGGTGTATACCCTTTTCTCTGTCATTGTGATGTATTGAGTATATAGTGCTTAGTCCTGTTAAATCATTAAGGAGGAAAATACAGACTTTTGAACTGAAATGCTGCAAAAAGATTCTCAGTATACCATTGACGAAGAAGAAGAAAAATACTGACATCCTTATAGACCTGAACATCAAAGAAGATTGGCTAGTAAACAGCATCAGAAACTGAAATATATTGGCCCTATCAAGCACCACAGCGGACTGGAAAGAATGGTAGCAAAAGGCATGGTGCCAGGGAAGAGTAGCAGGGGCTGACCAACGCAAAGATCAGCACAGGATATAAGTGACACCTTGGGTAGGAAATTGTACAAGATGGGAGCTGTGGTGGGAGACCACATTTTTTCCAGGCAGGCTTTGATGAATGTGATGTGATACTACATGATGATGGTGGTGCTTAGACCCACAAGGTACTTAGTGAGTGATGTCTGCATTAATTATACTGGCCGCCTTATCTCTCAGAAGATTCACCGGTGTATGTGTGTGTATATATAAATATACATATTTTTATAAAATGGAGTTGACCCTGTAGTAATATTGCAGAGTTTAGCAGTTTTCCTACCAGCCTGGCGAGCATAGGATTAATTATCCCTAGTGTGCAATTGTAACAGGCTTTCTGTCCAGGATATTTTGGTGTGGGTGGTACGGAGCAAGCTAATACACTGGCTGCTGTCGCTCCTCTAGGTGATGGGCTAGCTACTTGATAATAAAGCAGGCGGGGTGAAGGCTCTCTAGAATTAAGTTGACATCGCAACAGAACAGTCTCCATACCTTGAAAGACAGAGGGAGGGGGGTGAGCAGAGGTACAGTGAGCTATTCAGTACAAAGGGGGAAATTTAGGCAAGCTCTTAATGAGGTCATTAAGATATCAGGATATCAACTCTTCATTAGCTACTGAAGAAGGGGACAGAATAAGAGTGCAGGGAAATAAGTTCTTGATTTATTCATTTAATAATCCACATTCCTCGAGGCAGAAATTGGCTTGGATTACCATGTCTCAGCCAATCAGATGCTATTGCCACAATAAATGTTGGCTGTAATGGGTCCCAAAATTGTGTCTTTCACACTTGGATTTTACTATCTTAGACAGTTGTTTCTCCAAATCTTGCTGTTATCCTCCTGCTTCTTCTTCTTCTGCGTTCGACATATGTCATGCTACACATTGAGTCGCGTCTAGGTCAAAAATAGGATTGTTTAAGGTCGCCACCGGTCCCCCATAGCTTCTCTCACAATGTGGATCCCCTGGGCCAGATCCAGTCTTTGCTGGGAGAGGTAAGGGCAGTACTGCAGTATGTGCTCAGGGGTCTGTCTTTCTGCTCCACAATCACAGGCAGCAGATTCTTTTATGCCTATCCTGTACAGGTGTGCTCAAAGACCACACTGTCCAGTCCAAAGTCTAAAAATTGATGTTTGTTCTTTCCTGTTGAGTTTGTTTATGCTGTCACTCTCTGGTCTGTAATCTCTAATGTGCTTTCTCCACTCCCGCTTGAAAGACTGCTTTAGTGCTGTTTTGGTTTCCTTGTAGCTGTGTGGTGGATAAGGTTTTTCAAGATTACTCCCAGCTTTTGCCAACTCATCTGCTCTCTCATTTCCTTGAATACCACAGTGGGCTGGTATCCACTGCAAGACCAGTTCTGCTTCCTTGGAGAGTAAGCCAATGTTGGTCCTTAGATCTGCAATTAGTTTGTCTTGTTTTTTGCTTGATAGTGCTTGGAGAACAGACAATGAGTCACTAAGTATAACAATTTTGTGCCCTCTGTGTTCTTGAGTGTTCCTCCTGCTAATATCAATCACTGTCTACCTCTTGCTCAGTTACCTTCAACTTTCCATCCAGTGTAGTTTTTTTAAAAAAGAGTGTGTGTCTTTTAAATATGGTCAAATTATTTTCAGTATCTGTCAAATCCAAAAGGATACCTGGGAAAGTCAGCAGGCAGAAGGTTCCCCACATCACTCATTAAGCGTCATTTGTCTGTGAAAATATAACACCGAGTTATAGACTCAAGAATTGACATCATTGCACTCCGGACAATCCCACGCGTGTTCCGTCTCCTTCTTCAGTAACCAACGAAGAGCTGACATGCTGATGGTACCAGTAGTCAACCTTTAATCGTATGAGAATACTACACTCTTGTAAATGAAAGGCACGCAGGGCTACAGAGCCATCATGTGGGTGTGTAGCTGTGATGCACTAAATACTTAATTGGTATTCAATGCACTAAAATATTCTTTACAATTTGGGGTTTTGTGGACCCCTAGGGTGAGTGGAACAAATTTAAATGGTTTGTGAAATCATTTACAAAATGCCTCCCTTAACTTTGTAATGCAATTCTTTTTGTGATTCTAATATTGATATATTACTAGATTTAATTGCCTGGCTTCGCCCGGGATAGTGAAAAACAATTTCTTATTCTCCCATCCTCTACCTCATCTTGATTTCCACTGCTGCCCTATATGTAATATGTAAGCCTAGTGGAAATAGGGGTCCAACTAAAACCCTATACTTAATATCCTATCATCTACTTCATCTATGTCTCCACCACTGCCCTATCTTGTCATTGCCCACATGCACACTTGAGGCTTCTTCTGTAATACTTACACCAGTATTTAACAGTTTAAGAGACAGACAAATGTTTTGTCTCAGACACATATAGGTATATGGTTGCAAGGAAGTTAACTTCGAAATATAATTTTGAAAGGGATATAACACCAGCACAAATTTACTTTTACAGATTATCGCAATAAATAAAGAAATGCACAGTAACCTGGGCTGCCATTGTGAATGTTAACAGGAGTTAACATTTCATTTTTAATAAACACACAAAATACAAAAAGGGTTTGAGATTTTTAGTATAGATAAAACGAATGGCATCATAATAGGTATATGTGTGTATGTGTATTCATGTGAATGTGTGCACATAGGTCAGGCAGTAAATGAGGTATAATATTTTGATTCGTTATTTTTGTCTTGACAGGCCAGAACTAAAAGTCCAGGATAAAGTCTTGGGGAAGAAATTCAATGATGTGTGGTATTATGGGACAATCTTGGACATCTACCCAGCTGTACCTGAGGAAAACCAAGAGGTGTGTTTTATATATATGTATGTATAAATGACCCCCCCCCCCCTCCCTTTCCGGTTTCTATCTTTCTCTTTCTTTGTGTCTATCTTTCTTTTTCTTCTAACTATCTGTGAATGGGTGCCTGGACAATTTAATATAAATGCTTCAGTCCATGCCCAGCATAGATTTTGAATCTAGGACTCAGCTATAATTTTATGTCAGTGCATGTGGTCTTTACCTTTGAACCTTCTGCCTTAGGGACCTCAGCACTGATAAACATGCCATCATTGGCTGTGCTGTTTTGATTTGTTTTTCTTTTTCTTCCTAAACTTTGAAAGTTTAATCACCTTGAACTTGTTAATGTCCTTAAACCATGACCTGTTTTGATTACTCTTGGATGTCGTCTGCTCCACAGTGGAAGTGCAAGGTCAAGTTTGATGGCAAAGGCATGAAAACCCTCCCAGGAAGACTAGTGGCGTATAAAGATCCCATCAACTGTTTCCTGAGAGTTGGGACACGTATTGTAGGTGGGTGATTGTGTCTCAGTGTTGTTCAGTAAAGGAAAGAACCCACTCTTTTAATGTCATTTGCACATCGGGGCATATGATGCTAGACATATTTGTACAGGTCAGTCGTCAGTCAGCACTGGGGGTTGTGGGGGGGGGGGGGTGATGTGGCCAACATCTTTACTTCCAAGGGCATTGCCTGGTACACATTTTTGGCTGGGTTACAAACTATAAGCCTGGGTTAGTTTTGGAAAACAAATCTCCAGTTCAGTGCAGATTTGAACCAAAAACCTTTGGCCTGCAAGGTGAGTGTCTGCAGTGTGAATATTGGTTATTGTTGAATCACTTCATTTTGGATATTAAACTGTATTCTTTTTCTTTTCTCTACTCCTGGAATGTCTCACAGCATCAGGACAGGAAGAGTTCTCTGTGTTGGGCACTTCTGTTTGCTTTTTGTAAAGCACTTTTCAGTGACACTGATATGTCAGCCGTCCAGCTACTGCTATGTATTGTGTGTATGAAAAGATTCATCTTGTGATGAACCTTCTTGATTTCAGCTGTTGGAGTGGGGGATTTCAAATAGTTGTAATGATCACAGACAGGTACAGTTCCAGCATGTGGCAAACTATCTTGTAACAGTAATTATCCGAACTGCAGGCTCAAACTCTTATTAACTTTGGCTGGACTTGTCACTGGTGCATTGATGTAAATGTTTGTAATAAATTTGGTCTGGTCTATTGACAGATTGCATACTTTATGATTTCTCAGTTATTCAACACTGAGTGGGATACATAAGTGGACTTTCAATTAGGTTTCAGCTGGGACTATTAGCATGTTGACGCTTTCATTGGCTAATGAAGAAGGGAACGGAACATGAGTGTGAATGCCCTGAGTGCAGTGATGTAAATTCTCGATTCAATCATTCCTTTCTCAGTGTAAAAGTTTCCATACTTAGCTACGCATTGGTTGTTGAACTAGCGACAGACATCACAGAACTCACGATATTCCAATAAGTGCTCTGTCCTCATCTTCAGCAGCCAGCTAAAAGTTCCAGTTCCAATAGGGCCAGTAGCATTTCGATTATATATCCGCTGTAATGAATGTACTTGTGTCTCCTCCACACTTGATCTCTCTAGTGCAGATTCAACACTGACTCTGTTGTCTAGGTGTTAGGTCACAGCTCATTCTAACCAGACGGCATTTCTCTCCACGGCCACACAACTTCAAACGACGGTCGACACCAGCTGACACTTTTCACAGGTTTATTATCACTGTAGCACAAGACACGAATCAACATATGAACCAACTTACACCATTTGGGCAATCTCGCCTTGCTCACGCATTAAGGCTCCAGACATGCTTCAGACGATGGACACTGGCATATACACGGCTGGCTCAACAATCAAACCGTGTAACACAACGGCTGGCCTTCACGATCATTCATTCAACTCTGATTCAGATCCACGTGCACTCTTCATTCTGGATTCACCTTCACAGATTCATCTTCACATCCTTCCAGTCTCAATCCCCCAGATCTCGCATTCACACGTGACTCACTCACTCTTGTCTTTTCACCATCTCTCTGTGAAACTCATGCTATCAGGGACTTACCCAATTATGCCAGTCATCCCCTGACGTTATCCCTTTTTATAGCATCATTACATCCGCCTTCCCTTTGCTTTGAGTGTAGTGTCAGCCACAATTCTTGGTCACTTCTAGCTTTTCCATTATCTTCAGACCGTAATTATCTGTTCGTGCGTCCGCACTGTTCACTTGCTTCCAAAAGGCCTTGACCACATCTAGCTTGTCATGCATACATTTATCACCCATTGGTGGAGAACCAGTCGGTCTGCCTGCCTTTTCATTTCCCAACACCCCTGCATGTCCCAGAGAAAATATCAGAATATAAATTTTCATAGGCTATCAGCGTTAGGTGTCAGCTATGAAGACATTCACCTGACTTTTTGGGGATGTGGCTGTATCTCATGCTTTTACTTGTCAGAACATTTTCTGGTGTCTGTTTTAGAGGAAATAAAGATGGGTTTTTTTTTTCTTTCTTTTTTTTCGAACTGATAAAATGAACATTGATAAGGGGGGCCAAAGGTGCTGGACTGGGTTCCGCTAATGATAACGATTGGATAGCAGAGGATAGTTATGGAATGGAGGAATAGACCGCAAGCAATGCCAGACATATAATGACACAATAGAATGATTATTTTGATTTCAACTTATGTTAGTTAAGATTTTAGGCCAGTTTTGTTGTTGTAGTAAATTACGTGCCTGACTACAACACCAGCAGGCTAGTGGATTTCTTAATATGGTCACATATATTGGTTTGCTAATTTTGTGGCAGTTTTTACAGATTCCTGGGGATCATCACTGAAGCTACAGAGTTTGTGCTTTGTATGGCATTCTTGACAGGCAGCTGGCTGCTCTGGGGGAGAGAGATCCAGCAAAAAGGGATTACATATCTGGTGCAGTGAAGTTGATTTTTTCAACTTCAACTTTAACATACAAATTATGAATCTGAATTAGTTATCAAAGTTCCCTGTATGGGTTCGGGGACCCCAAAATTGGATAAGAAGAATGGACTCACTGCCCCTAATAAGCATGTCGCAAGAGTAATCTAATTAGGGATGGTTACCTCAAAGTTAGAGTGCATCTGCCTAAGAGGCAAGGAACCAGCAGTCTGCACACAAATAAGCCAGATCTTTTAAATGGGATGTTTATGCAACACTTAGGTTTTGGAGCAAGACTTAATTCCAAAAGTGGATAACAACCAGAACTGTGCCGGAGTTTACAGCCGGTGACTGCTAATTAGAAGAAGAAGAAGTTATAGAAGGATGCATTTTGTTACAGCTGTTCTAATGTTGTTTTATGTTTCAGCATTATACAGGGAAGATGATGCTCCTAGCACATTCTATGCCGGGGTTATTGCAGAAGCTCCAAGTATAAAGAATAACAGAAGGTGAGGAACTCTTTATTAACAGTAATAACTTCCCAATGTAAGAATCACTAATTTAGAGCTTTCAAAGAGAACGAAACAAATTCCTGAGAGTCAAGAGTTAAGGAAAAGGCACTGGCATTTGATAAGGGTAACATTTAGAAAATAAAACAACAATATAGCTAGAATATCTTTGCACTGAAACAGAGTTAAATAGGCCACCCAAAAAAATATATGTAGAAGGGAATTAGGGAAGATGGAAAGCTGCGGAGGACATGGATTGAGCTGTGTGCAGTCACATAGGATAGGATGACTTAGCCGAAGCTGGCTGAGGGTCTGTGTGTCATTAGGATATGAGAGGCAGCATAAGAAGGATAACATCTTATTTGGCATTTCATGTTAAGCACACGTGAAACCTCTGCAAAGCTGTTCTTCGCAAACGAAAGCAGAGTAGAACTAGGGCCTTTTCTGATTATGGGTGACATTACCTCCTCGCCTGTTTGGCTGTAACAACAATACCCCCTCAACCATCTGGGTGTAACAACGTTACTTCCTGAGTGATCTGGATGTAACAACATTACCTCCTCAGCAGTCTGGATGTAACAGAATTACCATCTCACCTATCTGGATTTATTTGACAGGAAACTCTTATGAAAGCGGCATTCAAAGGTGCAGAATTGGAGATGTGTAGATCTGCTTATAAAACTAGCAGATACCAGCTGTGGAGCATATCTACTAAACTTATTTTCTCCCTGTCCTGTGCGGTCATTGGTTGTATTAATTATACTTCTTCTTTACATTTTTGGTACAATAACTCTTTCTTTGCCATGTACATGTTAATTAATCTTCAGGTATCCGATAGTCACAGTTCCAACTTCATAGCAAACTGGTCACCCGATAGTTGCTCCGATAGTCACAGTTCCAACTTCATAGCAAACTGGTCACCCCATTGTTGCTGTGATCATGTGCCAAAAGAAACCACACAATGTCCATCACTGTCCCCTGTGGAAAAATGGACACTGACTGCAGTCTCAGAATATCCAGTAGCATACACAGGCATTAAATGTACAAGTCAGCCGTCAGAAGTGCTAACATAAACATTTCAGCACTAGAAATGCAGTTCATCATTAATGGAAGCAGAAGTTACAGTAGATCAGTAGTTGCACACGTGATTAATCACATGAGGCACCACCATTTCTGTGGCAACAGGCTGATCGCTGTTTTCTGAATTTTACAGTTCACACCACAACCCAAGTTGGTCACAGTTGAAAAAGATAACAAATAAATTCTGCAGCTCATTGTTGCACCAGGCACTCAGCTCAGGGAGCTGGCGATGAAACTGTATCCCTCTAGTCTACATATGGAGGAAAAAGCAATGGCCAACTATTATCAGAAACAACATAGTAAACCCACCTATCCTCTATATTGACCAGAAGTTGAAATTAACCTTATGCAACCTAGTTGTTGCTTTGGCTATCTCTGCCCCATGTAATTGTTACATTAACCCACTCATAGTTGCTTTAATTCCTTTTGTCTTGTGTTGTAATATTGTAATATTAATTCCTTTATATCAGAATGATAATTAATTTGAATTATTAACATGCTCGGCAGAGATGTTAAAATATAAATGCCTGAAAGAGTTGATAAGAATTTACCTTGAATTTTCTTCTTCTTTGCGTTCACCAGGTGTAAACTCTGGCGGAAACTTCTGGTTGTTCCATCCACTTCTGGACTGCAGTCCTGTTCCAGAATCTGAGTGTTGCATGTGCATCCGTTTTACAGATCTGACTCATTTGTATAAAGATTGCTGGTTCCTTGCCTCTCAGGCAGATGCATTCCACTTCAAAGAAAGCTCCCAATTAGTCGACTCTTAGACAGGCTTTTGGGTAGGCATTGGGTCTATTCTTGTTTTCCCTATAATAGGGCCCCGGAACCCATACAGGGGAAATTTACCTTGAATAATTTTCTTGTTGTGTGATTCCGTTTCAGGTTCCTGGTATTTTTTGACGATGGCTATGCTCAGTACTGTGATGCCAAGGAGTTGCACAAGGTTTACATGCAGAGTAAGAACCTTTAGATCATTGCTTTCTTGGTTTGAAAACTCTGTGACTTTGTTCATATGAGAGTAAAGTTTGTTTCTGGAGATTTATTGTGGGACTGATATTTGCTGTGAACCAGACATCACAAAAATGCATAGTGCTGCAAAGATCATCATCATCAGTTTCCACTTCTTCCATTAAGCGTTGTGGGGAGGAACAGCTTGTGATCCAATGCTTGATAGGCAGCAATGGATATTGTCATTGCACATTGATGTAGAAGCTCTTTAATGTCATCAGTCCATCTTCTCCTAGGACGACCTCTTTCTTTCACTTCGGAATCCTTCATGTGTAGCGCCTGCATTGGTAGTTGTTCTGGCTTCTTTCTTACTCAATGACCAAACCATTTCATCTTCTGTTTCTTAGTGAATTTGCTTCATGGTGTTGTTCCTACAGTTTGTCTGATATTATCATTTCTAACTTTGTCTCGGACGGTTGGCGGCTTTTCTCAGGTGCTGCAAAGATCACACCTGAGTAAACTAGTTTGTTAAGATCGTACAAGCTTTGCTATGTTTGTGTCTGTATGTCAGGTTTTTTTTTTTTGAACAGCCTATTATGTCATCCCTTCAGTACTGACAGTTTAATGGTGTACAGCTAATTCAAGCTTGTATTTCCATGTTAGTGTTGTGTCTAGCAGAGAGCCTAGAAAGTCACTGGGGCATCTTCTTTGTTGAGGTTGTTTCTTAAGCATTTAAACATGTGGCACAGCTTAACTTTTTATGCTATAGTCATAATGGTAGACTTGATTACACACTAGTGTAGCAGTTTTAGGTTGGTTCTCTGTTAAGGTGTCCCTACCCGCCAGCGATAGGTCAAGTGGGCTTCGTAAATGAATACAGATCTCTAAGAAGGGAGGTATACATTCATGAGGCTATGATCACTTTTGTGTAAAAGTAACACTTCACACCCCTCTCCCCCCAACCCTTATTTTTTTTTTTTCTACTTATGCCTGCCATAGGATAACTGATGAGGTTGACAGTCATTTGTCTCTTTACATCTTAATTCCATCTTCTGCTTCTTCTGATTTTTCTTCACCTCCTCTTTTATTGCTTCACTTGTCAAGGAGGACATGGCTCTGTTCTTGCTCTTCTGGACACCTTGACCATAGATGTTTCAGGCTGTTGTAGAGTTTCTCTGATGTCATCTTTCTATCTTGTTCTTTGTCTGCCTAGGGCTTTTCATCTCTTTCATAATTCCATAACCTTGTACATGCAAAAACGCATGCATGTTACACTTACCTAGAGTATTTGTGTTTACAATAACCTGTGCCTGATAAAAAAAAATGTTTTATCCTCCAGGTGAGAATGTCTGGGAGGATATCAACATTGAAACCAGTGCTTTCATCAAGGAGTACCTGCGGATATACCCTGAGGTAAAGAGCTGCTTTCAGCTTACTGTCTTGTTCAAGCTTGTTACACTGTAGATCAGTCGTTTTCAGCCTGTTTCCGGTGATGCCTCCTTGAACAAATGACAAACCCCCACCACATGCCCCGCCACCAAACATAAAAAACAATGTGATTAAAAGAGAATGGATCGAAAAATCCCAAGCACTATTCTTAACAAGTATTTTGAAAATTCAAAGTGTCAAATTATAAAAGAAACAATCACCAACAACTGGTAATTTAGTGTAAGTGTCAATGTTTTGTTTGACACTGTTTTCACTTTATGAAATCTGCTTTTTTGGGGGGGGGGGGGGGGGGGGGGGGGTCCATTTTGGGACAGGGCACAACAGAGAACAGTCACCACATCAAACTGACTGCTGTTTTTTTTTTTTTTTTAACTGTTAATTTAAATTTGTTGTTAAACTGAGAAAACAAATGGGACCATACCCCCATTCCAGGGCCATTAAAAAATATAGAGAAACTATTTGTTAAACATTTATTGGTAACATAAAGAATACTTTTTTTTTTAGGTTGACATTCAGGTATTCCCATGTGTCATGAGCACATTTTGTTTTTGTTTTTAGCATTCTAGGTTTTAATATGTTTTTGTCAGTGCTAGCAGATTTTTATTTTTTTTAAACATACAAATTTGAAATAAAGTAAAGCATTGTATTATGTTTGTCTCCTGATATATGTCTTTTTTTTTTTTTTAAATCAAGAGGCCCATGGTCAGGCTTTCCAAGGGGCAAGTGGTCAGAACAGAATGGAATGGCAAATGGTAAGATTATTTGTAAGTAAATAGAGGGCACATTTCCATACTTTGAGGTGTAGCGGCCATTTGGTAATAGCCCTAGTTTTTTTTTGGTTTATAAACCACTTGGCATTTGATCGGCTATGTGGTCAATACGGTACTGTGCCGACCACCTTCACCTCCTCAAAAAATTAACAGGTTTTCATTTTAGGTTGTTTCAGTCCACAGGCTATATCAGTTTTGAAAAAGATCCTTGATGGAGATTTAAACCTTTACTGCTGGGCTGGCAAGCAGATTCGCTAACCCTATACCACCAAGGCTTCCTTTATTCATATTCTTTTTCTTCTTTCGTTCGCATGAAATAAATTATCTATATCTGCAATTCTGTCTCTAGTATGAATTTAACTGTCTTTTGTAATTCCTTAAGTGGCCCGTAAAGTTTGACTTTTACAAGTGTCTCTTTTGGCCAGAAGTTTTGCCTGGAAGCGTTGAATCTGGGAAAGTCTTGGAGGATGTGATCTGTTGTCTCAGGTGGGAAGGTATCCACTGCATTTCTAAATTACAACGGTTGCCTAGTTCGGATAATAGTGTCTGTATGCTTGGTAATTTTCCAGGTTGGAGTGACTGAAATAACGCTTTTGCATCTGTCAGGAATACCACTGGTTGTGAAAAATACCCTGTATTTAGTAGTTTCTCTACTGCTATCTTGTTGGCTTGAACTTCTGCATCATAGTTGTGACAGTGCTTTCCTGTTGGTATTTTGACTGTATCCCTGGTATTATTAGGATACTCAATGTACACTCCTGCACCTCCGTTTCTGACTGCACTTTCTGACCCAACTGTGTAAACACGGACCCAAAGATTCTGCAGGTATTCATCAAGTAGACTGATGGTGGCTGTTTTACGCAGCACAGTTTTGTTCTTCCTTGTCAAATACCCCTTTCACTTCAGTCTTGATGTGTATTGGAAACTTATACTCCTCTCTCCAGGGGGTCCGTTCTGGGACAGCATTTAAGGATCTATAAGTTGCAGGTAAATCAGTGGTTTGTCTGCCGAGCCGTTTGGCCTGGTGGATAAAACTACTTCTCTTTAGTCGTCCCAAAGCAAAATTTTTGAATCTTTCATTCACAGGGTGACTGGGCATACTAAGAAACTTTTCTGCTTGTAAAAGCATCTTGGTGTCTCTGCGTTCACTCAGTGCTTGGGTCATCCCCATTTTCTCCATCACAGCTATAGGTGTTGATTTCATACTGCCTGTGGTAACTCTGAGTGCTTGATTTTGCACTTTGTCTAATTCTTGCAATGTGGTTTTTGATGCCGAACTCCATGCTGTTTATCCGTTTTCAAGATGTGGTCGAACACTTTGTTGGTACACTTTATTCATATGTGGTGTGAGATGGTCAGTTTTGTGCCAGCTGTATGTTTTTAGTCAGATCTCTGGTACTCATTTTGTGAGCCTGGATTGAACTTTGCCACTACATGTGTTTGAATATGAGGCCATGTTTGCCAACTACTCTGCCACTGTAATTGCTGATATGCATTTAAAAAAGTAAGTAAGTAAAGGTAAAGGTCCCTTTTCCATGCTTTTAGGCATATAGGCCTATATTTTTATAGACTAATCGGCACAAGATGGGTGATGTGGTCAGCATTATGCTGGCCGACTTTACTTCCCCATGACAGCCATCCTGGTACCCATTTTAGGCTGGGTCGACCTGCGATGCCTGAAACCATGATAAAAATCCATTCAACCTGCAGTGGGTTTCGATCGCGGTAAGTTAAAATTACAAGTCGGACTCGCAATGCCTAAGCCAGATATATATTTAAGGTCATTTATAAGTGTCTCTACCCTTTAGATTGGTAATCAAGTAATCACAGTTTCACAGTTTCAACTTTACAGCAAACAGGTCAACCCATAGTTCAGTAATTCTCAAACTGCGCCGCGGTGCCCCTGGGGGAGCTACAACCTCTTTACAGGGGCGCCGTGAAATATTGTAAAAGCTTCATAATTAATTTAACCAAGACACAAATAGTCATACTTTTACTGAGGTTAGGGCACCGTGGAATAATTTTAGTGGAAAAGGGCACCGCGAGCAAGACAAGTTTAGGAAACAATGCCATAGTTGCTCCGTTCCTGTGCCACTGAAACCACACAGAATATTCCTCAGTGTTGAATGTTAGGAGTCACCAGGGGGAGCTGGCCGATGCTTACACTCAAGGTAAAGGCCGAGACGGATATACAATCAGACAGTTACTTCTGCCATCCGAATTGAAATTCTTTGCTTGCTGCTTAAGATGGTGACTGAGCACTTATGGTAGTGTTCTGAGTGCTGCAATGTTGATTCCTAATTCAACATTTAACATCCTCACTGTCCCTTGTAAGCATAAACTAAGTTGGGCACATATGAAAAGCATTCCAAATGAAGTCCATAGCTTACATTATCACGTCAGCTTACTAGCTGGGAAACAGAACTATAACACACACACACACCCCCTTCCCCCCCCCCCCCCCCCCCACTTAAAAAAAATAGATAATCAACTAATAAATATTTAAGGTAATTTATATATGTATAGATGGACGAACAGCAGTATGAGTGAGTGTACATCAAGGGCAAGAGACAGGGCTTGATGGAGATCTATTGCAGCCAACCTTCATTGTGGAGACGGCACCTGATCGATTGATATATGTCCCCTTGAAATAATCAGAGCTGTTGTCTCTTCTTTAGGTGGACTGCCAAAGTAGTGGAGACTGATGCTAGCCTGGTGAAGATGTACTTCCAAGCCGACAAACGTGTGGAGTGGATCTACAGGGGCTCTACAAGACTGGAGCCTTTGTTTAAAGCTTTGGTAACCTCTGACTGTGTCTTTAGATTGTGTATTTGAATGTTGTTATTCAGCAGTTAGGAATCCAGACTTTTGGAAAAAGCAGTAAATTAATATTGAAGAAATGTTTTTTTTTTTTTTTATTGTTAGGGAGCATTATCTGATTTGGATTATTACCTTATTTTATTCAGGCTCTTCTGCATGTAGGTTCTAGGTCCCTAATTTGGGAAGAAAAACGAACAGACCCGCTGTTTTCCTAACCAGCATGTCATAAGAGTCAACTAATTAGGGGTTTCCTTTGAAATTGGAGTGCATCTGTCTGAGATGCAAGGAACCAACAATCTGCATACAGCTAAGCCAGATCTGCAAAATGGATGTGCAGGCAAAACTCAAGCTCTAGAACAGGGCTTTTCAACTGGCGGCGCGCAAGTGGCATGCGGATCATTGCCACTTATATTGTATTGATGATTTTTTTATGCCGGAACTTGGGCCTGTGGCACGTGACGACCCCTATTTTCAAAATGTTGACCCCTGAGTAAACCTAGTTGAATAGCCCTGCTCTAGACCAAGACAAAAATCCTGAAGTGGACAAACAACCAGAATTTATAGCCGATGAACACCAACAAGAAGCAGAGTCTGGCTCTGCAACAAGATTCTTGGCACACACAAAAATGCTAATTATCACAGAATGGAAAGAGTTAAGGGGATAGAACTTAGATCAAATTAACAAATTTGTAGAGACATTTAGAAATGTTACCTACTTGTACTTTTTACAGGGTTTAGCAAAAACAGCCCCAACATTTTAAGGCTTTTTGTGGTTTCACCAGTGGTTTAATGTTCAGTTTTTGGCCTTTCCCCCTGAATGGTTGGCTCTTGATACTGCTGTTGAATCAAATACAAGGTTATCTGCTGCCAAATTGCCCGCATATGGAATCGAACCCATCACCAGGCTCTATAGAATTACGAAACGCTGACCATTTGGGAAAAAATAACTTAAGAGTACAAACACAATTTATTTTCAAAGGGTTACAAATTGGGCATGCAAGCTTGTCTTACATTCGGCCCCTTCAGAATAAACTGGGCTGCCTTTGGCTTGGTCACAGTCTGAGGCAATGAGGTCTTCTACAGAAGATTCCAGAGAATAGAAATTAGGCTGATGTATGATGTTTAAGTAACAACTACATCACATAAGTATACAAGGTATTTATGAACATATTTCTTTTCTAAGACTGCAATAATTCTGGTTTATCACAGGCTAATGCGGATGCAATCAAGGCCGCAGGAAGTGCCAGAGGTAGGAGACACAACCTTACAATGAGACCATCAGATGCTCTGAGACCTTCGGTAGAGTACACAAGAAGTGCTGGGGAGGATGATAGCAGCTCATCTAATTCTGCCAAATGTAAGCTAAAATGCATGTTTAAAGGCAGACAGACAGACCGACACATACACAGGCAGATATACGGACATCATACACACTCAAACATACACATAGGCATACATACACACTCAGAAAAACCTAGTTACCTGCACATAAACAAATGTACACAGAGAGTGAGAGAGAGAGAGAGAGAGAATTGAGACTCACGTTCACCCACATAAATAAATAAATTAAAAAGTTAGTGCTTCTCTTCATAGCTGTTTGTTTGTCTCAGGTATTTGCAGTGGTTTAAATAGGAATATTTTCAAATATCATGACTTCATATCTAGAGATGATAATGGTACATAAGACACCAAAGACAATATTTTCCCTTCACAACGTCCTATTTCCTTTTGTCTTGATAAATTATACTTCTTGATTTCCTCTCACATTCTTCTAAGAGAAGCTTTACTTTTAATAAGTTATTTCTTTTTGAATGGACACTGAGCTAACTGATGCTTCATTGTTTCCAGTAAGCCTCTGAAAACTGTCGTGATGGTGTTGGTCCAGCAGTATTGTCCACATCTGTGGCTTAGGCTTTGCCACCGTGCTTTGTAACGTCATGGTGTCTGGTCGAATCTGGCTGCAGACAATTTGGCAGCATATCGTTTTTCATTGATTTCGGTGATATCGAGAGTCGACCGTTCAGAAAAGAATGTCTAATGTATGTAAATTTGCCTAGAAGAACCATAACAGCCAAACAAAAGGCTGCGATTGGTTCTGCAGTTTTCTGAAAAGGATACGTAACTAACTTTTAACTACTAGTATTCTTTCCACGCTTTCTTCCTCTGCTTTTTCTTTTTCTTAACATTCACTGGCTGTAAACTCCAGTAGAAAGTTTTGGTGTCTTGCCCACTTCTAGACTTAGGGGAATCTAGTTAGTCATGTATCTTAGTAGACTTGTTTCCATAGCCAGGTGTACATGCCATTTGGCGATGTCAGGTTTGATTCTCTGCATGGTAACTATAGTTTTCGATTTTTATGTTGTCTTGTGTGCTCTTCTGTCTTTCTTTTTTTTTCTGTGAGTGCCAGTCAATGCATTGTTTAATGTTTCTACAGCCTCAAGGAGCTCCCCCTCCTCTGTTTATTTACCAATAGAAAGTATGTTGTTGCATGCAGAGTAACTATTAAAATGGGATTTAAGCTAGTGGCAGTCATACTGCTTATGTAATATAGTTTAACTTATAATGTGGTAACTATATATGGATTTACATAATAATAATAGTTTTAAAAATTGAAGAATAAAAAAATAATTCTTTTTTTGGATTGTTTTATTTTTAATTTAAGCAAAATATGTTGCAAAACCAAGTGAGGCTAACAAGAAAAAGTCCAATGTGGCAAAGAAAAGTACTGGCGGGGCTAACAACAGTGAGCTTTCTAAGTCTGGTCAGTGGGAAGCCCCATGGATTCGTTACCAAAGAAAGGCTACCTCGGGTGTTCAGAAGTCGCGAAATGCAGATTCAGCATCTCAAGAACCTGATAAAGCATCATCAAAAGGTGAGAACATGTTTTGCTGACATTCATTTCGTCTGCCTCTGGCACTTTAGATTTTAAATTATTAATTAAAGAAAAAGCCTTTTGTGTGATTCCAGTATAAACTGCAATCTGGCAGATAGATACGGTTATTGTCACCTGGCAAGTAGTGGAGATGTTATTGTAAACTTTTGTCAGGCAGTTGATTATGAAAGCTCTCTCAGAATTGGCATCATATGTGTACAAGACAAGTTCTGACCTGTTTGGTCATAAGAAATTGAACATGTTTCAAGAAACATTAGCTTTGTTGATCATCATCATAGCCCTTTAACACTGCATGCCATTGTTTGGTTGCCTGTTGCTGTTAACTGACTGATCCGTTTCCTCCATCTATGTTGATCAGATGCACTGGACTTGATGTTTACATCCGTGTGGGGATTTCAGGAAAAACAAGAACAGACCCACTGCCTCACCAACAGGCATGTCATAAGAGTCAAATAATAGGGAGCTTCATTCAGAGTCGAGAGTTCATCTTCATGAGAGGCAAAGAGCCAAGTCTGCATACAAATAAAAGATCTGTAAAGCGAATGTGCACCCAACATTCAAGTTCTGGAACATGAATTAAGTCCAGTAGTAGTCGAGAAACCAGAACTTTCTGCCAGAGTTTACAGCCAGTCACTGTGAAGAAGTAGAAGAGACAAGATGTTTCCATATTTTAGAGCCATTCATCAACCAGGTTGTGGTTCCAGGTGTTGTGTTGATTTTGCCAGAATCTTTCCCTTTTTTCCCTACAGCAAGCCCTGTGGTAGTGGTTTAGAGAGGTCTGTAGATCTTGTTGGTGTCGGCTTGGGTGTTGTGCACATGTTACATAATTCTGAAATGCCCATGTGTCATTTGTGTTAGTTACATAGTGTATTTTGTAATTTTTAATTAGATAAGAGCCAGCCTGGCCAGACGACAGACAGCAGCCGACCAACCAAAGATATTGCCAGTATTTTGCAGGAGAGGTTAGCTACTGCAGAGGTAGAATATGGTAAGGGCTTACGTTGCTGTGTGTATGTTTTTATTTTTAAATATCCGACATTATGCTGATATTCGCTCTTCTATAAAAATGAGAACAATCAATGTCATTTTGGGGCTTGTTACCCCTGCAAGGCAGACGCAGTTCTGAGCCTTCCCTCTCGAAGGAGCCGAAACAAAGTTAGACGTGTTTCCTCTTCCTCGACTTTTGGAGCCAGGAGAAGAGTGCAGAGAGAAAATAAACTGGCCAAAACCAAGGAAAAGACATAGAGACGACCCAGGTTTGACCAGTTGGCATTCCAATGAAAACTAAGCTGTATGGATCAGTGGAAGACATGCACAGACTTGATAGAGACCTGCGGCTTTCTCATCTGAACACCACTGGCAGGGAGATAGACAAGAAGAGGACTATAGAAAAAAAACTTACAAATTATAAGAATTTCACCTTTGCCTAAGAAGGCTAGATGATTTCTTATCCACGACATCATAATCAAGTGGTAATAAACCATTTTCGGGTGCATTATGTTTGTAAATAGAGAGAGAGAGAGAGAGGTAGAAGAGAGAGAGAGAGATTGATTGATTGATTGATTGATTGATTGATTGATTGATTTAAGTAAATCCTATAAAACTTATTTACTTTTTCTATAGTGATTAGATCTGGTACTTAGTTCTGTATGTTGACTGTCCCCAGCAGAGTTCTTTAAAAATTTATCATGATGCTGGGAAACAGGAAATGAAATGTTAATAACTTAATTGAAAAAAAAATGTTTTCATTTTTTGTTTGGAAATAATTAGGAAATCTTATCACATGCTCTCTTATATTTTTAGTTGCTTGTGCTTATTTTATTTTATTAGTCTCATTGTGTCTCATTACACAACCTTTGTTCTTACCAGATGAGGAAAGTGCAACAGGGGAAAGAAAGGAGGTGAGACTGGAGGCACCAGGCATACCCAGAAGAGTATTTAGTAAGTGCTGAAACGGTTATCATTATTTTTGTTGTGGGAACCACTGCGGTGTAGCCGCCAGATGCTCGCCTGTGGGTCTGTAAGTTATGGGCACAGATCTTGGCGGTGCCAGGATTTTTTTAAAATGACTTTTGCTTTACCAGCCTCAAATGGTAAAGTCCTGGGAAGTAAATGTGGACTGGAAAAGGGGGGGGGGGGGGAGGGGTTGAGCAAGAATAGATCAACTTCTTAACAAAAACATTAAAAAATAGCCTTAATAACAATTTGCAGAAATCATATTGATGGGCTTGAAGGCGCAGATATCACACTCTAGCTGTAAGCCACAATGTGCCAACCACCTTTTTAAGGGCATATATAGAAGGGAAAACAAGATATAATGTTTGAACATTGGTGATGACCAGCTTGGTACATGACCGTCCTAGAATTTAGGGGGAAATGGGGGGGGGGGGGGGGGGGGGGGGGGGGGGGGGGCGCAAGTGAAAAGTTCAGTTGAAGGATTAAGGCGAGAAAGCAATGGATAGCTCAGTTGTACACTCTAAATAGGCCTCTATTGTGACAGTAAATGCTTTCTGGAATGGAAACCCTGACCTTAGTAACCAAGTGGCACACCTTGATGGAAAATAGAACACCTTTTCCTCAACTCGTGACCTGTGTGACTTACAACCGTCCGCACTTACGACTACCAACAAAATAAAAATAGTCCATAAAGAAAGGTAACTACATTGTCAGGGTCAGTGAGTTCTCAGAACTAATGCCTAGGACGCAGCAGCAGGGTCTGTACATCAGAGTCTTTTTGACCTTACCGCCCATGGCAGACTGTCTGGAACAGAGGGCCTGTGACTACCTGTGATTTATGTACAATTTTTGGTGCTGTTCACAGTAACCATGACATTGACCTTTCAATCAATGCTTCTTGGACTCTTCTGAGTCACAGGGGTGTGCGAGTCTATTCCGTCGGACATCTGTATGTGTCGAGCAAACTGCGACTTGACATATTGAAAGGTTGCCTGGCTGGCTGTGACAGTTCACCCCCGCCCTCCATACCTGCAACATCGCACATCGCCGGTGGTGTCCCCAAAATAATCTAGAATTAGCTCACACCCCTAAGCAGTAAAACGATTTATGAATGAAATGGCGCGCAGTGCGTAACCTAATTTAAAGGTCAAGGTCACAGTGAATAGCACCCAGTTCTTATAACCCGTTAGAATGAAAATAGTGTTGCAGAATATAGTCCACTTAAGACCAGTCCGACTTACATCCTGTTAGACAGACAAAACTCAGTTGTAAGTCAAGGAGTACCTTTATTAGTGTTCTTAACCAATGGTCACAACATTGTAAGCATCTTTCATCCCTGCAGTAAATTTGCAGGGACAGTTGAGTCGCTGGGCTCTCCAACTGAAAACCTGGGTTTGAATCTTCATTAAGACATGAGATTTTGTGTGTGTCAAGGGCAAAAATAAATCCTCAGGCTCAAAGACTTTCCTGCCTATGCTGCAAAAGTGGCAAATGCAGGCATTAGTGGAGGTTTTTTAAAATGACATGAAGTATATGGTGTTTAGTGCCATTGTTGCAAGAGATTCTGTAGTAAGTTATGACGTTAACAGTTGCCCATATTTGATAATTTCAGAACCTCACAGGTGCAGTCCTGTCTGTCTGTATGATACCAATGATGGCTCTGATAAGTTTAAAGGACGCAGTTCTCTCACCATACCACTTCTGTGTGGCTGGGAGAGGTAAGTGCTTCTTATCAAAACTGGTACTAGATCTCCTCCCGAAATGCAAGGTTAGTGAACAGTTATACTAAATCCCAGTAGACCCAGATGGTTTGGAAGTATTCAGTACAACACAAATTGTGACCAAAAACCTCACTGGGGATTGACTGGAAAAGATACGCACAAATACAACCAGATGTTTCGACCAGAGTTTTTATCAACAGAGAGCTAAACGCACACACACACAATTTTATTGTAAAGCTCAGTGAAGCTTGTGAATTGTCATGGTGGTTTAGATGGTTTGGTCGTGCTGACTGGATGCAAAAAAGAGAGACAAACTAAACAACTAAACATATACTCCCCGTATGGGTTCTAAGGCCCTTTGTAGGGGAAAACAAGAATAGTCCTGACTGCCCCCCCCCCCCTTCCCCCTTGTAAGAGTCGATAAATTAGAGGTTTCTTTCGAAGTCAGAGTACATCTGCCTGAGATTTAAGGAACCAGCTGTGCACTTACAGATATGCTAGAACTGTAAAACGGATGCGCACGTTTTACAGGAGGTCTGGACAGAGTTTACAGCAGGTAAACCTGAACAAGAAAACTGGTGCTAGACATTCCTAGATATCTGCTTAATAAATATTTGTACTGAATTCTAACAGACTTTAGATGGTTTAGAATATATAAATACAGTAACAGTTGGGGTTAGAAAGCTTAACAAAGCGAGTGGAAAAGATAATACAACCAATCGTTTCGACCAAAGTCTTTATCAACAGAGTACTAAATACAACACAAATTGTGACTAGAAAATTCAACAGACAAGAAAACAGAGCTTGTAAATGGTTATGATAGTTTGGTCTTGTTTAAAGAATGGATGCAAAAATAAGACAAAGTAGACATATGCTGAGCAAATACAGGGTACAAAACCAAAATGGCATCTTATTCACAATGTTACTTTTGTCACCTCCTACAGAAAGATTCTTGATCCTTCTTCAGGTTTCATGTATTTCATACCCAAGATGTCTTTAATGTCCCATGTTCCTTGTCATTTCTGTCAGCTTTTGTCTTACCTTCCAAAACACTATACCTTCCGTATACCATACCATTTTTTTTGTAAACCACCATGTCACTTTGTTCTAAAATAGATTTGGTTATTATTACTAAACAAGCACAAACATTTACGTAACTACATGGATACCATTTGACGGCAGATGTATCACAGAGATAGAGAACAGAATAGGACAGGCTGCGACTGTGCTTCGTAATGCTGGTGTGCCCGGTTCGATCACAGCTGCGGAAGCTTTGTCTTCGTTGTTTTCGGCAGGGTGTACCGAGAGCTGACTGTTCAGTAGGGAGTGGCAAACTACTGAACGTAATGCATGCCTAGAAAAACCACAACAGCCAAAAAATGCTAGGGGTTTGGTTCTGCAATGTCCTGTAAAGGATACACAACTAACTAAAACTTCCTTTTATAAATTTAGGTACATGTTTTGTAATAAATCCATGGCACTTGAGGTTAGAAGAAGAATTCTCAAATGCTATGTAGAGCCGGTTTTAACATATGGCTGGAAATCCTGGACAACTAATTATCAAGCCAAACAATTTGTTTATGTTTACTTGTTAAATCTATTCCTCTTCTACTAAAAGTTTAACTTCATTACTCGAGGTTTTATTAACTGACCCGTGGAATTGAAGATTGATGTGATTGTCCACGCCATTTGGCAAGGCACTTGATGATGAGGATTATTACTAAACAGTCAGAAAGAAGACTATGTAGATTATGGTAGATGACTAGTCTTTGTCGTTTGTCTTTCAACAGGCAGGTGTGTAAAACCCGGCCCACAACAAAGCGTCACATTGTTTACCGGGCACCATGTGGTCGCAGGCTTCGTAACATAGAGGAAGTGGATCAGTACCTGCTGGTCACCAACTCTGACCTCACCATTGATCTCTTCTGCTTTGACCAGCAGCTCCACGTTAACATTGAGTTTGTTCCTGTCAAGGTAAGAACTTTAACCCAAACCCCCTAAATAAAAATTCCTGGGTATTAAAGGTGGCTGGCGTGATGTTGACTACATTACCCACCGAGTGCCGATTGGTCTATAAAATATAGGTCTAGCCCTATATGCCTGCTACTCCTGAGGGTGTAGAAAATGGGTCCATTAGATAATAGTGCTCAATAGATGTTGTAGTCAACATCCTGCCAACCATCCCGGTTGTCTTAGGACACCTCATGATAACCATTTAGGGTTGAGTTGATTTGGGAGCAAATGTCAGTTACACAAAATTCCCCTTGATGTGGATTGAAACCCAAGACTTTTGGTTCAGTAGGCAAACACCTTGACTACTGGGCTGCCATGGCTCCATTCTCATTTATGTACATGTAATTTTTTTCTGAAGCTGGTTCATTGGTGATTGTTTGAAGCAACTACTAGCTTTTCCCTTTCTTCTGTCGATATTCTGCTTTGTGCCGCAAGGCGTCACGGGTTAACAGATGGTCCTTATCCAAGCTAGGGCAAACTAAGTTGCCCGGTATGCTGGGACATTCAAGATATAAGTGACTCCTTCAATCCATCTTCTTTCTTTGGTTGTCCTCTAACGCTTGGTGTTTCTCCTTTCATGTTGCGCAATCTCATTGCTGGCATCGTTGAATTTATTCTCATTAAGTGGCCAGATAATTTCAGTCTTTGTTTTTCAATGTTTTAATTATAGGTTTTATTGCAGAAGTTACTGTAATTTCTTCATTTTCCACATAATCTTTTCTAGTTTTGTTCACTGCCTTTCTCAAACATCTTATTTCACAGGTGGTCAGTTTTTTGTGTGTGTTCTTTAGTCATTGTCTAAATCTGACGAAGTATGAAAAGAAGTATGAAGATTGCATTTAAAAGTTGTCTTTTTTACCTCTATTTGGATAGCCAGGTGTTTTAAAATTGGGGTCAGTTGATACTTGACATTGTTTGATAGTTTTGTCCTCATATTAAAAGTAAGACATTTTTTTCTGCGTTAATCTGAGGTCGTATATGCGTTATGCCTGTTTACACCATGGCTGTGATATTTACACCTTTCGGCCAACACATCCGACTTCTGTAGGCGTTTGTTGCAGCCAGGTTAGCCTTCCCGATTAATTTTTGTGACATTGCAGTGTTATTTGATTTTTTTAGTCATCTTGGTTTCCATTTAATTCTGTTACTTCGCACGTGCAACTTGTGACTGTTCCAGACATTTTGTGACATAAAGGACCTCTCCTATGGCAAAGAACACTACCCAATCTCCTGCGTTAATGGAATCGATCGCCACTACCCAGACTATGTGGAGTACTCAGATCATCGTATACCATCCAATGGAGTCCAGCTCAACCTTGATCCCGACTTCCTGGTTTGTTGTGACTGTACGGATAACTGCAGGGTAAGTAGCTGTTACTGGATTAGAGTATGTGATCCACGTCTGTAGCATCTTAACCTTTCCGGATGTCACAACTCTTTCCAGACCATCTCATCTCTTAAAAGGAAAATTGAAGATAAGATTTCCATGGTTTTAACCCTATTGGACTTTCAGTTCTTGGCAGCTTTTCAACTTACCTCATGACCATGGGACATTGTGCTGTAGGGGAACAAGGTAATCTCAGTCAGTGGGGATGGAAAGTGTGACTAACAAGAACACCTTTTGACTGGGGACTGCTCAGCTTGAAGCAGGGGGAATCAACCCCGGGAACATCTCTCTGATATTGAAAAGAGGACACTTAAATCAGTCCTTCTCCATTTTAAAAGCTCTGACCACAGAGGTAAAGATGATATATATGTCATCGCAATAAAATCTAGCTCTTATGATTATACCAGGCATCTTTCTTTGGAAAATCGCCTCAGTGTCTATGTGTTCTAAGCTCAGGAGGTGTCAATGTTCAGCATACCTTGTCTTAACAGTTTTACTACTTGTTAAGGACTTAAAAATCTCAGTCGTTGGCATTTTGATTTTGAATAAGTTCCACTTATGATATTCCACCATACCATCACTTCAGGCCACCAGGTATTATCTGTGTGTATCTGCCTCTTCTTCTGTTGATCTTTACAATATCACGCCGTTTTCCTGTGCCTCTTTTATCTCATCACATAATCAAAGAACACTGACTGCCTATTAACTTGCAGGCTCATGACAATTCTAAAAAATCCACCTTGATGTGGTGGATTCAATCAAGCCTTAGACCACTAGAATTCCTGCATTCATCTGTATTTTAATCTAGTCTTGGACATGATGATATTTTTTTTACCCCTACATTTTATCCATAAAACCTTAAAAAATCTACTCTTTTGTTTTTCTTTTTCTGTACAGTTCACATTTTTTGGGGTCCTGTAATAACTTCTTGTGGTATATACCAGAGCTATTCAAATAGGTTTATTCATGGGCCAAATTGTTGAAAAAGAATATTGTCATAGGCCAGAGGTCTGAGTTCCAGCAGAGAAAAATCATTAATACAGTACAGTTGGCAACCTTCGCTAGCCACTTGGTGGGCCTCTGCACGCCATCATTTGGACAACCAACCAGAACTCTCTGTGGGAGTTTACAGACCTATTCTTTGCTATCACATCCAGCTCAAATTATGTCTCACCAACTTTTCAAACCTCTCTCTCTAGTTTCCTTCTCTATAAGAGTTTTGGTCAGCCTTTATTTCTACGCCCTGAGGGTTCTACTGTAAAAACATTCTGGTTATACTGTTCTCAGGTTTTCTCAATGTGTGTTCTATCCAGCACTATTCCCTCTATTTTGCGAAAGGCGCCAGTTAATGAATGGGAGTCCCCGTCGCGGAGCGGCTAAATGCTCGTGTGCAGATCAGAAGGTCGTGAGTTTGCTTCCTGGCGGAGCCGGAGTTTAAAAAAAAAATGACCTTGACTCCCAGGTCGACCCAGCCTTGAGTGGGTACATGGTGCAGTCCTAGAAAGTAAAGATGGCTGGGGTGATGCTGACCACATTACCCATCTTGTGCTGATTGGTCTGTACAAAATATAGATCTAGCCCTATATGCCCTTTACGCCTAAAGCCGTGGAAAAGGGACCATATGGTGTTAGTAATCATGTCTGTCCACAACCTTCTGTCTCGTGTGCTAAATCAGTTTTGAGGATGTTCCTGCATGTCTTGCTGCCAGACTGTCCAGCATCATATCTCTTGATCTGCCTCTGGTTCCTTTCCCCTTCAACTTTCTCATTGTCATAATTTGTTTAGCTTCAGATGAAAAACCTTCAGATGAAAAACCTTAAACGTGTGATGGAAATTACAATAACCATGTCATTGTCTCCTAGCCTGTCGGTATTGTCGTTAAGGATGTCAAGAATATTGAGCACTGACATTACGGTGCAGACAAATACAGTGATGTCAAAATGGCAGTTCAAAGATGGCCGTCATACTTTTGACACGAGCAGTGTTCAGATATCTATGTTTTTTTATCAAGGACTGAAACCTAGAGAAATCTGTCAGCAGATAAAGGTCAGTGCATGGTGATGCATGCCTGTCAGTCCAACAAGTGTATGAGTGGAGGAGAACGAACGAACAAATGAACGAACGAACTTTATTTTCAAAGGGTTACAAATTAGGCACGCAGGCCTGTCTTACATTCGGCCCTTCCAAACTCTCATCTTTCACACAGCAGTTGTATTTCATCAATAAAGCATGTTATGTTCATGTAATAATATGCATACTATCAATATCAAGTCAAAAACAAAAGCATTGGTGGTAAAATATGTGCGCACACTCGTGCGCGAACACCCACATACACACGCAAACCCATTCACTCACACATACACACACATAGGCACCCAGTACACACACACATCCACATACATACGAACATGCACACACATACATACATACATACGTGCGTACGTACGTACATACATACATACACACACACACACACATACAAACATACATACATACATATACACACACACACACACACATACAAACATTCATACACACTGTCACCCACACAGACATGCGCTCTAAAACACACACACATACAACCCAGACACATATAGACACACACAGCTATACACACACACACACACACACACACACACAAAATTGAAGTTGTAAGAACAAAGAACAATATGCCAACCACCCTATCAAAAACACAGAAGAAGAAGAATTAGAGGAAGAATTAGAGGGAGAATTGTGTACACCGATGGTAGTTCAGACTCAAATTTTCACTCTCTAGGACAAAAGCAAATGTGCCTGCCAGCAGATGACCATACAGAACACATCCTGGATAGGAGAAATAGATCCAGAAGCTGGGTACCATTACAAGCGCCTTCCTGAACCTTTATTTACTGGGTAGGTGTTCACACTGTTCTTATCCACAAGTTTGATACTGTTCTCATCATAAGTTTGAAACTGTTCTCATCATAAGTTTGATACTGTTTTTATCCACAAGTTTGATACTGTTGTCATCATAAGTTTAATACTGCTCTCATCATAAATTTGATACTGCTCTCATCATAAATTTGATACTGTTCTCATCATAAGTTTGATACTGTTTTCATCATAAGTTTGATACTGTTCTCATAAGTTTAATACTGTTCTCATCATAAGTTTGATACTGCTCTCATCATAAGTTTGATACTGCTCTCATCATAAGTTGGATACTGCTCTCATCATAAGTTTGATACTGCTCTCATCATAAGTTTGATACTGTTTTTATCCACAAGTTTGATTCTGTTCTCATCATAAGTTTGATACTGTTCTCATAAGTTTGATACTGTTCTCATAATTTTGATACTGTTCTCATCATAAGTTTGATACTGTTCTCATCATAAGTTTGATACTGCTCTCATCATAAGTTTTTTACTATTCTCATCATAAGTTTGACACTGCTCTCATCCTAAGTTTGATATATCCATGCTTTAAACTGTTCACGGTGTATGAAATATACTAGTTGACACTTCCATCAGTCATCCTGTCTGCTTCATTGCCATTTTCATCTGTACGGTTTGCAGCAAAACCGGGTGCTTGGCGTACTGAAGCAGTTGCATGATGTGGGTTCTCTTTTTAGCAAATATATTTATACCCTCATCTTAACAGCCCATGGTTGACAATCAGCAAGCCAAAGTGCTCTCTTAAGAAGCATGGTTTTCACCACTGAAACTGGCACAAGATGATTACCATATTATGGACAGACCAGAGCAAGATTATCCTTCGCCTTAGAACAGGGCACAATCGACTTCGCTGCCACATGTACAACAAATTTAAGATTGGCCAATCAGCAGTGTGTACTTGTGGACTAGCACCTGAAACAACAGATCACGTCCTTCAAGACTGTCCCAGATTCAACACTTTCAGGCAAAACATTTGGCCACAAGAGACACTTGTGGAAGTCAAACTTAACGGGCCGCTTAGTGAATTACAAAAGACAGTGAAATTCATACTAGAGACAGCTTTGCAGATATAGATAATTTATTTCATGCGAACGAAAGAAGAAGATAATCTTTCAGAGTATTGTCAGGTGTTCTTGTTAACTTTCAGCGTTGTAGAATGTAACACGAGATGTGTCTGTTGTGCGACTAAAATTTTATAACAGATTGAATTTAATGTTTCAACATTGTGAAATGTAACCTTAGATGTGCTTAAGTGTTGAATGAATGTTGAATGAAGATTCAACATATAGCACCTGGGACACTCCCATAGGTGCTCATCCCCATCTTCAGCAGCAAGCGAAGAGTTCCAATTCCCATGGTGCCAGTAATTGTCTGATTGTGCATTCATCTCGCCTTTCCCTTGCGTGTTGAGCATCAGCCAGATCCCCTGGTAATATTCCGCAGCACCATTCTCCCCAGACCTGTCTGTGCCTCCGCATTGTTCACACGCTCCCAGAGGGCCCTCACATCATCTAGCTTGTCGTACATCATCAGTTCACCACCAGGTGGGGCAGAACCAACCAGTCTATCTGCCTGCTCGTTTCCCAACACACCAGCATGACCTGGAGAAAGTATCCAAATGACATTAACTACCCGGGACGTCTCAAGCGATGCTTGCCACTCTGCACGGAGCATGCCTGTCTCCACCTTTCTCACCATATCTGTGAGTCAAACACAATTAAACATATGTGTACAACTGATTCTCAAGCCAGCGGAAGGCAGAAGTGACCGCCTCCACCTCCATTCTCAAACCTGACGTTGTGATATCATATGCCAAGCTTTGTTGCACTAAGCTTTTTCTATGAACCCCCATGCACTTCATCTTCCTCTCAGTGTGCTTGTTAACTGTCAGTATTTTAGAATGTAATGGAAACTGTTAACTGTCAGTATTTTAGAATGTAATGGAAACTGTCTGCTGTGTGACATGATTTGTATGTCTTCTTCTTCCTCTTCTCCTCCTCCTTCTTCTTTTTCTTCTTCTTTGTCATCCTCCCCTGCCTCCACCGCGGCTTCTGCTTCTTCTTCTTTGTGTTCACCAGCTTTAACATTCTGGTTGTTCGTTCACCTCTGGGCTTAAGTCCTGCCCCAGAACCTGGGTGTTGTGTGCACATCCTTTTACAAATCTAGCTTATTTGTATGCAGACTGTTGGTTCCTGCACATTGACTTCAAAGGAAACCCCTAGTTAGTCAACTCTTGTGGCTTGCTTTTGGGGAGGCAGTGGATTTATTCTTGTTCCTCCCACAGGACAATGGGGCATCGCAACCCACAATGTTGAATATGTTGCCTGTAATTTTTCAGCATTGTGGAATGTAACGTGAGGTGTAAGTGTGACAAGCGGTGCCATAACCGGGTGGCCCAACATGGACTCCGCATGAGACTGCAGGTGTTCAAAACAGAGAAGAAGTAAGTCTTCATCAGTTAATTTCTCCATGTTCAAACTCGTTGATTCATCATAATGTCTTCACCTATTTTAAACTGCACATTTTAATCCCAGGAAGGAGGGGCAGGAAGATGGATACGGGATATAAGTGACTCCTTAAATATGAAAGTACACGAGGTGGGAGAGCTGTCGAGAGACAGAGTTTTCTTTCAGGCAGACATTCTGCAAAGGACCTGCTACATGAGGATGATGATATTTTAAGATGCCTCAAACTTAATATAAAATAAACATTGCAAAATCAGAAGTGTGTGTAGTAAAAGAGAACATTAAATAATTGTCTTAAAGATAAAAGATCAAAGTTTAACACCTGAACTAAATAAGTCAGGTCTGTAAAACGGATGTGTATGCAACACTCTAGTTCTGGAACAGGACCACAGTCCAGAAGTGGACAAACAACCAGAACTTTCTGCTAAAGTTCACAGCTGGTGAACACAAAGAGAAAGAAGAATGCATGTTTGATGAATCTTTGTCTCTCAGGATGTGTCCAGTAAATTGACGTCGTCTTTGTCTCATAAACTGTTGATGCTGGCAGTAGTCAAGGCATTCATTGAATTTATCCATAGTTCCTCATTATGTTGCAGGAATTAATAGAGAATAGGGCTCACATGAGAAAAAAGCGTTAATCAGCAGAACATGTTTTTCGGGGCAGCTACTGTGTTTGAAGCTCAGATAATACAGAACTGTTAAAGCGAACCACTAAAGACATGAAATCAAAGTTAACTGTATTTAAAAAACAAATCCTAAGGAGAAACCAGTAGAGCATCACCAGACGGGCACTAAAATGGGGAAAAAGAATTAAAGAGACGAGAAGGTCCAAAAGCAACCCTAAACAAAATTGTTGATGGGAGAGACCAAGAGGGCAGGACTGGATGTTGTAAAAACCTCACTGTTGGGCAGATCTAACTTACATGATTTTGCTGTTTGCGGGAAGACTAAATCGCCAGTCGCCATCTTGCATTCTTCTGCCATGTGTTATGGACTAAACTGTCAGCATGCAGGTTCCAATGATCTGGCTCTAACATTTTTCATATTTGTTCTATTTTCAGAGGCTGGGGTCTTCGGTGTTTGGATGATATTGCTAAAGGCAGCTTTATTTGTATCTATGCAGGCCAGCTTCTCACAGACAGAGGAGCAAATGAGGTATATTTTTTTAAATGCTTTAAGCAGCTTTAAGACAATGTGTTAGATGGATATTTTGGTCACACTTTAGCTTTTTTTGTGTGTATATATATATATATTTGTTTGTGTGTTTGACATATACAGTTGTTATTTACACCCTTCGCCCTGGTGACCTAAAAAAAAAAAAGGTCCGTAATTACTGAATTCCTAGAGAAAAAAATTCTTGAAAACATTATTTTTTAACACAAAATCATAACAATTCAGTCTCTTTACGAAAACAATATTAAATTCCATGTACAAAACAGGAAGTCTTAATTAAAGGTATGCAGCAGAGAATTAACCAGTTAATTTCTCTTTGAGTCTAAAAATTAATTATTACAGCGATTCAATTTTTGTTTACCCCACAACCTTGTTGCAGATTAATACTATGACCAGTGGGAAATTTCTGACATAATTTGTATTAGTAATGCCATTTTTTTCACCAGAAAACCCCTCTAAATGCTATTTTTAATTACAACTTTTCCTGATGATAATAAAAGTGATAATAGTCCTGTTAATTAGCTAGGAGTTTCGTGAACAGACCACTGTAGCCAAGTCGTTAAAGTGACTCTGGGGGAAGTGGGACCGTCCAGAAGTGTCGGCTTTGTGGCTTTTCGGGGCAGCAAGGTTAATGTTTCATTTATAAATGCGATATAATGTGTGAAGGAATAGTGTTGATGTTTTTGATATCACAGACACTCATTTAGCTGTCAGTCATATCAGTCAGTTCTCTTTATGCCTAGTGGCACATGGGGCTTTAGAAAGGACTTTCAATGCTTTCCTGTCCTGTGCAATCTTCAGTGCAGTTTTCCATGTCAGAGATGCGGCACCCAGTTCACTTTTCATTGTTTCCAAGTTGTTTTTGGGTGCCCTTCTTTCTCTTTCCCTATAGTGTCCATGTGAGAGCTGTTTTGGCGGGTATATCAGGATTCATTCTCTTAATAATTCTATGTAGACATGTGTGGTGGAAGGTGGATAGCTTGTGCGCATCCTTTTAGGTCAGTTTCCAGCTTTCTGCTCCATAAAGAACAACTGGTAAAATGATGCTCGTGTAGAGTCGGATTTTCGTTCCTCTGCAGTAACTGTCAGATTTCCAGATTTGCCTCATCCTTCCAAAAGCAGCTCTAGCTTTGTTCAGGTCAGTCATATGCATACTACTAAATTTTTAATGTTTGGCTCCAACATCAAAATTACTAATAAACTACAAACATATATTAACTGGTGCGTTCGCAAAATAGAGGGAATAGTGTTGGATAGGACACACACTGAGAAAATCTGAGAACAGTATAACTAGAATGTTTTTACTGTAGAACCCTCAGGGCGTAGAAATAAAGGCTGACCAAAACTGTCACAGAGAAGGGAACTAGAGAGAGGTTGAAAAGATGGTGACACATAATTTGAGCTGGATGCGGTAGCAAAGAATGGGTCTGTAAACTCCCGTAGAGAGTTCTGGTTGGTTGTCCACTTCTGGACTTTGGTCTTGTTCCAGAAGTTTAGTATTGCATGCACATCTGTTTTACAGCTGCTCACCTGTACAGTCCCTGGTGACAGCACTAGCCATGCAGCCCTAAATCCTCTGTCTCAGAGACCCCCCCACCCCCCGCCTACACCGCAAAAAGTGGTAAATAAAGGCAGTCGCTGGCAGTTTTGTGTGTGCATTTTTTGGCAATGTTATCCATTTCACAAGTCTGGCTTATTTGTGTGCAGACTGTGTATTGGGTATATAGTGCTAGATATAGTGGATGATGTCACCATCACGCCGGCTGCCTTTACTTTCCAGGACTTCACCTGCAACCCATTTTAGGCTGGCTTGACCTGGGAGCCAAGGTCATTGTAGAAGAAAAAATCCAACTCGATGCATTTAAACCACAGACTCTGGGGCTGGCAGAAGAGCAACAAGCGGCTCTATGCCACGGCGGCTTCTGTAATTTAGGTGTTAGGAGCTGAAAGTTGAAACATATCAACGCTGGAGTAAATGTATATAAAAGTATTCTTTCTGTAGTTGCATCATTCAGGAGATGAAACGTACAGATGCATGTTGCTTGTTTGTTATGAAATAGGATGGCAAGCAGTATGGGGATGAGTATTTGGCTGAGCTGGACTTCATTGAAGTGGTGGAGAGACAGAAGGAAGGCTATGAGAGTGATGTGGAGGGCATGGAATTCTCAGAGGATGAGTCAGATGTGAACTACAAAGTCTCCAAGGACTCAGCTGACGATGATAGGTGAGTTTATTAACTCTTTGTGTGCCACATGAGGGTTAAATTAGGTATAAATCAGCAAGTGATGAATTCCTTGGTTACCGTATTTTTCCATGAATGAGACGACCCTTTTGTTTTAATCAGAAATAAATATTTTACACGCCAGAGAGAATAGCTTTGATTAGGGGGGGGGGGGGGGGGTGTCGGGCTTGCTGAGGGAACCAGGTGGAAGGGACAGTGTCCGTAGTGGGAGCAGCTGAGGGAACCAGGTGGAAGGGACAGTGTCCGTAGTGGGGGCTGCTGAGGGAACCAGGTGGAAGGGACAGTGTCCGTAGTGGGGGCTGCTGAGGGAACCAGGTGGAAGGGACAGTGTCCGTAGTGGGGGCTGCTGAGGGAACCAGGTGGAAGGGACAGTGTCCGTAGTGGGGGCTGCTGTAGGGGAGTGCCAGACCAGGGTTTGTTGAGAGGCCAGTAATGAGTGTAGGCTGGAGGGAAAGATTATGCATAGCGGCCACTTTTTATTTGCATATGCAATTGCAACATTCCATATATAATTTTTATCGTAAAATATTTGGAGGGAAATATCCTCTTATACATAGAAAAATACGGTAAGTTGATAAGCAATATTGCGAGACATTGCAGTGGCTGCCCAGCAGTGTTGTCTTGTGTGAAACAATTGTACAGGAAATCAAGTGGTACATACTGCCATAGGAGTGTGCAGTGTGGGGTCATCGCATATACATGGTCACAGTATCATGAATTAAGGTGACCACTTTCTTTCCTCACCACCTCTGACATCGCAGCACTCATGACATTCCCATAAAGGCTCTGTACTGATCTTCAGCAGCTACTAAAGAGTTGCTGTTTTGATGGTGCAAGTAGCAGTTTCATTATGTATCTGTCTTGCCTTGCCTCTATGTGTAAAGTGTGGAACAGATCCCCTGGTCAGTCCTAGATGTATTTTCCAGAGAAATCTCTGGTAACCATTGTACAAGCGAGAACTATTTTCCTACTCCTCCACCCACTTCCTCCTCTCCCACCTCTTCTTGTCAGAGTTGTCACCCCCCCCCCCCCCCCCCCCCCACCCCCCCCCCCCCACCCCCCCCCCCCCCCCCCCCCCCCTTTGTTGTTTCTCTTTCACTTACTTCCTTCTCTTCCACTTCTTTTCAGATGCATCACTTCCCTGTATTTGTTCATTCTTCTGCTCCTTATCTTCCTTGTTGCTCTTCCTACACCTTTCACATCTTCCTCCACTTCTTCTTTTCAAAGTTGTAACCCCCTGTATTTCTTGTCTTCCCCCGCACCTTCATGTCTTGTTACACTTTTAACCCCTGTGTTTGTTGTGTCTCCATTTCTTCTTATTAAAGCTGTAATTCCCCCTGTATTTGTTGTGTCTCCATTTCTTCTTATTAAAGCTGTAATTCCCCTCTTTTCCCCCTGTATTTGTTGTGGCCAGTGACAGTGATTCCCACACCAACACCTACAGTGAAGGAGACACATCATGAGATGTGACTCCCATACACCAGTGTGTCATGTTTTGTGCCTGCAGCATATCCCATCTTGTTATCTTCGATGACCCAGTGACATGCTTTTGTAACCAGCAAATTTTAACGGCCTTGTTTTCATGCACACCTGACCTCCAGGACCCGAGTAATCCAAACATAGGCTTAAGACTTCCGCAAATGGTACACCCAGTCGTTTACTCTAAACTTTCTGAGACTTCCACAGATGGTACAACCAGTCATTTACTCTAAACTTTCTGAGACATCCACAAATGGTACAACCAGTCATTTACTCTAAACTTTCTGAGACATCCACAAATGGTACACCTAGTCATTTACTCTAAACTTTCTGAGACTTCCACAGATGGTACAACCAGTCATTTACTCTAAACTTTCTGAGGCTTCCACGAATGGTACAACCAGTCATTTACTCTAAACTTTCTGAGACTTCCACGAATGGTACAACCAGTCATTTACTCTAAACTTCCTGAGGCGCAGTAGTCCCATTTTTAAGTGAATTGTTTCAGTCTGCTTCTCTCTCCATTTTTAACTAGAAATTTTTACTGGGTACAGGTAAACAATAATACAACCTCATGAAGTAATTACAAACGCAGAGTATATTTGCACTATGTAGTTACGCCCTGGAAGCTTGATCTTTTTTTTATATTATTATTTACAGACATTAGTAATTTGCTTTTAGATTTTTTTGGTGTCTTCTTCTTCTTCTTAGCATTTACTGGCAGTAAACTCCAGTGAAAAGTTCTGGTCGTTCGTCCATCTGTGGAATTTGTCTTGTTCTAGAACTCAAGTTTTTGTGCGCATTATTTTTAGAGATCTGGCTTATTTGTATGCAGACTGTTGGTTCCTCACTTTTCCGGCAGATATACTCTGACTTAACAGGAAACCTTTCTCATAAGTAGCCTTGTATGACATGCTTGTTAGGCAGGCAGTTGGTCATTTCTCAAACAAATCCCCCCCCCCCCCCCCCCCACCAGTCCGTGGATCTTTTCTGCCCCTCCCCCCACCCCTTCCCAGAATGGAGCCCCAGAACCCACACAGGAATCCCTTTTTATAACTGTGTATTTTTGCTCATTCCTTCAGTGACTATACACAAAAAAGTAGTCCCCCAGAGGCAAGTAAGAGGTAAGAGGCTGTTGTGTTCAACAGTGTCACTGCATGTGAGGTGTCACTAATTTTTGTGTGTGTGGGTACGGGGGAGGGAGAGAGAGGGTTGTCATCAGTACATTTGTGTGCGAGGTGACATCAGTACCACTGTGTGTGAGGCTACATCAGTACCACAGTGTTTATGTGAGGTGTCATCACTATCACTGTGTGTATGTGAGGTGACATCAGTACCCCTGTGTGTGTGAGGTGACATCAGTACTAGTGTGTGTATGTGAGGTGTCATCACTAACACTGTATGTGAGGTGACATCAGTACCACTGTGTGTAAGGTGACATCAGTACCACTGTATGTATGTAAGATGTCATCAGTACCACTTTGTGTATGTAAGATGACATCACTACCACTCCGTATGTGTGAGGTGTCATGTGGAAGATGATATAACAGCTACAAAATTTCCCCTGTGTTCTCTCCATTATCCGTTTGAGACTACTTTTTTTTTTTTTTAATATATGTTTTCCTTCGTTTTATTATTCTAGATTATTGACATGTATTTGTGGTAGTAAAAGCTTTAGCTTACACAGAAACCACTTAAGTCACTTTTTTTTCTTTGTTGAAACAGGAAACTCCGAGGCAGCAGGAGAAAAGGCCAGACCACCACAGAAGATACTGATGACAATAAACAAGGAGTTAAAAGGTAGTGCTTATTTGTTGTTTCTGTGTTGAAAGTATTGAAATTAACTGTTGTCAGTTTCATGTGTTTGTCTGGTCTCAATGTCCTGTTGCACTTCCTCCCTCCAAAATGTATTATGTCTTGTCCCTACTTTATGTGTTTTAAAAAAAAACACCACATGGATTCTGGTTTGTGTGTCTTTATCCATGTTTGCGCTGTGAGAACTGTAGGCATGACAAATTATTTCCAAGTTATCATTTGAGTATGGCAGAGGGTGTATACTGTCACCACTTGTTTGTTATCTGTATGGATAAGATAGCTAAAGACTAACTGGGGACTTCCTTTGAAGCTGGAGTGTGTTAGCAACAACAAACTGCACAAAGTTAAACGAGTAAAACAGATGTACACACAAAACTCAGGCCTTGGCTCAAAGCCAAAGTCCAAATAGACGAATAACCAGGACTTTTGACAAAGTTTACGACCGGTGAACAAGGAAGAAGAAGGACAGCACAGTAAATAGGACACCAGTTAAACTGAACATCACCAACAAAGAAGAGACATTTAAAATGAACAAAAACAAATTTGAATTTGTTGAGTCCCCCTGCAGATTGTGAGGCCCTAAGCTGCAGCTTAGTTAGCTTATGTCTTAATCGAGTACTGGCTGCATTTGATTTGGTGGGGGGGTGGGGGGGGGGGGGGGGGGGGGTTTGTAAGAGATTTATTTATCCTACAGAGGGGACAAGGATACTTTAGCCATCTACTCAATGTTTCACCTGAAGAGAACGAAGAATTGCAGTCTTATATAGTCATCCTTGATGCCATCTCTGCCAAATTGATTTGAAAAATAAAATTGAAACAGAAATGAAATGCCTACAATGAATCCTAGTTGGGTAACTAGAGGATCCAGTATCAGAAAGGATATCAGGAAAGAAGTGGAGTCGGAACCAGTGCTAAACCATGTCAAAAGACAACTGATCAAGTGGTTTGGACATGTGTCAAGACTTCCACCAGACCGTGCACCACAGACAACCCTGTCACTAAGACATAATGGTAGCAGTGCTAGAGGTCGCCATGCAAGCGATGGATAGATAGAATATCTGAGGCTGTAAATAGCATCATCTGTGTAGCACATATGATAAAGGCTCTCACTCGATGCCTCTTCAGCTTAAAAAATCTGATGGTGAAAGGCAAAACGGGCTAAAGAAGAAGATCAATTCTGTATTGTGGGAATTTGTAGGAGAAAAAAAAAAAAAGAAATTGAAAATTAAAACCATGAAAAACTGGGGTTAAAACTGTTTGGTGAAACATAAAAATATGAAAAACCTAACAAATTATGACTTTCTAGAGCAAATTGACAGACATATAGTCTTGTGTGTGTGTGTTTTTTTTTTTTTCTTTTTCTTGTTGTTTGTGAACATTGTCCATAAATTAAATGTGCATGATGCTTGAGATTTTTCCTTTTTCTTGATTGTTCTACTTCGATCCAGGTTTGTCTGTCAGTGTCATCATTAAAATTTATTTATTTATTTAGAAATGTACAAAATAAATTATTTTGTTCATAACTTTCTTGCATTTGTCCCCAGTGCCCAACTCCTCAACAGACAATCAAATGTTGCCACGGACACAGCTCCCAGTGTTGTGTCGGAAGCCATCAGCATCTCAGATGAAGAGGATGAGGAAGAAGATGCAGGCGCAGCAACTGTCAAGACCATCAAACCTCCTCCGGAAGGTAAGACTACTTTACAGAGTGAGAAGTAAGAGTGTGAATATTCATTATATGTTTGTTTTTTATTCATCCTGCAGTACTAAGATTCTCACCCGTTCAGTTAAGTTGTATATGTGGTTATCAGTGTGAGAGGTCAGTGAAAACTGCCATTTTGTTTCCAGGGATGAGTTTATGGATCGCTGAATCGTGAAATTAGAAGCAGGTTATCCAGAAGCATCATGCATATCTTTGTACTGAATTTAAATAATCTGATTTGTCATTCAGTAAAATGAGTACCCCTTTTCATGTCGGTGATAAATGTATGCCACATTATAGGTTTGAATTTGATCCCTCTTTGTGGTGTAAATGTGTTCGGTCCCTTATGTTTGTTTCCTCTTTGCACGTCATCTTATCTATCCCTCTTTAAGATGTAAATGTGCAATCTGTTATGCTTGTTTCCTCTTTGCATGTCATCTACCCCTCTATGTGGTGTAAATTTGTTCAGTCCCTTATGTTTGTTTCCTCTTTGCATCTCATCTTAACATTCTATCCCTCTTTATGATGTAAATGTGCAGTCTGGTATGTTTGTTTCCTCTTCTCAGATAATCTTACCTGCCCCTCTTTATGATGTGTGTTCAGTCTCTTTTGTTGGTTTCCTCTTATCAGTGCCAAAGGAGAAATTGAAAGCTAGAGCCAGGAAGAGTACTGGAGGCTCCAGGTTTAATCTGTCAACCACTTTCAAGACAAGTCATGAGCCAGTTTCAGAGATGGGTAAAATAATTGTAGTCTTTAATTATAGTTATGTACTGTCCGCCTAAGTCGTCGGTCATTCTAGTTATTTGTTGTTTGTCCTGTGATCAAACCAGCCACTGTTCCTTAGAAAATCTGTTAATTGACAGTGTTGGTGTTCTCAGTCCTGGAGGGATATACAGCACAGTTTTACTTAATTTGTTTATCTGTGTAACTTGTTCATATCTCCCCCACCCCACACCCCCATACACCATTTTACTTATTTCATTTTAATAATATAGCCCCAGATCCTAATTTTTTCCCCCTGTTACACATTTCTTTGAGTTTATGTTGACCTTGGGGTTTTTAGAAGCACTATTGTCTTGTCCTGTATTTAGTACTCGCAGGCAGTTACTTCCTCTGTCGGTTACAGATATAAATATATATGTGTGTGTGGGTGGGTGCGAGTGCATGTATGCATGCCCGCCCGTGCGCGCATATATATATATATATATATATATATATATATATATATATATATATATATATATATATATATATATATATATATATATATATAATATATATATATATATATATATATATATATATATATATATATATATATATATATATATATATATATATATATATATATATATAATATATATATAAATGGACCTTCTCCCATGCTCTTGGGCATATTAGGTATTAAGTAATAATCTCATTTATTTATATTGTGCTGTAGGTGTCATTAATGATTTCATAATTATATTGTGTTGTGGCTGTCATTATTAATCTCATTAAATTAAATTGTGCTGTAGATGTCATTAATGATTTCATCATTTATATTGTGTTGTAGGTGTCATTAATAATCTCATTTTTTTTAAATTGTGCTGTAGATGTTATTAATAATCTCATTTATTTATATTGTGCTGTAGATGTCATTAATAATCTCATTTATTTATATTGTGCTGTAGATGTCATTAATAATCTCATTTATTTATATTGTGTTGTAGGTGTCATTAATAATCTCATTTTTTTTTATATTGTGCTGTAGGTGTCATTAATAATCTCATTTATTTATATTGTGCTGTAGATGTCATTAATGAGAAAAAAGAAAGGGCTCCTACCAGATCATTCTTCAATGATGACACAGAGTGTTACATAATGGATGCCAAGTCCATGGGCAACCTAGGCAGATATCTCAATGTAAGTTCTGCTTCATCGTAACAGTTGTTTGTGTATGCTAGATTTTTATTTGCATGTTATGTTGGTCCATGTTATTAGATTGACAGAAATGAAAAGTTCAGTGGTTAACTATTGATGGGAAGATGGATGTATGCATTTATAGATGATGGGTGTATGTATTATTATTATTAAGTCATCTTTATTACTTTTTGAAATATCTTGACAAATTTGAATACAACTTTGGCTACTTTCCACTTAAAATATTATATTTTCAATCAATATCTATGGAAATATGTTGATGTTAGCCCTCAAAATTAATTTTCTTGTAATCTTTAAATAGAAAATATCTACAGAATTCATTGTTTTCAGTAGATATAATCAAATTATATTGGGGTTATTTAACTTGTCCTTAACCAACATTTTCTTTCCAGTGCCAAATTAACAGAACAAAGCAAAATCAAAACACCAGAAAAGAAATTGTGCGTAACCTAGGGGCAACACCACACACAGATAAACCAGTGTGTAACAACTGATTAGACAAAGTTCTATGGCTAAAGGGTTGTGAGAGCAGTTTCATAATTCCAGAATCTTGGGTTTGATTGAGAAAACTACTTTGCATGGATTTCAGCTGTCTTATTCTTTGCATTCACTGGCTGTAAACTCCTGGCAGAAAGTTCAGGCTGTTCATCCACTTCTGGAGCTTGGTCCTCCTCTAGAAAAACTTGAGTTTTGCCTGCACATCCGTTTAACAGATCTGGCTTATTTGTATGCATACTTTTTTTTTTAAGTTTTTTTTTTTTTTGCCTCTTGTGCGGATGCACTCCGACTTTAAAAGAAAGTACCCTGTTTAGCTGACTTTTATGACACTATTGTTAGGGAAATACTGGGTCTGCTATCCCCCCTCCCTCACCCGTCCCCACAATGGGGCCCCGGAACCCTCGCCATGAGTTTTCAACAGTGTTACAAGCATTGACCATTGGAAAGCATTTGCATAGTATTGAACATAAACTTTACTCGTTAAACTACTAATGGCCAACAAATGCTGCTGTAGGTTTGTGTCATCTGTCAACAATATGCAACTATCTGTTGTATTGTTAATTTGTATTGGCAATTTGTGTCAACAGCACAGCTGCACCCCCAATGTGTTTGTGCAGAACATCTTTGTGGACACCCATGATCTCAGGTTTCCTTGGGTAGCCTTTTTTGCTGGACAGTAAGTCTGTTGTTTTCATGTTTAACCATGCCTCATATAGGGTGTTGTCCATGTACATGTTTTACCATGTCTTATATACAGTGTTGTCAATGTACATGTTTTACCATGTCTCACATATAAGTGTTGTCAGTGTACATGTTTTACCATGTCTCACATATAAGTGTTGTCAGTGTACATGTTTTACCATGTCTCACATATAAGTGTTGTCAGTGTACATGTTTTACCATGTCTCACATATAAGTGTTGTCAGTGTACATGTTTAACCATGTCTCATATATAGTGTTGTCAGTGTACATGTTTTACCATGTCTCACATATAGTGTTGTCAGTGTACATGTTTAACCATGTCTCACATATAGTGTTGTCAGTGTACATGTTTTACCATGTCTCACATATAAGTGTTGTCAGTGTACATGTTTAACCATGTCTCATATATAGTGTTGTCAGTGTACATGTTTTACCATGTCTCACATATAGTGTTGTCAGTGTACATGTTTAACCATGTCTCACATATAGTGTTGTCAGTGTACATGTTTAACCATGTCTCACATATAGTGTTGTCAATGTACATGTTTAACCATGTCTCACATATAGTGTTGTCAGTGTACATGTTTAACCATGTCTCACATATAGTGTTGTCAGTGTACATGTTTAACCATGTCTCACATATAGTGTTGTCAATGTACATGTTTAACCATGTCTCACATATAGTGTTGTCAGTGTACATGTTTAACCATGTCTCACATATAAGTGTTGTCAGTGTACATGTTTAACCATGTCTCACATATAGTGTTGTCAGTGTACATGTTTAACCATGTCTCACATAAAGTGTTGTCAGTGTACATGTTTAACCATGTCTCACATACAGTGTTGTCAGTGTACATGTTTAACCATGTCTCACATATAGTGTTGTCAGTGTACATGTTTAACCATGTCTCACATATAGTGTTGTCAGTGTACATGTTTAACCATGTCTCACATATAGTGTTGTCAGTGTACATGTTTAACCATGTCTCACATATAGTGTTGTCAGTGTACATGTTTTACCATGTCTCATATAAAGTGTTGTCAGTGTACATGTTTTACCATGTCTCACATAAAGTGTTGTCAGTGTACATGTTTAACCATGTCTCACATACAGTGTTGTCAGTGTACATGTTTAACCATGTCTCACATATAGTGTTGTCAGTGTACATGTTTAACCATGTCTCACATATAGTGTTGTCAGTGTACATGTTTAACCATGTCTCACATATAGTGTTGTCAGTGTACATGTTTAACCATGTCTCACATATAGTGTTGTCAGTGTACATGTTTAACCATGTCTCACATATAGTGTTGTCAGTGTACATGTTTAACCATGTCTCACATATAGTGTTGTCAGTGTACATGTTTTACCATGTCTCACATATAGTGTTGTCAGTGTACATGTTTAACCATGTCTCATATAAAGTGTTGTCAGTGTACATGTTTAACCATGTCTCACATAAAGTGTTGTCAGTGTACATGTTTTACCATGTCTCACATATAGTGATGTCAGTGTACATGTTTAACCATGTCTCATATATAGTGTTGTCAGTGTACATGTTTAACCATGTCTCACATAAAGTGTTGTCAGTGTACATGTTTAACCATGTCTCACATATAGTGTTGTCAGTGTACATGTTTTACCATGTCTCACATAAAGTGTTGTCAGTGTACATGTTTTACCATGTCTCATATATAGTGTTGTCAGTGTACATGTTTAACCATGTCTCACATATAGTGTTGTCAGTGTACATGTTTAACCATGTCTCACATATAGTGTTGTCAGTGTACATGTTTTACCATGTCTCACATATAGTGTTGTCAGTGTACATGTTTAACCATGTCTCACATATAGTGTTGTCAGTGTACATGTTTAACCATGTCTCACATATAGTGTTGTCAGTGTACATGTTTTAACCATGTCTCACATATAGTGTTGTCAGTGTACATGTTTTACCATGTCTCACATATAGTGTTGTCAGTGTACATGTTTAACCATGTCTCACATATAGTGTTGTCAGTGTACATGTTTAACCATGTCTCACATATAGTGTTGTCAGTGTACATGTTTAACCATGTCTCACATATAGTGTTGTCAGTGTACATGTTTTACCATGTCTCATATATAGTGTTGTCAGTGTACATGTTTAACCATGTCTCACATATAGTGTTGTCAGTGTACATGTTTTACCATGTCTCACATATAGTGTTGTCAGTGTACATGTTTAACCATGTCTCACATATAGTGTTGTCAGTGTACATGTTTAACCATGTCTCACATAAAGTGTTGTCAGTGTACATGTTTAACCATGTATCACATATAGTGTTGTCAGTGTACATGTTTAACCATGTCTCACATATAGTGTTGTCAGTGTACATGTTTTACCATGTCTCATATATAGTGTTGTCAGTGTACATGTTTAACCATGTCTCACATATAGTGTTGTCAGTGTACATGTTTTACCATGTCTCACATATAGTGTTGTCAGTGTACATGTTTAACCATGTCTCACATATAGTGTTGTCAGTGTACATGTTTAACCATGTCTCACATACAGTGTTGTCAATGTACATGATTTACCATGTCTTATATACAATATGGTGTTTAGTTGAAAAATCTAGGCCGAGGTTTGTAACGTAGGGTAGTCTAGTTTGTCTTGAGAAACATCACTGCAAGGATATCTCCATAAGAAGTCTTGTCATCAGCAGAGTACACGGAGAAACTAAGAGGTTTAATCAGAATGTGTGTTTATCAAAAACTACATATACAGTACGTTTTTCATGAGGGGGGGGGGGGGGGGGAGGGGGGGGGGGCTGTATTGCAGGGGATTTTTACATATTTAAGTGCTACCTAGGCAGCTGCCTATAATCCTCTTTTTTTTAGTGTCGATAAATCTTTTAATTTTAACACATCAAGGCACGCACAGACGCTTCAAATTATTTTATACAATTTTTTTAATGGTTTGCATTCGTATCTGCTCCCAGAATTGAGGAGAAATATTCCAGCTACAAGTGACCTTTTTGGTAAAAGTCCACATAAATTCACTTGAGTTAGATGTAGACACAGTTTATCCTCAGACTAATTTCAGTAACAACCGCTTAGGAAAGATTGTTGTTTTAGTTTTATTGTCACTAGATTTAGTTTGTTACAAGAAGTGGATATTTTGTTTTTGTTTGCATGCTGAAAAAAGACTCAAGTCCAGAGATGGATGAACAGCCAGAATTTTATTAGAGTTACAGCCGGTGAATGCGAAGAAGACTGCAATTTCATTTTACTCAGGAAGTAGTAGCACTTGAATATTTTGGCACCTTTCTTGTTTCACCTATTTTCACAGTAAAAATGTTAGCTGGTGCATTGTAGTAAGATGACTTGTACATTTTCTTTGTTATTTTCTCTGTGTTTATCATGTTTCTTGTGAAACAAAAATATTTACTACTAATACTAATCATTATTATTTTTTTTCAACACACTTTTTCCTGTGATAAGATAGGATGTCACATCTGTGTACATAAAACAGTCTATGTACAATTTGCATCTTTCTCTTCAGGTATATTCGAGCGGGTACCGAGCTGACCTGGGATTATAATTATGAGGTGGGAAGTGTTCCAGATAAAGTGCTCTACTGTTACTGTGGATCCTCGATGTGCAGAGGTCGACTCTTGTGATGCTCTGTGGTCAGAACTCAAAAGCTGTATTGCATTTTATGTATATATGTTGTATTGTTTTGATGACATTTTGATGTTAATTTTATTAAAAGAAATAAATTCTGTATTTTTGTCTTTGAAATATGTTTGTTTCACATGTCATACTTCATTGTAAATTTGCAGCAGTCTTACAGATCTGAGATTTTATGTAGGATATTGTAGGAGAGATGTTCAGTCTGTCTGTCTGTCCATCCATCCTTCCATCCACCCAAAAACCCAACCAGCCATATCTACCTGTCTGTCTATTCCTGTATAGAGAGGGTTAGAATATGTATGGTAGACAGATTAAAGCAAAGAGAGATTTTTGTTCTTCGATGGTGGGAAACTTGTATGATATATATCTTTTGACATGTAAAATCCACATTAAAATGTATCCTCTGTGAAGAAATCACTTTTTGTGGGGCTATTTTCCAGGTGTTCATAGACTACAGCCACAGTCACATTTTAAGATACAAGAAAAATTAGCCACACTCACATTTTAAGGTCCAAGAAGAATTAGCCACACTCACATTTTAAAGTCGGGGTAAAATACTCTGATCAGTGATGTTTGATGTTATATTTGTTGGAGGAGTGGTTGAGTATGTTTGATGTTATATTTGTTGGAGGAGTGGTTGAGTATGTTTGATGTTATATTTGTTGGAGGAGTGGTTGAGTATGTTTGATGTTATATTTGTTGGAGGAGTGGTTGAGTATGTTTGATGTTATATTTGTTGGAGGAGTGGTTGAGTATGTTTGATGTTATATTTGTTGGAGGAGTGGTTGAGTATGTTTGATGTTATATTTGTTGGAGGAGTGGTTGAGTTGTAGAGTTTGTTGTTTTAACATTTCCTTAGATTTCATCTGAAAGTGTGAACATAGAGAAGTTGTTTGACCAGTAACTGAGAAGTTGTTTGACCAGTAATTGTGTTTGTAAATCTGTTTGCTTCACAAGCATAGCAATTAGTTTTTTTCTTTTTCTTCTGCCTTTCTAGCTCCCCAATGGAGCACAGGCCCTCAGCCAACTCACACCAAGTCATTTCATCCTTCGCCATCAAATGCAGCTTTCCTCTTGTCCCCATGTTTAGACTGCAGTAGTTATATAGCTTAGAGGTTAATGAATGCGTTTAACAATGTCAGGGCCCTCAAATCCTGAGACACAAATCCATCATTATGATCTGGAGAGAATGGTACAGCTGGGAGTGACCCAAAAATCTGGTCGACACTTTACGCTCAGAGGAAAAGCAAGATGGACAAATAAATCAAACTGCTACTAGCACAGTCAGAATCGCAACTCTTTTGCTAGCTGGTGAATATGAGGATGGAGCACTTATGGGAGTGTCCTGAGTGCTGCTCAACACTCAAGTGATAGGATCTAGTGTCCACGGTGGGTGGTTTATTAAATTATTTTTTTTTAAAGCTGAAAGATATTGGGGCCTCACCACATAATACTCGCAATGACAGCACTATAGCTAACCTTCATTGTGCAGGGGGCTGCGTGGTCTCGAGGCATGGTGTCCGCCTCGAGTGCTAGAGGTTCCGGGTTCAATCCTTGGTAAGGGCTGAGATTTTTTTTCACGTGGAATTGGACTTCTAGTAATTCCCCCTGGTCTCTGGGTAGTGAGATCAGAAGACCATATATATTGTTGTGCACGTAAAAAATCCATTGGCAGTTGGAAATTGAAAATAGTAGCCCAATTGCACTGCCCAGGCAAAATTTACCCAAAGTATTTCAAGATACTCGCTGGTGCCACAGAGCCTGTGCACTGTGCTGAGCTTCTTCAGACTCAGTCTTGAGTTAGAAAAAGAACGGAGCACTTTAAAAAACCATGTATACACCCGAGTGCCATGATGTTGATCCGTTGTTCAATGTCTTGTGTTAAATGAGACATTCTTCCAGACTGAAATCTTATTTAAAGCATAGATATATTTCTGAAAGTGATACTATGTTTCTTAAATGTTGTATATAGCATTTGATAGAATAACATTGAGGCTATAATTGTGAGAAAATGAACACATTCACATTATGCCCTTAATGTGGTGGAAGCTGCAGTTGTGTAGTGGCTAGAAGCTTGCTTGTAGATCCGAAGGTCGTGGGGTCAGGTCCTGAGAGAGCCAGACTCTTTTTTTTTTAAATGACCTTGGCTCCCAGGTCAACCTAGCCTTAAACAGGTACCAGGTACAGTCCTGCGAAGTAAAGGCGGCCGGTATGATGTTGACCACATCACCCACAGAGTGTCCGTCGGTCTGTAAAATATAGGTCTAGTCCTGTATGCCCAATATGCCTGTAGGCGGGGAACGGTGTCCTTTACTTTAATCTGGTATCTGTTTTCTATCACCTGTCCCTTAAGGGAGCATAGGTACTCAGCTAGCGGATCTTTTGTTGTCTTGAATGCCTCACCCGTATCCTCCACATTTCACTTTGATTCCCTTCTGGATTTTGTGTGTGGATGGGGGGTCCTTGGTTTATTCCTTTGACATTATGGGTTTAACTGCAGAGACATTCTAGTTATTTTGTTATGATGCTTTCTCGGTGCATCCTATCCACTGTCAGCATCTTTTCTTCACCTCTTGATTCAGTCAATTGTTTTGTTTTCTATCAAAACTCTACATTATTTTGGTAAACTCCCGATTAATTATTAGTAACGTACATGATCTTTTTTCCATCAGACATGTAATGCTAGACTCGGGTTTATAGTCTATCAGCACTTAAAGGTTGAAATTGCCAACATCACATAGACTGCCTTTATTTCCCATGAAATTTCCTGATAGCATTTTTAAGCTGGGTCAACCAGGGAGCCGAGGTTGATTGTTTTCTCCAGGTCTACCCACTGTACATTTGACCTCATTTGGAGTTGCATTGTTTTTATTTTGTGTGCTTGTGTTTTTACCTTTTGAAAGCAGCTATGACCTTTTGTTTTGTTCCCTGTGTGGTCTGAAGCACCCATTTTGTATGTGGGGGGGGGGGGGGGGGGTGAGAAGAATAAACCCACTCCGTAAACAATAGTTCCTGTCATAAAAGGTGACTTCTTCTTCTTCGATCCTTCTGTCAGAAAACTTATATCAGGAGACCAGTAGCCTTTATGAAAGCTATTGTGCAGTCCACATCCTCTTGTGTACCATACAGTTTTGTCTTCATTGTGGTTGAAACAGGCCAGATTGCGTCTCTGTTGTCAATATACAGTTGACAGTGTTGGAGCACATACATGCTCAGCATTTTCGGGTGCCATGCTGCAGGGACACATCTCCGTGTTTCCTACACCGACAAATTTTAACATATGTTGACGAAGTCTGTTGTGTCCAGTCCTTTGTCTGAATATAATACACTGTCCCTCTCTAGAGAGGCAATGAAACGAGTCTTGGGGAGAGAATCTGGTGTGTGAAACCACAGTGAAATTTATACACGAGACAAAATTGCTGATATAGACAACTTATTTCAGGCGAACAAAAGAAGAAGAAGAAGAATCTGGTGTGTGTATCCAGCTATCTTTCTTAGATACTAGATTGTATTAATGTTTTTGTCTCTTGGTGGGTTAAGTCACTATTTAGCTGTACCATGTCACTGCCGCTTTTGGCCAAACTGTCCGCTATTTCATTGCCCTCCAAGCCACAGTTACCTAGAATCCACTGCAGTACAGATTGTTCTACTGAAGAACCTAAGTGAATCAGCTGTTGCATCAAGTCAACTGAGAGTCTTTTGGGTTAACTAGTTGCTTGTAGAATTGAAATAACATAAGTCAGAAAGTGTGCTCTTGTCCATTCAAGAAAGCTTTTATGTGACTAATTGGCGGTTTTCCTTTAAAGTCGAGGTGTAGCTTCATTACAGGCTAGGAACCAACATTCTGCATACCAGTAAGCCACAGATTTGAAGGCAATAAGTCACAGATTTGCAGGCAATAAATAAGTCACAGGTTTGCAAGCTATAAGTCACAGGTTTGCAGGCTATAAGTCACAGATTTTCAGGCAATAAATAAGTCACAGATTTGCAGGCAATAAGTCACAGATTTGCAGGCAATAAGCCACAGATTTGCAGGCAATAAGTCACAGATTTGCAGGCAATAAGTCACATATGTGCAGGCAATAAGTCACAGATTTTCAGGCAAAAAAGTTATGTGATCTAACTTAGTGCTGGAGTCCACTCAGACTTTTAAAAAAAATAGGTAGTGGAAAATGTTTTGTGGGTAAGGGCCACAGACAAGGCACTGATCACCTTGACAACTATGCAGCCATGGGACTGTTTACCTAATGGTGATCACAGGATGACATGAGCACAGCTGGTCATGCATGTTCCTGTTTACCTTATGGTGACTATCGAATGACATGAGCACAGCTGGTCATGCATGTTCCTGTTTACCTTATGGTGACTGTGGAATGACATGAGCACACCTGGTCATGCATGTTCCATTTTACCTTATGGTGACTGTGGAATGACATGAGCACACCTGGTCATGCATGTCACCTATTTACCTTATGGTGACTGTCGAATGCCATGAGCACACCTGGTCATGCATGTTCCATTTTACCTTATGGTGACTGTGGAATGACATAAGCACACCTGGTCATGCATGTTCCATTTTACCTAATGGTGGCCTTATGGGGTCCTAACATAACCTAATGATTTAACAGAGTTTCTGGGACTTATACACAGGTGATACTCATCCGAATATGGGCACTTCGTGTCACGGGTGTTTATCGCTTGTTATGCGGTCCTAGTGGGGTTGAACTTTATTCATTCTGTTGCCCTGGAAAGCACAGTGGGACTAGTATAGTGAATTCTTTGCCTTTCTTGATATGCAAGCCACAGTGTAATACTCAGAACACCAATTACACCAGTTGCTGAGCCATCCTTGAAGATTCTAACATAATCAGATCAACAAAAACACCCGTGTTTACACATTTTTATTGGGTCCTATCAGAAACATATGTGTAGACAGAGAGATAGTGGCAAATATTCTGACAGAGATGGTGGCAAATATTTAGCAGAGAGATAGTGGCAAATTTCACGACAGAGAGGTAGCTGGAAATATCACGACAGAGAGCTAGTGGCAAAAATCATGACAGAGAGATAGTGGCAAATATGTTAGAGACAGAGAGTGGCAAATATCACGACAGAGAGATAGTGGCAAAAATCGCAACTGGCAAGTCATGTTATATCATAGGCATTACGTCAAAGTCACCTAACTGCAGCTTCAGCGATTTTTTTGTCAGTTTATTTTTTCACCACTCCTAATTGACACTTTTCTGCACAGTGCGCCAAAAGCAAATATGTGAGTTTCTACATTAAATAGGTCAAAGTGAGATATTACTTTTCGCGCAAATACATTTATATGCCAGTGTGATATTTTTTTTACAGAGATCTCAGCATTCTCGATCATGAATTTAGCACAGTTGTCTTTGGAATAATGCCAACGAATTATTTAGTTTATTGCTTTTCTTTATCAAAGTGTACATTCATTGAGAGATGTTTTCGCCTTGCTGTATATCTATCTCTTGGGGCATTTAGGCAATGTCTAGTTAAAATACCCCAGGCAGATAATGGACGATGAACATATCTACTGTCCCCGGGTTCCACAAGGTGGGCGAACCAGATCAGGGATGTTGCATTTCAGTGTGGCCTCATCGTAAACCATCTCTGGAAAAAAGGCATTACATTTGTTGTGATCAGTGATTTAAACAAGAAAGGAAAGAAGGAAAAGAAAAACAAAGGCTCTTTTTCCAAGAGTATTGTCACGGGCCGAGAATAGTAATGAGCAGATAAGGGAAATGTTTTAACGTGACAAACACTAGGAGTGGAGTGAATAAAAGTTTTAAAATTATTAATATTCTTTAGGACCTAATTATTGAGGGGGAACTGGCTCACAAACAGTATAGTTTTCGTAAAATCAAATACTTTGGCTGTGTTATAAACGTCATGATGCTTGGGAGGGGGGGGGGGGGGGGGGGGGGGGGGGGTGGGGGGGGGGGGGGGGTCTCTTTTTGCCACAACTTAGTGTAGAACACTGTACTCATACTGGACACGTCTACCGTGTGAAGGGGCGGTTAGTGAAGACTGTTTTTTTTTTTTTTTTTTTTTAAATTTAGGTCATAAAATAGTATATCTGTTTCAGCAGCGAGGGTCTATCGACATTGGAGATTAAAGGTTCGATTGTGGGCATGGTAACTGTTGCTTTGGATTTTTATGTTGTCTGATTTGCCCCTTAACTTTCTACTTCTTTCTGTGAGTGCACATCAGTATATGTCTGTTTATTATTTATTGGAAAGGTGGTTGGGGGGAAAGGGGGGGGGGGGGGGGGGAGAGACAAAGAAAAAGCAGTTTCTTAAATGTTTGATTACATTGGGATGTGTTATCGGTGGAGCTTTTTACCCACAGATTGTCGTGTCGCAGAGTTGTGAGATATGTATAGAGCTCGCAGTTTTGTAAAGTAAAGGCGGCCGGTATGATGTTGAACACATCACACATCCACTGCTGATTGGTCTCTATAATATAGGTCTAGTTCTGCATGCCCAATACCCCCGAAGGCGTGGAAAAGGGTCCTTTTACTTTTTTTACTTTTTTAATTTGAGGCGAGGTCAAAGAGGGATGCTTCCCGTCAGCCTTTTGTCATGACCGGGAAGGGTGTCAGCACAAGAACTGATACACCCTGTTGGGGGTCGCCAGCTGTGGAAAGGAATTATTGTCCCCTGCCAGTGGACATGCCTTTGACCCTACATGTTTCTGCTTCTGTCCGTCCTATTCTGTAGGGTTGCCATCCCAATATGTTTGAAATTGTATATGTACCTCATATCTGTTGTCTTTTATCTAATTTTGGTGGCCAAGTGTAGGACAAACATGGTGGTCAAGTGTAGGACACACATGGTGGTCAAGTGTAGGACACACATGGTGGTCAAGTGTAGGACAAACATGGTGGTCAAGTGTAGGACACACATGGTGGCCAAGTGTAGGACACACATGATGGCCAAGTGTAGGACAAACATGGTGGTCAAGTGTAGGACAAACATGATGGTCAAGTGTAGGACAAACATGGTGGCTAAGTGTAGGACAAACATGATGGCCAAGTGTAGGACAAACATGATGGTCAAGTGTAGGACAAACATGGTGGCCAAGCAAGTGTAGGACAAACATGGTGGTCAAGTGTAGGACAAACATGATGGCCAAGTGTAGGACAAACATGGTGGTCAAGTGTAGGACAAACATGGTGGCCAAGTGTAGGACAAACATGATGGCCAAGTGTAGAACAAACATGATGGCCAAGTGTAGGACACACATGGTGGTCAAGTGTAGGACAAACATGGTGGCCAAGTGTAGGACAAACATGGTGGTCAAGTGTAGGACAAACATGGTGGTCAAGTGTAGGACACACATGATGGCCAAGCAAGTGTAGGACAAACATGATGGCCAAGCAAGTGTAGGACAAACATGGTGGCCAAGTGTAGGACAAACATGGTGGTCAAGTGTAGGACACACATGGTGGCTAAGTGTAGGACAAACATGGTGGCCAAGTGTAGGACAAACATGATGGCCAAGTGTAGGACACACATGGTGGTCAAGTGTAGGACAAACATGGTGGTCAAGTGTAGGACACACATGATGGCCAAGCAAGTGTAGGACAAACATGATGGCCAAGTGTAGGACAAACATGATGGCCAAGTGTAGGACAAACATGGTGGTCAAGTGTAGGACAAACATGGTGGTCAAGTGTAGGACACACATGGTGGTCAAGTGTAGGACAAACATGGTGGTCAAGTGTAGGACAAACATGGTGGCCAAGTATAGGACAAACATGGTGGCTAAGTGTAGGACACACATGGTGGCCAAGTGTAGGACAAACATGGTGGCCAAGTGTAGGACAAACATGGTGGTCACGTGTAGGACACACATGATGGCCAAGTGTAGGACAAACATGGTGGTCAAGTGTAGGACAAACATGGTGGTCAAGTGTAGGACAAACATGGTGGTCAAGTGTCACATGGTGGTCAAGTGTAGGACAAACATGGTGGTCAAGTGTATTACACACATGGTGGCCAAGTGTAGGACAAACATGGTGGCCAAGTGTAGGACACACATGGTGGTCAAGTGTAGGACAAACATGGTGGCCAAGCAAGTGTAGGACAAACATGGTGGCCAAGTGTAGGACACACATGGTGGCCAAGTGTAGGACAAACATGGTGGCCAAGTGTAGGACAAACATGGTGGCCAAGCAAGTGTAGGACAAACATGGTGGCCAAGTGTAGGACACACATGGTGGCCAAGTGTAGGACAAACATGGTGGCCAAGTGTAGGACACACATGATGGCCAAGTGTAGGACAAACATGGTTGCCAAGCAAGTGTAGGACAAACATGGTTGCCAAGCAAGTGTAGGACAAACATGGTGGCCAAGTGTAGGACAAACATGGTTGCCAAGCAAGTGTAGGACAAACATGGTTGCCAAGCAAGTGTAGGACAAACATGGTGGCCAAGTGTAGGACAAATATCTTCTTGAAAATTATTTTTCTGTACAGTTTCGGGGTGTCGTTGTAGTATGTATCTTCTACTTCTTTGTCTGGCTCAGTGGCTGGAAGTCTGGCTTATCTGTTGTAGTCTGTACGTTTCTCTCCTCTCAGACAGATGCAGTCCGACTTGGAAGAAAACATCGATCCTGTTGTCAACGTTGGTCAGGCTGCCGGGTGGCAACTTGTTTCCAGGATGACTGCGCAGATGAGTAGATAGGCCTTGACCAGTGTGAGTCTTGGTCCTGATGCCCCAGCTGGTGTGGTTTCAGTACTTATGCATCCCATTAGGTGTATGAATCTCACAGTGTGTCCCTTGATAAAGAGTCCGATCAACATGACAATGCTAGACCACATACGGCTCGGTTAACTCAGGAGAACATTAACCTTCTAGCTAGGGTGTGAACTTCTGGAATAAGATTTAGAAAACAGAACAGGTAGTTCTATGCAGCAGGTCTGGGAGGACTGATAAAATGATGGGGTGTTTTTGGAAATTATGTTGAAACAAGGGACAGTGTGTATGTGTAAAAATAAACATTTTCCAAGTTATCGTCTATAGTTTCATTTAAACAACCTTTTGTGACTTACTTTTTGACTTCCCCTTGTAACATATCTGAATAAATATAGAATGTATTCTCATCGGCACCTTTCCGTCTTTCCAGACGATAGTGTTATATATTGCGCTATGAGGAGACATGAGACTCACAACCCATGGCGATGGCGAGTGTGACTAGCAAGACCCGTGTCAAGAAAAGTCTTCCACAATGATAGCATGAATTAATCAAGTAACAGAAAGTATTGTGAACGGCACTCATAGAAAGAAGTAGAAAGATAGAAGAACACACTAAGATACATGGATCTTAGTGCACTTGTATTCATGGCGAGGCGCAGACGCCGTCTAGAGGTGACAGGTTCAATTCCCGGCACGGTAACTATAGCTTTCGATTTTTATGTTGTCTAGTGTGTTCTTCTATCTTTCTACTTCTTTCTATGAGTGCCGTTCACAATACTTTCTGTTACTTGATTAATTCATAATATTTAACGGCCTCAAACGGTTCCCCCCTCTGTTTATTTACACAATGATAGCATGGGATTTCAGTACCATTGTTGTCAACATTTGTGTTTAATCCGGTGTTTTTTTTCCCCAGACGCTCAGCTCTCATCCTTTCTGCAATCGATTCTTCCTTCAGTCTCATTCCCTTCTTGATATACCCTTTCCACACAACACAGTCCATGGCATTTTGTTCCCATGAGTCCGCCTTAGTACCCGCTCTCCCATCCTCTATTCTCCAGGTGTGACCCAGCCACCTGAGCCTTCGTAAACTGAGCATGGAAAAGACTGTTGTAGTACCTGCTTTTTCCAGTATACCTCAGTGTTTGTGATTTTGTCTTGCCACTTAACGCCAATTATTCTTTTTAGGCATCGTATGTGAAAGCTGTTATGCCGTCTCTCCTGGTGCAAATAGGTTGACCAAGTTTCACTGCCATAAAAGAGAGTGCAGATAACACAAGCATTGTAGACAAGGGTTTTTGTTTTAAGTGTGAGCTTTTTGTTCTCCCAAACTCTCTTTGTCAATCTGCTCATTGTTATAGCTGCCTTACCTATCCTGATGTTGACTTCTTGGTCCAACGATAGTTTACTATTCACTGTGGACCCAGATGGGTAAAATGGTCTACTGTCTCAAGCTCTTCACCGTCAATGTAGAATGTAAGTCTGTCATCAACTCTTTGCACCATAACCTGTCTTCTTTTTGCTGACTGTTAGTCAAAATTCACAGCACGCATCAGCAAAAGCAGATAGTAAACATTGCAGCTCCTCTGAGTGGGTGGTTATTGCGGCATCATCTGCAAACAGCAGTTCTCTAATAAGTACCTTTCTTATCCTGGTTTTGGCCTTTAGCCTGCGAGCATTGTAAAGGCTGGCCTCAGATCAAGAATGAATGAATATACCACCCTCCTGATCCTGAAAGGCGTGTGTCAAAAGAAGTGAAAAGTATATTCCAAGGAGGGTAGGAGCAAGTACACACCCCTGCTTCACCCCATTTTTGTTTACAAACTCCTCCGATGTTACACCATCAACGTTGATTGTACCTTTCATACCTGTGTGGAACGACTCAATAATGCTCAGTAGAGTAGGTGGACACCCAATCTTCTTCAGTACGTTGAACAGACCTTTTCGACTAACCAAATTAAATGCCCTGGTAAGATTAATAAAAGCAACATACAGTGGTTGATTTTGTTCCCGGCATTTTTCCTGCAACTGTCGTAATGAAAATATTATATCAGTGGTAGATCGGTTTCCACTAAATCCACACTGGGACTCTGGATAAACGCGATCCCCCAGAATCTGGAGTCTTCGCAGAACAATTCTCGCAAGCACTTTTCCAACAGTGAACAGCAGTGATATTCCCCTGTAATTATTGCAGTCACTCCGATCACACCTGTTCTTGTACATAGTTATAATGATTGTGTTTTTGAAATTTTGCGGAAACTCTCCCTCTTGCCAGCAGAGTGTTATTAGCTGATGGATGTGTGGGGTTAGAATGTCTTTCCCACGCCTGATGATTTCAGTAGGAATTCCATCTCTGCCTGGGGCTTTCCCTGAAGCCAATTCATCAATAGCATTCCCAACTTCTACAACTGTTGGAATTGTGTCCAGATAGTCAAGAGCTGGTAGAGTCACCATGGCATTAAGAGCACCATCTGCTAGTTTAATAACTGAGTAAAGCTCCAAATAATGTTCCACCCATCTATCTAGCTGCTTCTTCTTGTCATTAGTAATCTCCCCATTCAATTTCTTTAGTGGTGCACTTTTTAACCTTCTAGGGCGGGAACTTCTGGAATGTGATTTAGAAAACAGAGCAGGCAGTTCTATGCAGCAGGTCTGGGAGGACTGATAAAATAATGGGGTGTTGGTGGAAAATATGTTGACAAATAAAAGGACAGTGTGTGTAAAATTAAACGCTTTCCAGGTTATCGTCTAAAGTTTCATTTAAACAACCATTTGTGACTTCCCCTCGTAAATATATGTGAAAGAATATAGAATATATGAACTCGTACTTAAGACGCGCACCTATGTATGTTCCTTTTTTTTTTGAAAAAGGGGGGGGGGGGGGTGGGGGGAACCTATCCCTCATATAATTTTTTACCGGTGGGAGCTCGCTTAGCCTTTTCCCATCTGCTAAATTCTTTCGGGTAATGGAGAAATGCGGAGGGGAGCCTCATGTAGCCCGCCTCCCTTCTTCCCCCATATATGCGTCCGGGCATTAGAAACATAACACAACTGTCTTGTGAGACTTACTGAAAAGGCAGCTTTGCAGCTCACCGGCCTGTCCCGAATTACAGGTGAAGAATGTATTGCAGTCGTCCAAGAGATCAGCGTACACACCGTCAGACTTTCCGTCACAGAGACCGCAGTTCTCAGTGCGACCTTCTCGCCTGCATCATAGATAAAGAACGAGTCAGTAAAAGATCCGTCCCCGACAGTGGTACATCGGGCATATGTTACTAAGCCAACGAGCTGATTATTGCGATTCACGGAAGCAACAGCTTTTTTTTTTTAAATATCCAGAAACCATGAGTTGACCCTTTGGCTCGGTACTATGGATATCGAAACCCTTCGACCTTGATTCCACGATAGATAACTAAAATCTGTGAGAAATATGGTTTTTCTGCCTACCCCTGGGCGTGAACCCAGACATCAAGGAGTTCGTCGTCCGGTAGCCGCGCAGTCAGGTTTAACCAACTGAGCTAGCGAGCGGGGCAAGCAACAGCTATAAAACAGGTTCGGTCCAGAATTTTGCAGACAAAAGGACATGATTGTCACCTTGCGTTTACCTTGGTGAAACAGTTACTTTTTCAATTTAGTCACTTGGTTCACTTGGAAGCATTCATTTATTTTCTAAATTCTAATCAGTTGATACAGTAGTATGCACCCAATGAGATACAGCGAAATATGCCCGGAAATAAATTGTATAATTTATCGTTTGTGTATGTGTTCAAATTCCCAACTCTCGCGTGTGGGTTCCGGGGCCCTATTATGAGGGAGGGGGGGGGGGGTAATAGACTCACTGCCAACCCAAAAGCATGTCGTAAGAGTCGTCTAACTGGGAGCTTCCTTCGAAGTCGGAGTGCATCTGCCTGCGAGGCAAGGAACCAGCAGTCTGCATACAAATGAGTCAGATCTGTAAAACGGATACACACGCATTACTCAGGTTTTGGAACTGGACTGCAGTCCAGAAGAGGATGAACAACCAGAACTTTCCTCACAATAGAGAAACATTCCGTGTCTACAACATCTGCTAAAGTCAAAGTGTCTGTCTCACAACACCAAGATCAAAATATATACAACGTTGATAAGACCAGTCGAGTTATATGGTTCTGAAACTTGGAGCACAACTTAAAGGGATGAAGCCTTATTACAGGTTTTCGAAAACAGAGTCTTACGACTAATCTTTGGACCCAATAAAGATGCAAACAGCGGTGGAGAGTGAGAAGCAACAACGAAATTCATAATCTGTTCACCACTGATCACTGGCATCATGAGCGCTAATAGACTGAAATTGTTGGGGCATATTGAAAGAATGTCAGATGACAGAGAAGTAAAAACTGTATACACCAGGGAGATGAATTGTCGTAGACCACGAGGCAGACCAAGAAGACAATGGAGAGATAATATCCAGGCAGACCTGCAAACACCAACTGGAAAGAGAAGGCCAACCAGAAAGATGAATGGAGACGGGTGATATCTGCAGCCATCAACCTCTAGGGCTCGGAATGCTGGAGATGTGATGACGATGATGAAATATTGCGATGATACGTTACTAGGACCAACGTTTTTACCGCCTCAAGTCTTATTCTGTTTGGCTGCACGCAACAGTACCACTATACTGCCACATTTGTAAACCATCACACATTCTTTTTTTAAATTGGTCATGTAATAGACACTGGGTTGAGCACCGGCACCTCGTTTATTCAGGGGAAAAAATATAGGTAGTCTTTATATACGGGAGCTGCCGAGGTGTAACGGCTAGACGCTCGCTAGTCATAAATGACCTTGGCTTCCAGGTCGACCCAGCCTTAAACGGGTACCAGGTGCAGCCCTGGGAAGTAAAGTCGGCCGGCGTGATGCTGACCACATCACTCCGACTGCCGATTAGTCTATAAAACAAAGATCTAGCCCTATACACCTAACCCGCCTGATTGCGTGGAAAAGGGCTCTTTCCGTTAGCTAAGACAATGTTAAATGGTTACGTAATGGAAATATTTACGAGAAAATATTAAAGGGTAACTTATTTGACGTTTACGAGAAAATGTTAAAGGGTTACTTATTCCACAAATTTACAAGGTGACATCAAAGGGTTACTTGTTTCTCTTCTTGTATGCCTTACTAATCCCCAGTAGAGCAATGGAACTCAATAAACTCATGCTTAGTCTTTCAATACTTCGCCATCACATGCTGCTCTTCCCATGTCCTCTTCGTTTTTTAACTTCACTCTTTAGCTCTCTCCTCAATGTGTTTTTTGGTCTTCCTTTTTTTCTATATCCCTGTGGGTTCCAGAGCAAAGACATCCTAGTTTTACTGGTCTCAGGTTTTCTCAACATGTGTCCTATCAAACGCCAACGTCTTTTCCTCACCTCTTATTCCACTTGAAATTTTTTACTTGTTTTTAAGTAAAAGATTACTTATCCAACTATTTAACAAATATAACATCAAAGGGTTACTTACCCATACACATGCATCAAACATAACATCAATGGGTTACTTACCCAACACATGTATCAAACATAACATCAATGTGTTACTTACCCATACACATGTATCAAACATAACATCAATAGGTTACTTACCCAACACATGTATCAAACATAACATCAATGGGTTACTTACCCACAGACATTTACCAAACAACATCGAATGGTTACTTACCCAACTCATTTACCAAACACATCAAAGGATTACTGACCCAATACATTTACCAAAAGTAACATCAACAGGTTACTTACCCAATACATTTAGCAAGCAACATCAACGGGTTACTTACCCAATACATTTAGCACACATAACATCAAAGGGTTACCGACCCAACACATGTATCAAACATAGCATCAAAGGGTTACCGACCCAACACATGTATCAAACATAGCATCAAAGGGTTACTTACCCAACACATTTACCAAACATAACATCAAAGGGCTACTTACCCACGCACATTTACCAAAAGTAACATCAACAGGTTACTTACCCAACGCGTTTATCAAGAATATCAAAGGGATACTGACCCAATACATTTACCAAACATAACATCAAAGAATTACGTATTTCCCACATTTACGAGAAACCACGTCAAAGGTACTTACTCGACACATTTTCGAGACACCACGTCAAAGACCGAGCCTGAGGGACAGGATGTCACTACCACTTCTCCATTCACACATTTGGCATAACCCCAGCAGCCCCTGTCCACGATTTTACCTTCGTTCTGACCGTTACACTCGGTGCCCGACACTGTCACTGCGAATATTCGAAATGAACAAATCCAATTGTATTTTTATTTCAAGTGTAAATAAATAAATATGCCCCCCCCCCCCCCACCTTTCTCCAAATGTATCCTTAACTCTTTGAGTCGTAGGTTGAATGCTTCTTACTCATATAATATACTTAGAATTTAGTATGTTAACTAAGAAATGTTTGAGTTAGAAGCAGGTAAAATTATAACAAGTCGACCCAGCCTCAAATGGGTACCAGAATGGGCTGTCCTGGGAAAGTAAAGACGGCCGGCCTAATGCTGACCACATTACCCACCGAGTGCCGATTGGTCTGTAAAAATATGGGTGCTCTTCCCATATGCCCGATGCGCCTAAAGGCGTGTAAAGGGATATTTACTTTAAAAAAAAAATTATAACACATAAAAAAGAACGAACTGCAGCAGCAACTGAGGCTCTGTGAGGCAACGTAATTATTGTTTGGGTGACACAAACAAGGTTTCAGTAGTTTATAATCTAAGAGAGCTCCCCAAAAAATGTATGGTGAGTTGCTTGGGAATGAATGAGTTACCTGTTATAGTTTATATATATTTATAATTATATATATATGTATATATAATGCTTCCTGCGCGAGTTCTTGGACCTCATTAGTTGGTTGAGGGGGGAGGGGCGAAACCAATTACCCCTTAATAGCATTTCCTTTTAGACGATTAATCAGGGGTGTCTCTTTTGAAGTCAGAGTGTATCTGCCTGAGAGGCGAGAACAAACGGTCTGCGTATAAATGATGCCATATCTGTACAAAGGAGGTGCATGCAAAATTCGAGCTTTGTGCAAGACCAAAGTCCAGAAGTGGACGAACAACCTGAGCTTTTCGCCGAGTTTACAGTCGGTGATCGATAAAAAGAAAAAGCAGAAGAAGGGTATAATGCTGTGAATTCCCGGGGAAATCCCAGAGAGTTCCCTGTGGGGAGGACAAGGTCAGAAGACCAGTGATACAAGAGAAAAACGAGATAAGTGGGTCTCGAGTATCCCATGGTGAGCGAAATGGGGATACAAGAAAAGCGTGAGACTGGAACTGAAGACGTGAACCGATAGAACGGTAGTAAGACAGTTGAAGTTCGGACCTGGTTGCGAGAGGTCGTATGTGAGAGAACGCATGAAGAGAATGGAAAAATTGTGAACACGTGTAATAGTTCGAGAGAAGACCTGAATGTTTCCTGATTGCCAGTTTCAACATGTACTAATACCAGGTACAAGGCTTTTCTAGGAGATGGATGTGTGATTCAAGAGATACGGGTGGATCAAGGCAGTGTGCGAGAGAATTAGCCAGGTCGTCAGAAATCAGCCATGCAAAACGACCACGAGGACGAAAGAAGGCGCTGTCTGTGAAATGTTTGATCCAGCGAATAAAGGTTTATAATTGAACATTCGTTTCTGGTGTGTCGTAGCAATTTGGCGTGTAGAAACAAACCCCTAGCAGAGCACATTTCAAAGGGCCGTTAAAAGGCGGTTGCTACATTGTGTGGTTTACAGCTAGGCTGGATATCCACGCCTTCTGGTCCAACCAATTCTATTTCTGCAAACCTTTATTTAGTAATCTTTTACAACATGCTTTATAGGGGTTCACATCCAATGCAGCCAACTTCTGTTCGCTTCGGTACTCAACATCAACCAGCAGGTCCTTTACAGAACGCCGCTCTCGTCACGACACATCTTAAACGTCTCTTCTCTAGCCAGGGGAAGCCACCCTGCTGTAGCGGCTAGACGCTTGCATGCGGTTCAGAAGGTCGGAATCTTTCCGAAAATGACCTTGGCTCCCAGGTCGACCCAGACTTGGGTGGGTACCAGGAATAGTCCTGGGAAGTAGAGCGGCAGGCGTGATGTTGACCATAGCATCCACTAAGTGCCCATTGGTCTATAAAATATAGGTCTAGCCCTATATGCCCAACACGCTAGAAGGCGTAAAAAAGGGTCCTTTACTTCCTCTTTCTCTAGCCAGTGCTCTGGCTCAATTTGCTTTCCTAGCCAACGCATCCATAATGTCTTGTGTCAGCGTTCACGGTGGTCTGCGTCTGCCTCCCGTTTCCGGAAGCTGTATCACCCATCACCGCTGCTTCCCTGCTAGAGCTAAAATTTTTATGGACCAACCGCTATTTGGTGGTTAAAGCGGCCAGCATCACACCGGTCGCTTTTACTTTCCATGACATTATGTGATAACTCTTTGTAGGCTGGGTCGAGCTGGGAGCCGAGTTCATTTATAACAACAAAATCACTCTGTACGGATTTGAACCTCTGAGAATCGAGCCCGTCGGCCAGCGTCTGTCTTGCCACTCTGATAAAGCGACTCCTAAATTTAAGATACAATGTAAAACAAAACAGATAAGTCAAATCACTCGTAAAACTTAAAAGTTACTGAAACAAAACATCTTCACTGTTTTTCAGAAGTGTTTAAAGTGTTCTTTTGGCTTTTTTGTGTTTTATTCGTTCTTAAAATCTCTGGTCAACACACGCGGGTGGATCTCCCCCACCCCCACCCCCTCCCCCACTCACAATCCGTGCTCGCTAGATTTCTTTAGTCATAGTTTGTGTTTAGTAAATACTTCTTTTTTAATATTTATTTTTAAGTGTATTTCACCGGACAGTTTAGGTATACTGGGCAATGAACAGGCAGGCAGATTGGCTGGTCTGCACATCTTAATGTGAAAATTGATTCAACACTGAGAGGAAACTATATACAATTTGTATTGAATATATTATTATTGAATAATAAAAATATACTGAATGTGACAATCTACTCTTCTATAATCTTATACAATTAATACATACGGTTAGTTGCGTATCCTTTACAGGACGTTGCAGAACCAACCCCAGCAACCGCTGTTTGTTGTGTGGTTTTTCTAGGCAAATTTAGTTTGCCATTGCTTACTGGACGGTCGGCCTCCCGATAGCACTGTAGAAACCAACGCAAGGCGCATGGCCCGCAGCTGGGATCGAACTCGGTACCCCGGGATTACGAAGCGTTCGCATCGACTTAGACACAGAGGCGACTAATTAATACATAAGCAAACATAAAAAGGTAGACAGAAATATACATTATCGAAATAAAAATTATAATAATAAAAATACTATATTTACCCCAGTTGTAACAGGATTTTTGATTGAACAGGATACTGGTGTATTTTTAAAAAAAATTACTACTACATTTTTGATCCAGTCCCAACGCTGGACGCAATGTTTCGTTATTTTAAAACCCCGACACCGTCTGTAGTCAGGGGCACTAATATAAATAACATAATAGTTGAACGGGCACTAGTGCCCGGGTGATACTCATCCAAATGGTGGCAGTTTGTGTCACCGCGTGATTGTCGCTGCTTATGCTCTCCTTGTGGGGCTGAAAGACGCATACATTTGTACTTTAAGACTGCAACTTTGCCTTCGGAATTAGTAACTCCACGTTGGCTGCTAAATATGGGGACGTAGCGCGTATGAGAATGTCCGAAGTGCTGCAATGTCGGTTAATATTTCAGCTCAGCTCAACATTTTTTAGCAGCGCAGACCGAGTTTCCTGACTTTGTGTTTTACTTCAGACGTCTAGGGTAGTCACCGCCCAATACTTCTACCCATATCGCAGTCAATTTGCATGCTTCGATCGAGGTTCCAGCCATTCACTTGTCATACGTGTTCGGTTAACCCTCAGTACTGCTCCAATATCTTGGAGTTGACTGCCAGTTAGCTCCATCCTTTGCATATTATCTTATTCGTCGGTGTCATTGTTAGTGCCTTCAAATCCCCTTTGTTGATTTCACGATAGACGATGGAGAGGATTGGAAGAAAGGGGGGGGGGGAGGGAGGAGGGGGGAGAGGGGGCGGGGAAGGGGGCAGGGCAATACATTGTATGTTTCCTTCAGGACATAGCAAGGATCTCTAGCAATTACTGGCTGATGTGTGGCTTTAGTGAGAGAACTGAACAAGTTGCTGGCGTTGAATATGACACACGATGCCAAAACCTGACGATAATATAACAAGAATGTCTTTGCACTGGAACCCACAGGCACGGACATTTAGGTAGAGCAATAAACACATGTAAAGGGAGCTAGGGAAGCAATAAATACATGTAAAGGGAGCTAGGGAAGCAATAAACACATGTAAAGGGAGCTAGGGAAGCAATAAACACATGTAAAGGGAGCTAGGGAAGCAATAAACACATGTAAAGGGAGCTAGGGAAGCAATAAACACATGTAAAGGGAGCTAGGGAAGCAATAAACACATGTAAAGGGAGCTAGGGAAGCAATAAACACATGTAAAGGGAGCTAGGGAATCAATAAACACATGTAAAGGGAGCTAGGGAAGCAATAAACACATGTAAAGGGAGCTAGGGAAGCAATAAACACATGTAAAGGGAGCTAGGGAAGCAATAAACACATGTAAAGGGAGCTAGGGAAGCAATAAACACATGTAAAGGGAGCTAGGGATTGAAGGTAATAAGGTCAGGAGGAACTAGGGTGAGCTGCATGTGATAGTGAAGGATAGAGGGTAGAAAAAAAAATGAAAATTTTATTTTCTTCCTGTTTTTTTTTCTTCTTGTTGATCGTTTTGTTATAGTTGTTTGTTGTTGTTGTTTTTGCTGTTCTTCTTTTTCCTCTGTGAGTTAACCTTCCCTGACGATGGTTCTACATAGGGCCTCTTTTCGTCTTTCCCATTTATGGAACTACAAAAGATTCTTCACACACAAGACTGAGCATTGGCTTCAACACAGCACTGAATATGTGTGCAGTTTCAAATAGCCGGTGGCACTTTCCTTTCAAAGTCTTCCACAATAAATGCACACGATTTAAGAATCATTGTTGCAACAGCATGTATTTTACATGTTTTGTTTGTTTTCATTCTCAGTCACAGCTCTCAGTTTATCTGCAATAATTTTCTAATTTGTTCTTATGTTCTTACTGATTTTCCCCCTGAATGCAACACCATTCTTGGTACCATGTTTCTATGAATTCACCTAAATACATGTATCTTTCATGCTCCGCTTGCACACATCTTAGTAGGATAGCAGAGGCGAACGCCGTTATGTTCTAAGTTAGCTGAGTATCCTTTACAGAACGTTGCAGAACCAACCCCAGCATTATCTGGTTGTTGTGGTTTTTCTAGGCATATTTTACGTTCAAGGGGGCTGCGTGGTCTCGAGGTATCGCATCCGCCTCGAGTGCTGGAGGTCCCGGTTTCAAACCCCGGTGAAGGCTGGTATTTTTTTTTTTTTCGCGTGGACTTCTAGTAATTTCCCCTAATTTCTGGGTAGAAAGATCAGACGTCCGTGTGTATTGTTGCGCACGTAAACAATTATTCCTTGGCAGTTGGAAATCGACAGTATATGCAAGAATGCCAAGCCCATGAATGAAGATCTTAGTAAGATCAACGAATTACTCTTTGCAGATGACCAGGCCTTGATAGCAGATACAGCCATGAAATTGCAACAACATCTAACATCCATGAATGAAGAATGTAAAACAAATAATATGAGAATCAACACTGAAAAGACAGAAGTAATGTCAATAGGAAAAAAGAAGACAGATCTAAACATAACAATAGAATACAAAGGCATTAAACAGGCATCTGAGTTTAAATATCTGGGAACTACATTTACCGAAGATGGGAAATTGGATAAAGAAATTGACATTAGATGCAGTAAAGCAAACCAAGTATTGGGACAGCTAGCCCCCCTCTTACAGCATAAGACAATCCCAATCAGCACAAAGAGACATCTTATTCAAAGCATATTTATTCCAACTCTGTGCTACCAGTGCCAGACATGGTCAATCACAACAAACCATAAAAGAAAATTAGTAACCACGGAAATGAGATGTCTGAGAAGGGCTGTAGGAGTGACCATAAGAGATAAGATCAGAAATGAGATCATAAGAGAACAAGTCGGCACAGAACCAATTCTGGATTACATACAAAGACAGCAAGTGAAATGGTTTGCCCACTTAGAGAGAATGCCTTGTGACACCATACCATACAAAGCATACATGGGAAGAGAAGAAGGACGTAGAGCACGGGGTAGACCAAGAACAATATGGAAGGATAACATCAGAGAAACTCTACAACAGTACGATGTGCCTATGGTCGAGGCAGACAGAAGAGCTAGAAACATAACCTTATATCTCCCTCGACACCCACAGCGGTAAAAGAGGAAGTGAAGAAGAAGAAGAAGAAGAAGAAGAAGAAGAAGAAGAAGTTGGAAATCGAAAAGAGTAGCCTAACGGCGCTGCCCGGACAAAATGTGGTTTTGTATGTGTGGAATAATGAAATTACTGTCAGCTTTCTATAACAATGAATTCTCCACGCTTCCTATCACAATAAAACACTTTCTTAGATCTTTTTCTTCCTTTTTGATATTTTACGTTAATTAAATTAGCTTGTACACTGCATCATCATCACATTTCAGTAACACAATCATCACCAACATCCCCCTCAGTAACATAATCATCACCAACATCCCCCTCAGTAACATTATCATCACTATCATCCACTCAGTAACATAATCATCACCATCATCCACTCAGTAACATAATCATCACCATCATCCACTCAGTAACATAATCATCACCATCATCCACTCAGTAACATAATCATCACCATCACCCCCTCAGTAACATTATCATCACTATCATCCACTCAGTAACATAATCATCACCATCATCCACTCAGTAACATAATCATCACCATCATCCACTCAGTAACATAATCATCACCAACATCCCCCTCATTAACATCATCATCACCATCATCCACTCAGTAACATCATCATCACTATCATCCACTCAGTAACATAATCATCACTATCATCCCCTCAGTAACATCATCATCACCATCATCCCCTCAGTAACATCATCATCACAATCATCCCCCTCAGTAACATCATTATAACCATCATCCCCCTCAGTAACATCATCATCACCATCACCCCCCTCAGTAACATCATCATCACCAACATCCCCCTCAGTAACATCATTATCACCATCACCCCCTCAGTAACATCATCATCACCAACATCCCCCTCAGTAACATCATCATCACCATCATCCCCCTCAGTAACATCATTATAACCATCATCCCCTCAGTAAAATCATTATAACCATTATCCCCTCAGTAACATCATTATAACCATCATCCCCTCAGTAACATCATCATCACAATCATCCCCCTCAGTAACATCATTATAACCATCATCCCCCTCTGTAACATCATTATAACCATCATCCCCCTCAGTAACATCATTATAACCATCACCCCCTCAGTAACATCATTATAACCATCATCCCCCTCAGTAACATCATCATCACCAACATCCCCTTCATTAACATCATCATCACCAACATCCCCCTCATTAACATCATCATCACCAACATCCCCCTCATTAACATCATCACTACCATCATCCCCCTCAATAACATCATCATCACTATCATCCCTCTCAGTAACATCATAATCACCATCATCCCCCCCCCCCCAGTAACATCATTATAACCATCATCCCCTTCAATAACATCATTATAACCATCATCCCCCTCAATAACATCATCATAACCATCATCCTCCTCAATAACATCCTCATCTTTTGTGCCATCATATATCACACACGACGTGCAATGTATTCCTCCTTCATTACGCGGCACCCTGTGCAATCCAATTGATATCATGGATGGAATCCAAACCCGTACATCTGGCCTCTCTCTGCATCGTGTGTTTTAGGATTTCTTTCTGACCTCATCGTTTTCTCCGTCCATTTGTTTCTAATTTCAGTGTCTGTTTAGCGATCCTGGGATTCCTTATTCTCAGGATGTGTCCTTAACAGAACCATCTTCTCTTTTTTATAGTTGTTGATACTAAAAGCAGTAGAGCCATTTTTTCTATCCATTCGCCGTTCATATAATTGTTTAAAATTATTATTATTGTTTAAGTTTTAGAATTGCCCCCTCTTAGATTGCAGTCTGTAGGACTGACATCTCAAGGACGAGAATCCAACACCTACAAATTCCAGAAACCCCGTTCACCCATAAAGGCGTTTTACTGAAAAAAATGGTCACGTTCAACCAGCATCCCCGAAGGGGAAGCTGTAGGTTATAATTATGACTAGATTATGTGCGCCATATAAAATGGTTTAGCACTGCACACCACCAAGAGCCCCAAAAATCGGTGTTGATGCGATCAAAGGAGACAGTCTTAAATATTGCCCTGACCGTGAACAAAGTCGTCTACCGGCGAGCCAGAGGGCGACCTGGTCGCAGATGATAATATGCGTCCAACTATATAGTTATACAGCAAAGTTTTAATGGGGTACCGCAAATCGGTCATATAGTGACCTGTTGTCTAGGTGGCCAGGTGCTAATGGTGTGTGATTCTTGCATTCATCTCATTTAATGTTATCCAGTTTCCACTGACACCGCATATTCTTTAATTAATAATTAATATCGCCACTGCACCATAGTAGACACAAAGGACTGCTTCCGAGTCTCCGTGACGAGTTGGCCGTATAGTGCTAGTCCTCCAAAATTATTCATTCATTCTTTTCATTATCCTGTTGTTTAATTATATGTCACATAGGACTCGAAGTCTATTCCTCCATTCCGCTTTGTCCTGTGCAGGCAGTTCAATAGTATGGATGGAATACAGTCCAGCAGCTTTGGCCTCTCTCGTTAACGCTTGTCCTAATGTTTCTTTTTTTTACGGCCTTACCTCCTTACTCCCTTTGTTTTCCATTTCTTTGTTGATTCTCTGCTGGCTTCTTCTGAGTGCTTGTCCAGTCTAGCACAATCTCGTCTGTTTTACAGCTGTTGATACTAGTGGCTGCCCAGACATTCCGTTATGTTTATGCAGAAACTAAACTCTGAGACCTTGCCAACAACAATGCTTCCGGTACCTATTGTAAGCTGGGTCTGACATAGAACCAAGAGTTTTAAAAATCTGCAGAATCAGGATTACGAATATAGCTAGGATGTTACAACTAAGAACACAGATATTGCTGCCAGAAATGAATGATAAAATAAAATAATTCAGTTTGGAATATTAGAACTATGAACACAGAAAAAGCTCTAAGAAAAGATAAAATATGAGATCCCATTATGGGAAGTTAGAACTTAGTACACAGAAATAGCTCTAAGAAAAGATAAAATATGAGATCCCATTATTGGAAGTTTGAACTAAGTTCACAGAAATAGCAGCAAGAAATGATGAAGAAGGCAAACTATGATCACAGAACTATTAGAATTAAATATTAGAACTAGTTAATATAACTATGAACACAGAACTAGCTTTATGAAATGATAAAATATGAGAGCACAGTAACGAATGTTAGAACTGCAAGAAATGATCAAATATATCGGTATTGGATTGGATATTTGAACTAAGAACACAGTGATAGCGGCAAGAAATTATTAAAACAAAGGTAAGCTCAGTGGGGGATGTTAGAATTATGTACATAAAGATCGCTACAAGAGATAGCAAAATTAGAGATTTCGGTGAGAGATTGTTTACGATCTGTAGTACCTTAGGTCGTAAAAGGAAAAGGAAACGGGGAGGCTCAAATAAGTCACACAAAACAGTAAGGACATTAACGAAGAATAGGAGGAGGTAGAAGAAGAGGAGAGTAGTATTGGCAAGAAAACGAGGAGGGGAGAAGATGATGATGATGCAAAAAGAAGAAGAAGAAGAAGAAGAAGAAGAAGAAGAAGAAGAAGAAGAAGAAGAAGAAGAAGAAGAAGAAGAAGAAGAAGAAGAAGAAGAAGAAGAAGAAGAAGAAGAAGAGAAGAAGAAGAAGAAGAAGAAGAAGAAGAAGAAGAAGAAGAAGAAGAAGAAGAAGAAGAAGAAGAAGAAGAAGAAGAAGAAGAAGAAGAAGAAGAAGAAGAAAGAAGAAAGAAGAAGAAGAAGAAGAAGAAGAAGAAGAAGAAGAAGAAGAAGAAGAAGAAGAAGAAGAAGAAGAAGAAGAAGAAGAAGAAGAAGAAGAAGAAGAAGAAGAAGAAGACGACGAAGGAGGAGGAGAAGAAGAAGAAGAAGAAAAAAAGAAGAAGAAGAAGAAGAAGAAGAAGAAGAAGAAGAAGAAGAAGAAGAAGAAGAAGAAGAAGAAGAAGAAGAAGAAGAAGAAGAAGAAGAAGAAGAAGAAGAAGAAGAAGAAGAAGAACAAGAACAAGAACAAGAACAAGAACAAGAACAAGAAGAAGAAGGAGAAAAAGAAGAAAGAGGAGAAACAAGGACAGAAGAAGACGGTGGCGATATTTATGATTATGTTAATATAGGCAGTCGTGGCTATAACAAATAATAACAATAACGATAATAATAAGGACAAAGGACGAAGAGGAGGAGGAGGGGAAAGTGAAAGTAAAAGCTTAAAATCACCAACTGCAGGAAACAAAATATAATTCAGTAAAAATGTAAGAAAAATAAAAATAAAAAATTTGTTACTGTCCGTTTACAGTTTTAGGGTAAGCCAGATTACTTCCTAACAGACAATAAATCTGAATGAAACTGCTATGTTAACCCAGATGCACATGTAAACAAGGTTACCCATTTGTGAACACTGGTAAATAAAGACGTAATATGTGCAACAGATGTACGCTACATGGCACAGACCGTACAGTGCTGTCAGGGCTCGCCTAGCTAGCATTAATCTATATACACTTCGTTCCCAAAGGAAACTAGATATTTCTTCTGAGACAAAGTCCCGGAGACAGATATTCCGCAGACAGGGAAGATCTCTTCAAAATTGTATAGAGATGCTAAGTGGTGTGACGCCTCTGAAAAAATCGTTGAAGACTTGTATATCAGAAGATTGCGTCGTATAGCGGAATACTGCACCTGAAAAGATAGGTTGTGATATTTATAAAGAGAAGCTGCTTGAATTGTGGTGTGAACAGAGCGGTTAAGTGACTTGTAATAGAGAAAAAGATGGAGCCTCTATAGATTCTCACGGGCAGAGAAAACTTGTCATGCCTGCCTGTCGAAAAAACATATGTGTATGTGTGTGTGTGTGTGTGCGTGAGAGAGAGAGAGAGAGAGAGAGAGAGAGAGAGAGAGAGAGAGAGAGAGAGAGAGAGAGAGAGAGAGAGAGAGAGAGAGAGAGAGAGAGAGAGAGAGTCCTGTGTTTCAATGGAACTAGCACCTGAAATAAAAAAGTTCCTTCGCTGGTTCCCCACTATATTGACTTGACAAGATAATAGTTCTCCAGTGCTTAGACTAGACAAGATACTAGTTCTCCACATGACAAGATACTGGTTGTAGCACTGATTGGACATTGCAAGATACTGTTTTACCATTGCCTTGACAAGACAAGATACTGGTTATAACACTGATTGAATAATGCAAGATAATGGATTCCCAGTGTTTTGACAAGACAAGATACCGGTTCTAGCATTCACTGGACAATACAAGTTACTGTTTCAGAGTGCTTTGACAAGACGTGATACTGGTGCTAGCATTGATTAGACAATACAAGATACTGGTTTCAGAGTGCTTTGACAAGACGTGATACTGGTGCTAGCATTGATTAGACAATACAAGATACTGTTTCAGAGTGCTTTGACAAGACGTGATACTGGTGCTAGCATTGATTAGACAATACAAGATACTGTTTCAGAGTGCTTTGACAAGACGTGATACTGGTGCTAGCATTGATTGGATAATACTAGATACTGGTTTTAGAGTGCTTTGACAAGACAAGATACTGGTTATATCATTGATTGGACAATACAAGAGACTGGTTTCCCAGTACTTTGACAAGACAGGATACTTTCTCTAGCATTGATTGGACAAAGCAAGACAGTGGTTTCACAGTTCTTCGACAATAAAAAATACTGATTCTAACATTAAATGGATAATACAAGATACTGGTTTTCCAGTGTTTTGACAAGATAATGGCTCTAGCATTAATTCAACAATAAAAGATACTGGTTTCCCGATGCTTTGCCAAGACAAGATATTGGTTCTAGCATTCACTGAAATATACAAGATACTGTTTTAGAGAGTTTTGACAAGACTTGATACCGGTTATATAATTGACTGGACAATTCAAGAGACTGGTTTCCTGGTGCTTTGACAAGACATAATACTGGTTCTAGCATTGATTGGGCAATACAAGATACTGGTTTCCAAGTATTTTGACAAGACACACGAGTGGTTCTTCAGTTATTTAAGAATGCTATATTGGTTCTACAGTGCTTTGACAAGACAAAACACATTAGCTCCATGCAGTTTTGGCGAGACACGATACTGGTTCTACGGTGATTTGATAAGTCAAGATACTGCTTCTATAGTGTTTTGACAAGTCAAGATACTGGTTTTATAGTGTTTTGACAAGTCAAGATACTGGTTTTATAGTGTTTTGACAAGTCAAGATATTTGTTCTAAATGTTTTGACAAGTCAAGAAACTGGGCCTAAATGTTTTGACAAGTCAAGAAACTGGTTCTAAATGTTTTGACAAGTAGTTCCTTAGTGTTTTGATAAGACAAAATACTGGTTCAAAAAGTGTTCTGACAAGTCAAAATACTGGTTCAGTAGTGTTTTGGCAAGTCAAGATGCCGGTTATACGGTGATGTGATAAGTCAAGATACTGGTTCTACAGTGCTTTCACAGGTCAACATACTGTTTCTACGGTCTTTTGACGAGTCAAGATACTGGTTCTACAGTGCTTTCACAGGTCAACATACTGTTTCTACGGTCTTTTGACGAGTCAAGATACTGGTTCTGTGGGGCTTTGACACGATTATACACTGGCTCCATTGTGCTTTGATAAAGCAAGCGTATGTACTATTGTATTTTGTGGGCGAAGCTTTCTATTGCTGAAGTTAGGCGTGGACACCAAACACAATTATAGAACGAAAAATTAGGAAAACTGCATTATCAGGGGAAAAAAAATGTTTGCAATCCTTTTCAGCCTTACAGGAAGTGAGGCATGTTTGAAAACGTATTGCGTCAGATTGGCTAGCGAGACCTAGTTTTCGAATTTAAAAAAAAAAAATTTATTTCGTCCTGTCGCGCAAGAGGCAATACTTCTGTTTTTATTTTACAATTATCTTAGTTTATGGTGACGGTTTTCATGTCACAGAATGAGATCATTTTCAGATTGAAGCAGGAATATTTGTGAAACGTTGCTACGTCTGTGTTACTTTCTTGGTCTACATGTCCAATGACAGTCACTAGGTTTTACATGACTGATAAGTTAAATCCAGCGGAACATAGGTACCAGGTAATGTCCTGGCAAGTAAAGGACGCCGGCTCGAGGCTGACCAGATCACCCACTGAGAGTCGAATAGTCTGTAACATTGTGAGTAGAAAATCTTTTGCCCTGTCGGCAGTGATGGGGAAAGAGTCCCTTGCTCACTTTACTTTCATCTTGAAAAACGTGGTTGCTTGCCTGATAGTCGTTTGTTTTGATTATCGCCCAGGATCATAGCCGTAGATTTTGTTAGTTTGATGCAAGTCTTCGAAATGGCGCCACTTAAATGTTGAAAATGTATTTTGAGTTCACTACTTATGTCGCCCCCTTACCGTGCCGCCTGATGTCTATCATTGTACGGAACGGTCCTTACAAAATATTCATATTATATGACATAATCTTACACGACAGCTATTATATAACCAGTATATGTGACTGTACAAACTTAATAATCAGTTCATTAACTTATTGAATAAACTATTGGAATTTACTGCAACTCTAGTTAGAGCAGTGGTACACCACTCAACATGAAATTGTCTAGCAAAAGAACAAACAGCCAATGGACGATTTAGCCCATCACAGAAGCTCATAACTAATGCTCGAGTAAGTCAACTGTAAAATTAATCAAATAATGGGTATACTACATCTACAGGGCCCCAATACACATCCCCTGTGGTAGACAAATGAGTTGTTGAGTGTTCTAGCACGCGCTGATTAAACATTAAACATACAAGCATAACAACACGTTAACTTGTACTAGTGAGAAATCTAGTCACACAAGCTGCGTCGATTGGTATTTAAAAAGTTAAAGGGCTGTTGGAGGGTTGCCAATGGAACTTTTCCGAAAAACCCAGCTAAGCTGAACAAAAACCCAAGCAATACATAAGCAAAGAACAAAAAACCCAGATTGTTCAAAAGTACAAAGGTTATAGTTACGAAATTTAACATTTACCCATTTTTATATAAGGATTATTTTTTTAAAAACCCAGATCTGGGGGTAAAAACCCTGCGTTGGCAGCCCTAGTTGGCACAGCTAGGCTGCGATATCTGCGTCTTTCGGTTCGACATATCCGATTCCAACAAACTATTAAATAGTCGCCTTATATGGAATATTTTGTGTTTGATTGTGGGGTGGGAGAGAAGGGGAAGGGGTTAAACATTTTGTCTTTTTTTTTTTAAATATGTATGTAGACCTTTAAACCTACACGGGAATTATGTTATTGGTAATTTAAATGTACAACCACTCCAATAGCAGCTACTGCTGTCTGAGTCTGAAGTGTTTGTCTTTTGCATATTATAGGCCAGGGCACACAAGATCAGGTAACCAGTTATCTTACTCATCGCCTGTCCTTGCCACACAATTCCCAGTCTGGTGTGCATTTTCAAGAGGCTGTGTCGACTCCAGAGTAGCACCGATTGGGGAAAAACGTACGCCTGTCTCGGCTGGGATTGAACTCTGAATTTGTAGAAATGTTTCGGAAGTCCAACTAGAAAACAAATGTTCTAACACATGTGGGAAGAAGCATGAACAGAGCTGAAATCATGGACGCTTTACAGACAAGGTTAGTGGATAACGACGAATCGCTGACACTAACACGATTGCGTGACGTGTGAGTAAAGATGATAAAGCACGCCTATGTTGACTTCGAGGGCGAGATTAAAGACATTATAACCAACTTCTCGTGAAAACAGTCAGTATTGGTATCTTGAGTGACTGTTGCATCTGATGACTGCGCTCCCCCTTTCCCCACCCCCTCCCCATGGGAATGCTGAGTGTGCAGTGACGTTGACTGAATAACATAACAGAACTCTTAAGCCAAATAACTGTCTAGTAATAGACTTTTACCTCACTAGGACATCACACAAGCAATAAACACCCGATGACACAAAGTGCCACCATGTGGATGAGGATCACCGTGGAGATGTCACAGAAACCGCGTTCAGCCACTAGACCATACTTATGTTCGGGCTATACTGGGGCCCCTGGCAAGAGCCAGAGTAAGGCTTCTAATAACGAAACATTGCATCTCTTAACGGGATGGCTGTATAAGTCAATATAATGAGTGAGTGAGTGACTTTCTACCCCACTAGGACATCACACAAGCGATAAACACCCGATTACACAATGTGCCACCATGTGGATGAGGATCACCGTGGAGTGGTCCCAGAAACCGCGTTCAGGCATTTGGCCATTTTTATGGCCTGCCTATATTGCGGCCCCTAGCAAAAGCCAGAGTGGGGCTTCAAATAACAAAAAATTACGTCCTGAGAAGGACGTAAGGACTTATGTTTTCAATATAATGACTGACTGACTGACTTTCTACCCCACTAGGACATCACACAAGAGATAAACACCCTATGACACAAAGTGCAACCATGCGGAAGGGGATCACCGTGAGGAGGTCCCAGAAACCGCGTTCAGACAATTGGCCATATTGATGGCCTGCCTACATTGCGGCCCCTGGCAAAAGCCAGAGTGGGGCTTCAAATAAGAAAAAAATTACGTCCTGAAAAGGACGTAAGTATTGACAGCAAACTTTTTCAATATAATCGTCTGGGCAGGCAATTAAGTAAGTAAAGATCTCTTTACGCACCAACGGTACATCTGTCACATATACAAGGTCAGATAATTAAGTAATGAGACTAATTCCATAACAATTTAAATAATCAACAGTTGAAGATATAACCTGTATTTTATTCAAAGTAAGCCTCTTGTGCATTGATACAGCACAATCTAACAAACACTGGAACAACCTCTGTAGTTCTTCTGTTGTTAGGGCCCTTAAAGTCGATGTTACCGCCATTTGGATGCCATCAATATTGTCAAAGAAGGGTCCTTTCAATGGCACCAAATTCATCTACCATCATCCTCACAGTCGAACAACGATCTTCTTGTATCCGTTTTCGTAATTTTGCAACGAGTTCCTCATAACGAACAGAAATTGGGCGTCCAAGTCTAGTTGCATTAATTATCATTTCCACACCACCTTTAAATCGTGAATACCAGCTGCAAATCTGTGCACGAGATAAACAATTATCCCCATAAACTTTTCACATCAATTCAACTGTCGCAATGACCCTTTTTCTGAGTGTTGAACATAATTTAAAGTTAAAATTTTTTCTCCATGCTGATTACGTAACAATACACCTATGACCGGGTTAACAAAATGGCGGCATGTTTGTTGTCTGCTTATCGGGTGGCGATACAAAGTTGCCAGATCATAGATGAAGGTTGCCCCTTTGGATTCCATCCTTTGATTCCTAAATGGCATTTTTGTTTTGACCATAATACAATCAGTCTCATTACTTAATTGTCGGACCTTGTATACTTTTATAGTCCTATGTGGACGATGTTGTCAATATCACATCGGCCGCCTTAACTGCCCAGGACTTTACCTTGTCCTGTTTAAGACCGTAGGCAATATCTAGGGGATCCATACAGTCGTTGGGCAGCCAATTCTTGAAATAATTTACATATCGTGCTATGAAATGTGTGTATTTCGTCATGTGAACGGACTATATTAGTATTGGTGAAGGTAAAGTCGGGAGATGTGAACCAGCGTCATTGCACACGGTTATAAACCATAACTGCTCTGTCACCCACCAGTACGGACAGCTGATAAGAAACTGTCCGCCTGTGTCGCTGTCCGCACTTAACTCTGTAGCTACAGCGACGTTCCTCCATTTATCCCAGAATTGCAACTCTGGTACCCATTTCCTAGAGGCTGGGTGAACCCCGGGAGCCGCCCGGTTTCGAACACCGACCATGCCTGCAGCGAGTCGCAGTTGGATTTGAAAGCGAGCCTCGTATCGACTGTGCTAACGCGGCTCTAGACTATATTAGTATTGTTTTTGCAACCACGACACTGGCCTACAGGTCACTTGGTAACCGTTTTGGAGTGCCCCAATGTAAATTTGCTAAGTGGATATACAGTTGAATGGGATTTCGAGGATTTGTACCTGTTGGATTCTTATATTTGACATGATATCCTACAGACCGAAATCCTGGAGGGTAAAACAAAACATAAAACACACACACTAAAAGCCAGTGAAACAAATATTAACAAGTTCAGTGCCGTCTCCACAATGAAGACTGGCTACAGTGTATCGCTGTTCTCTTTGTGAATTATTATACGTGGTGAGGCTCCCATTTCCAAGGTGTGACTCTCGTAAAATTGTGCAAAAACCATAAGAACGGATTTTTACCCGTCCACCGCGGTGAACGAACCACGGGTACGACAGGATCATAAAATTGTTAACCGCATTTACTAGTCTCTAAGCCACAGAGCCCCACGAAACAAATATTGGAACGGAACAGTTATGGTATACAGTACAGCGACATTTCTGGACAGCCGGTACCCTGAAAGCAGCGTCAGTGACTTGGGCGTTGCGAGTCCGACTCG
>CAJHNH020000313.1:815554-834867 GCA_905116865.2 Candidula unifasciata
TGGGATTTGAAGTAACGAATTTACTCTAAGGATAAGTTGAGACTCCAACTGGAGGAAGTGACCGAATATTATCCCTACGACTGTCTACCTGAAATCAGTTTTTATTACCCTTGTTACGGCATATGCACCCACTCTAACGTCAGCAGAAGACGCAAAGGATTACTTTTTATGAGGAACTAGATAACGCAGTGAAATATTTCTAAATCTGGCAACATCTATATATTTGGTGATTTTAAAGCTCGCGTAGGGTCAGACTCAAACTCACGGCCAGTTTGTCTTGGAAAATATAATTTTGGCCACAGGAATGAAAATGGGCAGAGACTACTGGAATTCTGCACTAGAAGTGACTTGTGCATCACGAACTCCTTTTTCAAAACTAAAGACCGCTATTAGGTGTCATGGATACAATCAAGATCTGGCCACTAGCACCAGCTGGACCTTATTTTCACAAGGGGGCAATACTTGAGCTGTGTATCACTAACTTGCAGCTACCACAGTGCTGACTGTGATACTGACTATTCCCTAGTTGCTGCAAGAGTTCGGATGAAACCAAAGATAATTTTCACTTCAAAAAACAAATATATCCCTAGGTTAAATATTTCCAAAACTAAAAACCCTGAAACATGTTTTGAGTTTCAATAACAGCTTGAAGATGCTTTCACTGATATCCAGGATAACTCTACAGCAAGCCTAAAATGGGATGAAATAAAGGGGACTGTTTACAAAACAGCTGTATCAGTCTATGGGATTAGAGAAAATAGAAGTAAGGACTGCTTTGAAGCAAATAGCCAGACACGCCAACCTTTAATTGACAGCAAAAAGGCAATTCTCCTCAGAAACAACGAAAGAATAAGGAACACTCTCACTGCGTTAAGAGCATCTAAAAATCATTTGCAAAAAGTAGCTAGGCAGTGTGCCAACAACTACTGGATCCGGCTATGTGAAAGCATTCAAAATGCTAGCAGTGGTGGTAATGTCAGAGGCCTGTATAAGGGAATCAAGAAGGCCATCGATCCTACAATTAAAAAAGTGCACCACTAAAGAATTTGAATGGGGAGATTACTAATGACAAGAAGAAGCAGCTAGATAGATGGATGGAACATTATCTGGAGCTTTACTCAGTTGATACTAAACTAGCAGATGGTGCTCTTAATGCCATGGAGACGCTACCAACTTGTTCTGCGAAGACTCCAGTCCTGGGGGATCGCGTTTACCCAAAGTCCCAGTGTGGCTTTTGTGGGAACCGATCTACCACTGAAATGATATTTTCATTACGACAGTTGCAGGAAAAATGCGCGAACAAAATCAACCACTGTATGTTGATCTGACCAAGGCATTTGATTTGGTTAGTCGAAAAGGTCTGTTCAACGCACTGAAGAAGATTGGGTGTCCACCTACTCTACTGAGCATTATTGAGTCGTTCCACGCAGGTATGAAAGGTACATCAACTTTGATGGTGTAACATCGGAGGAGTTTGTTAACGAAAATGGAGTGAAGCAGGGGTGTGTACTTGCTCCTACCTTCTTTGGAATATACTTTTCACTTCTTTTGACACATGCCTTTCGAGATCAGGAGGGTGGTATTTTCATTCATTCTCGATCTGACGGCAGCCTTTACAATGCTCACAAGCTGAAGGCCAAATCCAGGATAAGATAGGTACTTATCATAGAGCTGCTGTTTGCAGATGATGCCGCAATAATCATCCACTCAGAGGAGGAGCTGCAATGTTAACTATCTGCCTATGCTGATGAGTGCTGAGAATTTTGACTAACAGTCAGCAAAAAGAAGACAAAGGTTATGGTGCCAGGTGCCAATGACAGACCTACAGTCTACATTGACGGGGAAGAGCTTGAGACAGTAGACCATTTTACCCTTCTGGGTCCACAGTGAATAGTAAACTATCGCTGGACCAAGAAGTTAACACCAGGATAGGTAAGGCAGCAACAACAATGAGCAGATTGACAAAAAGAGTTTGGGAGAACAGAAAGCTCACAACTTTAAACAAAAACCCTTGTCTATCAGGCTTGTGTTCTCAGCACTCTGCTTTATGGCAGTAAAACGTGGTCAACTTATTTGCACCAAGAGAGACGGCTTAATAGCTTTCACATGCGCTGCCTAAGAAGAATACTTGGCATTAATTGGCAGGACAAAATCACAAACACTGAGGTATACTGGAAAGAGCAGGTACTACAACAGTCTTTTCCATGCTCAGTCTACGAAGGCTCAGGTGGCTGGGTCACACCTGGAGAATGGAGGATGGCAGAGTCATTAAGGACATCCTTTATGGTGAATTGAAGACAGGAAGAAGATGTCGAGGCCGACCTCTACTACGATATAAAGATGTGTTCAAGCGAGACATGAATGATACAGGTATTGAGGCGGACTCATGGGAACAAAATGCCATAGGCCGTGTTGTATGGAAAGGGCATATCAGGAAGGGAATGAGACTGAAGAAGGAAATGATTGCAGAAAGGATGAGAGCTGAGCGTCTGAAAAGAAACGGATTAAACACAAATATTGTTAACAATGGTCCTGAAATCTCATGCTATCATTGTGGAAGATTTTTCTTGACACGAGCGGGTCTTGCTAGTCACACTCGCCATCGCCATAGGCTGTGAGTCCCATGCCTCCTCATAGCGCAAAATAACACTATCGTCTGGAAAAACGGAAAGGTGCCAATGCTATGATATGCATAAAAGAATTTGTGTATGTATGAGTGTGTATATGAAAGGGTATTTGTGTATGCAGCTCCCTCCCCCCCCCCCCCCAAAAAAAAAAAAAGAAGGGGGGTCTTATAAAGACGCCAGAACTCACTACAAAATCTTTGCTTCATCAGCACTGAAAAAAATGTTGCTGCTCGAAAAAGGTACCATCACTGCGTACAGTTGCGTGCATATGTATATGTATGCATGCACGTGTGCATGTATGGGTGTTTGTGCGTGTAATCATGTGTCAGTGTGAGTGTAAATATGTATTTGTAATATGTATTTGTATGCGTGTGTCGGTATTATGGGTGCGAGTGCGTACGCATGAGTGTGAGTGTGTCTGTGTGTGTGTGTGTGTGTGTGTGTGTGTGTGTGTGGGCGCACGAGCGTGATTGTATGCGTGTATGTTTGTGTGGGCGTAGGAATGTGTGTGTGAGTTCATGGTTATGAGCGAATGCATGAGCGTAAGTGTATTTATGTGACTGTTTGTATGTGTATGTATGAATGTATGTATGCATTAGTGCTCATATGTATGGAGCATGCGCGGAGGTATGTATGTGCATGTATGGTTGTGATTGTACGTATGCATATGTGGGTATGAGCGTGTATGTATGTATGTATGTATGTATGTATGTATGTATGTATGTATGTATGTATGTATGTATGTATGTATGTATGTATGTATGTATGTATGTATGTATGTATGTATGTATGTATGTATGTATGTATGTATGTATGTATGTATGTATGTATGTATGTATGTATGCATGCATGCATGCATGCATGCATGCATGCATGCATGCATGCATGCATGCATGTATGTATGTATGTATGTATGTATGTATGTATGTATGTATGTATGTATGTATGTATGTATGTATGTATGTATGTATGTATGTATGTATGTATGTATGTATGTATGTATGTATGCATGCATGCATGCATGCATGCATGCATGCATGCCATGCATGTATGTATGTATGTATGTATGTATGTATGTATGTATGTATGTGTATGTATGTATGTATGTATGTATGTATGTATGTATGTATGTATGTATGTATGTATGTATGTATGTATGTATGTATGTATGTATGTATGTATGTATGTATGTATGTATGTATGTATGTATGTATGTATGTATGTATGTATGTATGTATGTATGTATGTATGTATGTATGTATGTATGTATGTATGTATGTATGTATGTATGTATGTATGTATGTATGTATGTATGTATGTATGTATGTATGTATGTATGTATGTATGTATGTATGTATGTATGTATGTATGTATGTATGTATGTACGTACGTACGTACGTACGTACGTACGTACGTATGTATGTATGTATGTATGTATGTATGTATGTATGTATGTATGTATGTATGTATGTATGTATGTATGTATGTATGTATGTATGTATGTATGTATGTATGTATGTATGTATGTATGTATGTATGTATGTATGTATGTATGTATGTATGTATGTATGTATGTATGTATGTATGTATGTATGTATGTATGTATGAATGTGTGTATGTATGTATGTATGTATGTATGTATGTATGTATGTATGTATGTATGTATGTATGTATGTATGTATGTATGTATGTATGTATGTATGTATGTATGAATGTGTGCATGAGTGAATGTGTATGAACGAATGTTCATGAGTGTAAGTGTATGTGTGTGTCTATGTGAGTTTATCAATGTGTATGTGTGTGTATGAATGACTGTGTGAATGTGTATGAACGAATGTTCATGAGTGTAAGTGTATGTGTGTGTCTATGTGAGTTTATCAATGTGTATGTATGTGTATGAATGACTGTGTGAATGTGTATGAACGAATGTTCATGAGTGTAAGTGTATGTGTGTGTCTATGTGAGTTTATCAATGTGTATGTATGTGTATGAATGACTGTGTGAATGTGTATGAACGAATGTTCATGAGTGTAAGTGTATGTGTGTGTCTATGTGAGTTTATCAATGTGTATTATGTGTATGAATGACTGTGTGTATGTGTATGCATAAAAGAGCATATTTTTAAAGGCATAGATGTGACTATGTGTGTATGTATGTGTGAGCATACGTGGGCATTAGCGTGTATGTGTAAGTAGTGTACATGAGTGCGGGGTGCATATATGCATATGTGAGAGTGTATTTATAAATATTCATGAATACTTGTGTGCACGTATGAGTGCGTGTGTCTGACCCCAGCGTGGGAAAGTGCTTAAAACGGGAGATCTGGTTTCTTTCAGGTGACAGCGACGCTCTGCACAGGACTTGCTACATAACAATTAACCAAAATGAAATTCATTTGGAGAATAAGAACTCTCAGTGTGGCTTCCGGAGCCCCATCGTGGTGAACACGAGAACAGACTCACTGGCTCTTCAACAAGCAAGTGGCAGAAGTCGACTAACTTGAGGCACATTTTAAAGTCTCAGTACTTCTGCTTGAGAGGCAAGGTAGGTAGGTAGTTGTACCCCACCAGGAAATCACACAAGCGATAAACACCTGGTGACACAAAGTATCACCATGCGGATGGAGAGGTCCCAGAAACCCCTTTCAGCCTTCGGCCATATATATGGGGCGACTATATTCAGGGCCCCCGGCAGAAGCCAGCGTGGGGCCTCAAAAAAAAAAAAAAAAAAAAAAACGCATTCCACATGGTGACGACGTTTTTAAGTAAATGCATAGAGACAAGGAACCAGCAGTCTGCATATAAATAAGCCAGATCTGTGAAATGAATGTGGTCGCAACACTCAGCTTCTGAAACGAGACTAAAGTCCAGAGGTGGACGAAAATCCAGAATTTCCCGTCAGAGTTTTCAGCCGGTGAAGATGAAGGCGAAAAACAATTGTATGCTTATGCGTAGGCTTTGGGTAGATTTTTTAACTCAAAATTTTGCCCGGGAAACGCCGTTAGGCTACTCTTTTCGATTTCAAACTGCCAAATTTTTTCATTTTTTACGTGCGCAACAATACACACTGGCGTCCAGTTTTACCACTCAGAGACCAGGGTAAATTGCTAGAAGTCCACGGGAAAAATACCAGCTCTCACTAGGGCCTGAACACGGGACCTCAAGCACTCGAGGAAGACACCGTGCCTCGAGACCACGCAGCCCCCCCCCCCCCGCCCCCTAAAAAAAACCAATAGTAATGATAATCATAATAAGAAGAAGAACATTAACAACAAAAACAACAAAAACAACATCTACAACTACAGAAACTAGGCTGTGTGCGCATTCCACACGTTATTGTAATGAACACACGAAAAGTGTAATGTTTGTTGAGTGGATATGCGATCTGGGTATTTACAAGTGGCGAATTTGGAAAGGAGAACTATCAATGAGGCACGAAAGGGTAATGTATGTAATATGGTAGATCAGAAAAATTATTACCTCCCCTTGTGCAGAAGAAGTTGAGCACGAAAGCTTCAATGATTTCTAACGACTTGTCTGCCCGCCCACACAGGAGGATGGCCCAGAAGATATATTTGCTGTCACTGATTCGCTAGAAGAAAGCAAATCGAAAGTCTTTTTTTTTTTTTTTTTTTTGCGTCATAAAGTTGCATGTAAATATCAGTTCCCCTCTGATATTAAAAAAGTAAGTGCGTATCCTTTACAGGAGGGTGCAGAACCAGCCCCAGCATGTTTTAGCTGTTGTTATTTTTCTAGGCAAATTTTACGTTCAGTAGTTTGCCAGTGCTTTTTGAAAAGTCAGCTCTAGGTACCACTGTCGAAACCAAAGCAAGACAAGCAGTCCGCTGCTGGGGTCGAACATGGCACCCCAGCATTACGAAGCTCGTTCGCAACGCCTAAGCCACTGACACCGATAATCGGCCGACGCCTCTGATACTGCACTCTTTAATTATTCAAGTAAGGCAACGGATCCATCTCCACACTTTCAAGTGTACTGGATATTTAGTGCTAAAACTATATTTTACGGACCAATCGACACTTGGTGGCTGGTGTGATCGACATGACTTCGGCCGCCTTTACTTCCCATGACTTTACCTGACACCTATTCAAAGCTAGGTCAACCTGAAAGACAGTCATTTTTTGAATGAAAAAAAAAAAAAAAAGTCCGGTTCCACACCGACGCGGTCCCTTCATCTTGAGATCCGCAGGCAAGCCTGTAGCCGTTACACCCCGTCGGTTTCTTTAATTATTTATCGTATCATCTTTTGTGTGCCGCTAGTTGTTCACATAGGACTAACATCGATTCTCCCACTCCGCTCTACTGCAAGCAGCTCTCTCGATTTCTGACATGAAGTTCAGCCCAGCGTTTTGAGCCCCTCGTAATAATAGTGTTTCCCTTGGGTGTCCTCTTTTTCTCAGACCTTTTGTTTCCCATTTTAGTGCATGTTTTGCAGTTCTTTGCCCATTTGGTCTCAGAGTGTGCCCAATAAATTTCCCCTCCCCCTTTGTGTTACTGCAGTAGAAACTCGTAGTTGTCCACACATTTCTCTGATCTCTTCCCTTAGTTTGCATTCATCCTATTTTATGTTCATGATTTTTCTCTGACAATTTTGGTTTTGTGCAAATGCATTTAACTTTTGTTCCATATCTTTGGTAGTTCTCCAACTGTGGCTGGCATATTGAAATAACGTTAGAATTGAAAATTTTTAGGTGTCTGTATAACTTCGAGCTCCATATTTGGTATTAAAGCTGTATAACTTCAAGTTCCATATTTGGCCTGAAAGCTGTATAACTTTAAGTTCCATATTTGGTCTTAAAGCTGTATAACTATGAGCTCCATATTTGGTCTGAAAGCTGTATAACTAAGAGCTCCGCATTTGGTCTGAAAGCCGTATAACTAGGAGCTCCATATTTGGTCTGAAAGCTGTATAACTAGGTGCTCCATATTTGGTCTGAAAGCTGTATAACTTGGAGCTCCATATTTGGTATGAAAGCTGTATAACTAGGAGCTCCTTATTTGGTCTGAAAGCTGTATAACTAGGAGATCAATATTTGATCTGAATGCTGTATAACTAGGAGCTCCATATTTGGTCTGAAAGCTGTATAACTAGGAGCTCCATATTTGGTCTGAAAACTGTATAACTAGCTCCATATTTGATCTTAAAGCTGTATAACTAGGAGCTCCATATTTGGTCTGAAAGCTGTATAACTTGGAGCTCCATATTTGGTCTGAAAGCTGTATCACTAGGAGCTCCATATTTGGTCTGAAAGCTGTATAACTAGGAGCTCCATATTTGGTATTAAAGCTGTTTAACTGTAAGTTCCATATGTGGTCTTAAAGCTGTATAACTAGGAGCTCCATATTTGGTATTAAATCTGTATAACTGTAAGTTCCATATTTGGTCTTGAAGCTGTATAACTAGGAGCTCCATATTTGGGATTAAAGCTGTATAACTAGGAGCTCCATATTTGGTATTGAAGCTGTATAACTGTAAGTTCCATATTTGGTCTGAAAGCTGTATAACTAGGAGCTCCATATTTGGTATTAAAGCCGTATAACTGTAAGTTCCATATTTGGTCTTAAAGCTGTATAACTAGAAGCTCCATATTTGGTATTAAAGCTGTATAACTGTAAGTTCCATATTTGGTCTTAAAGCTGTATAACTAGGAGCTCCATATTTGGTATTGAAGCTGTATAACTGTAAGTTGCATATTTGGTCTTAAAGCTGTTTAACTAGGAGCTCCATATTTGGTATTAAAGCTGTATAACTAGGAGCTCCATATTTGGTATTAAAGCTGTATAACTGTAAGTTCCATATTTGGTCTTAAAGCTGTATAACTAGGAGCTCCATATTTGGTATTAAAGCTGTATAACTGTAAGTTCCATATTTGGTCTTAAAGCTGTATAACTAGGAGCTCCATAGTTGGTATTAAAGCTGTATAACTGTAAGTTCCATATTTGGTCTTAAAGGTGTATAACTAGGAGCTCCATATTTGGTATTAAAGCTGTATAACTGTAAGTTCCATATTTGGTCTTAAAGCTATATAACTAGGAGCTCCATATTTGGTATTAAAGCTATATAACTGTAAGTTCCATATTTGGTCTTAAAGCTCTATAACTAGGAGCTCCATATTTGGTATTGAAGCTGTATAACTGTAAGTTGCATATTTGGTCTTAAAGCTGTATAACTAGGAGCTCCATATTTGGTCTTAAAGCTGTATAACTAGGAGCTCGAACTGGTTGCTGGGATACATCTTGTAATGTCTGCATATTTCTAGAGGGATCCAACGATAACGAACTTGTCTGTCTGACTTCCGGTATGGCGGCGCTAGCAACCATGATTATTTCACGGCAAAAACTGTGCGTATTCAATCGGTTTTCATCGCTTAAATTAAACCTCTTACCAGTTCAAACACATGACGTCAATGTTTTCCACCGCTGGACACTCGAGGATATCAGGTTTCTTTACTTGTTGCCTCGTTGGTTACACTGGCTGTGGTAGAAACAACAGACGAGCTGGAGTTTGTAGCTATCCTTGCGGCATCATCAGTGATTTCTGGGTTGGTGTCTATTCAAAGATGGAGCTTTTTAATAAATCAACTGTGTATTGAACTTCAGGAAGAGTCTTGTCAACAAGGGCTTCACAGTGCAGCAGATGTTTAAGAGTGCACAAAGTTTCCTAATGTCCATGGGATTTAGCAAAATGTTGCCTTCTGTCTGGGAGAAGTCCGGGTAGATGGAACCCGTTAGCTTTGCACAGCAGTCCATCTAGGAGACGGCAAACTCCGAAGTTAAACCCCCAAGTTCAAGGTGGACCAACGTGCTGAGGAACTGGATGGCCACGGGTGAGCTGGTCGTGAACGTTGGACATCAGGCGGGCGTGCGGGGCGGCACCAGGCGTATGGACTCCTACGGGACATCCATTGCCCCTTCCCTAGCAGGCAGGCAATACTAGGGCGACCGGTCATTTCCTGCAGTACTCTATCTTTTCGTATGGATTTTAAAAATATGCATAAGAATCGTCGCCGGAGCTACAGGGCATGTGCTTTGCGCGTGACACATTATTCAGCAGTTAGTGAAGAGAGAGTGAGGAGGAGACGACGAGGAAATGAGGAGAGAAGAAGGCATAGAAATAGGAGGGCGGGTGCTAGGAGAACAAGGCGAAAAGCGGAGAGATTGAGTTTTAATCATGTAAGAGTAGTATACTGGAACTGTCGGAGTGCTAGGCAGAGAGGTCCTGTACTGGAGAGGTTGATTTTTGATTTTGATGTCATGATGCTCCAGGAGTTAAAGACAGACAGATATCATTGCCCGGGGTACGTCAGTTATATAAACCCTGTTGGACAGAGACATGGACAAGGTCTAGTGGTAAAGGAGGGAGTGAAGCATGTGGTGCTTGACTTGAGCCAGTGGAACCACAGTGAACGAGAGGTTCAAGGAATACAGGTGGAAATTGGTGGCCTAAGTTGCAACCTCATAAATATATATGCCACGGTAGACTGCTTTGTCAGAAGTGAACAATGGAGCTGGCTCAAGGAATTGGAGGAGTTACCAGGTGATAGGTTACTCATATGTGGGGATTTCAACGCGAGGAACAGAGAATGGGACAGCAGTGGAGAAAACAGACAGGGAATTGCTCTTGCAGAGGCCATGGTTGACTCCGATATGGTCTGCATCAATGATGGGAGGCCGACTAGAATGGCAATGAGGCCTGGAGATGCAGACACAGCCATTGACTTGACATTTGTCTCTCAGTCGTCGGTTTTAGATGTTAAATGGACTGTCCTGAATGACCATGGGAGTGATCACCTACCATGTTCAGTCTTGATTTCTAAACACAGTAAGGTTAATGTTGGGAGAGCACGCAAGACCTTCCAGTATAAGTGGACCAACAATCTACTTGGACGCCTCAGACGGGGAGCATGCAAAAGGACTGCCAGAACTAATTTTCTACAACCCCCATGGTGTACTCCAGAAGTAGAACAGGCATGGAAGGCAAAGAGAGCCGCAGTGAAGCAGCTAAAGAAAGTACGACAGACAACCTCAAGCTCACGAGAGGAAGTGGAGATGGCGGAGAATGTGAAAAAGGATAAGGTGGAGGTTTACTAGCGCTGTGCTGCAGAGGCCAAAAGAGCAAAGTGGGAAACTTTTGTGAATGACATGGGAGGCGATAAAACATTGGGGAAATTCTGGAAACTGCAAATGCATATGCAAAGAAAAAGATCGGCCTATGACAGTCGGAACAATTTGTAGAGACGATGGTGTGCGTGTGACAACAGACAAGGAGAAAGGGGAGGCTTTTCTCCATAGGTTTATAGCTCAGACAGATCATAATGATGTAAACATCAGGGATGCAGTTAGAAAGGAGTTAGCTGGCACCTTGAAAAATATGCATTATGAAGACATGATACAAGTGGAAGATATCAGACAAATTTTGAAAAAAGCAAAAGACACTGCACCAGGGCCTGATGGTGTCAGGTATGGTCACATGAAGGCTTTGAGCGATGTAGACCTGGCAGAGATGGCCGACTGTTTTAACCAGAGTATTAAGACAGCATCAGTACAGCAAGACTGGGTGCACAGCTATCTAATCCCACTAACAAAACCTTTTAAAGATCATTCTAAGCTTAGTGGTTTCAGAATCATCACCTTACAAAACACATTTGGGAAGGACTTGGAGAAGATAGTTGCTGTAAAGCTACAAGAATTTTTGGAAAGGGGGAAGCTTCTCCCAAGAGGTCTGGGAAGTTACAGGCCAGGAAAGGACACTTGGGCAAATGCGGCCACTTTTGCTTTTGACGTCTATGAAGGGTTCCAGAACAGACAGGAAACTATGGCGGTAGGACTGTATCTCGAGGATGCTTATAAAAGAGTGAGATACGACATCTTAATGACTGCACTGAGGGAGAAGGAGGTCAGTCTATGGCTGGTGAATTGGGTTGCAGCTGTCCTGTATTCACGTCGGGTTGCTCTCCGACTGGGCTCATGGACCTCTGAACCATGCACTTTAGCCCCAGGACTGCCACAGGGATCCGCCATCTCGCCTGTGCTCTTTAACGTGCAAGATTGCAAGCCTGGAGGCACCAGGAGTTGGAAGGATACTGACTTTTGCGGATGATATACTTGCATATAGGCAGGGGGAAGAGAGGGAGCAAACAGCCCGGGAGCTACAAGCGACAGTAGACAGACTGTGGTGTACAGAAATGAAGGCTGTCGTCCACCCGGAAAAGGCGTCTGTTTTGTGGTGTTCTCTGGACAACAGAATCGTTAAAACTAATGTCCCAAGTCTCACGATAGATGGTAGAGACGTCAACAGAGAGAGCAAACTGAAGTATCTGGGAATTACATTTGGCAGGAGCCTGTCATTTAAGGACCATGTGGAGAGTGTTGTGACTAGATGCCAAAAAGGACTTAGTGCACTTAAGACTATGGCTGCAATTGACATAGAGCAGAGAATGCTTTTCACACTATATCAGCACCTGATCCTGTCAGTGGTGGATTATGGCCTGGGACTGCTTACCGTCTCAAAGAGTCAGATGGACAAACTAGAGCGCATACAGAACGCGGCTATGCGGGTCATTCTGGGTTGCACCAGAGACACCCCAGTGGTGTGTATGCGATACATCCCTCGTTTGCCGACGGTTGCAGATAGGCACAAGGTGATGCAGGCGAAGTCATACCTCAGGGTAGCTGCAGACACAGACCACCCTCTGCATGAAGCTCTGGGTGCAGTTAAGGGTCAGCGGCTGATAAGAGGGAGGTCATGGATGGCTCAGGCAGAAGACGCAATCAGACAGGTTTGCATCCTTGAGAACATTAGGCGAGGAGAGGAGTGGGTCAAAGTGCCACCTGAGCAGTCAGACTTGTGTAGAGTCATAATCATGCTAAGCCGGGAATGCAGAGACTGGCCAGCAGGTGCCACAGAGGTGGAAATTCAGCAATTAAGTCAAGATAATGCTCGCTCAGAGGATTTGATCATTTACACAGACGGTTCAGTGTCAAGAGGCAAAAGAACTGCTTGGGGCTTTTTAGCAAAAGTTAATGGTCGACGTTTGGTGCAGCAGAGCCTAGCATATGATACCACAACATCCAGCTTAAGAATGGAGGTGGAGGCGGTCACTGCAGCTTTCCGCTGGCTAGAGAACACGACACACACACACACATTGTAATTGTAACTGATTCAGAAAGCATGCTGAGGAAGATCAGAACAGGTATGCTTCGTGCAGAGTTGCATGCTTCGCTGCGGAGGATACGATGGAGGAGTATTGTCTGGATTTTTTCACCGGGTCCCGCCGGTGTGTTGGGAAATGAACAAGCGGACAGACTGGCTGGCTCTGCACAACTTGGTGGAATACTGCTACATGATAGGGCAGACGTGGATAGTGCCTTGTGGGAGAGCGTGTACAATGCGGAGGAGCAGATGGATCACTACAGTTTGGTGAGATTGATGCAGTTGGGGGTGACGAGAGGTTCTGGCAGAAGCTCGAGGCTCAGAGGAAAGGCAAGACGGACATTTAATCAGAAAGCTACTGGCACCATTAGTATCGGAACTCTTCGCTGGCTGCTGAAGATGGAGACGGAGCGCTTATGGGAATGCCCCGGGTGCTGTGATGTCGGTTCTTGAATCAAATCAAATCAACTAGGAGCTCCATATTTGGTCTTAAAGCTGTATAAAAAGGAGCTCCATATTTGGTCTGAAAGTTGTATAACTAGGAGCTCCATATTTGGTCTGAAAGTTGTATAACTAGGAGCTCCATATTTGGTCCTAAAGCTGTATAACTAAGAGCTCCATATTTGGTCTTAAATCTGTATAACTAGCAGCTCCATATTTGGTCTGAAAGCTGTATTACTAAGAGCTCCATATTTGGTCTTAAAGCTGAATAACTAGGAGCTCCATATTTGGTATTAAAGCTGTATAACTAGGAGCTCCATATTTGGTATTAAAGCTGTATAACTAGGAGCTCCATATTTGGTATTAAAGCTGTATAATTGGGAGCTCCATATTTGGTATTAAAGTTGTGTAACTAGGAGCGCCATATTTGGTCTTTAAGCTGTATAACTAGAAGCTATATATTTGGTCTTTAAGCTGTATAACTAAAAGATCCATATTTGGTCTTAAAGCTGGATAACTAAAAGCTCCATATTTGGTCGTGAAGCTGTAAAACTAGGAGCTCCATATTTGGTCTTTAAGCTGTATAACTAAAAGCTCCATATTTGGTCTTTAAGCTGTATAACTAAAAGCTCCATATTTGGTCTTTAAGCTGTATAACTAAAAGCTCCATATTTGGTCTTTAAGCTGTATAACTAAAAGCTCCATATTTGGTCTTTAAGCTGTATAACTAGAAGCTCCATATCTGGTCTTTAAGCTGTATAACTAAAAGCTCCATATTTGGTCTTAAAGCTGTATAACTAAAAGCTCCATATTTGGTCGTGAAGCTGTAAAACTAGGAGCTCCATATTTGGTCTTTAAGCTGTATAACTAAAAGCTCCATATTTGGTCTTAAAGCTGTATATCTAAAAGCTCCATATTTGGTCGTGAAGCTGTAAAACTAGAAGCTCCATATTTGGTCTTTAAACTGTATAACTAAAAGCTCCATATTTGGTCTTTAAGCTGTATAACTAGAAGCTCCATATCTGGTCTTTAAGCTGTATAACTAAAAGCTCCATATTTGGTCTTAAAGCTGTATAACTAAAAGCTTCATATTTGGTCGTGAAGCTGTAAAACTAGGAGCTCCATATTTGGTCTTTAAGCTGTATAACTAAAAGCTCCATATTTGGTCTTAAAGCTGTATATCTAAAAGCTCCATATTTGGTCGTGAAGCTGTAAAACTAGAAGCTCCATATTTGGTCTTTAAGCTGTATAACTAAAAGCTCCATATTTGGTCTTAAAGCTGATAACTAAAAGTTCCATATTTGGTCGTGAAGCTGTAAAACTAGGAGCTCCATATTTGGTCTTAAAGGTGTATAACTTAGAGCTCCACATTTTGTTAAGGTGTTTAAAGACTATTGTTGCTTTGTCAATGCGTTTCATTCTTACCTTCATTGTATCTGCTCGAGTGTAAAAATTGCTACCCAAATAGGTGTACTGGTTTGTAATTTTTTTTTTCTTGCATGACATTTACATGATTTGCAGTTGGTATCTTTAATATATTAGCTTCCTCATAACTTATTTGTAGTCCTTTTTTTGATACTGTAGACAACAAATCGTCTGTTTTTCTTTGCACGTCTCTGTTGTCTTGACTTACCAGAACAATGTCATCTGCGAAATCCATCTGCGTTTATTCTCTACCCAGGAAATGACCGTATTGTTTTTGGAAGATTGTTTGAATACTTATTAAAGGGCTACTCTAGACAACAAGGGAGATAGAATACAGCCGTATTTTACTTCAGTTTTCCCAAAACCAGTTCACTTAGACCATTTTCAGTGCGCACTGCACATTCTGAACCATCCTTTAAATTTCTAATAAAGTGTATTTGACTGGTATGCCGTAGAATTCCAAAATGCTAAAAGTGAGAATCTATGGAAGCTACTAAAGGCCTTCATGAAATCAGTAAATTCAGGATGAGAGGTTGGTGCTTCTAATTGTGATCTTCTAGACCATATTTGGTCTAGGTAATTATTTGATCCAGACATATTGTTCCAGTTCGAAAACAAGCTTCTTCTTCTTCTATAATGATTGTATCAACTGCTTCTTTAATTCGATTGAAGATTACTTTGCAAAATGTTTTGACACAACAGATGACACGGTAATTTCTCTCCAACTTTTGCAGTCGTTAAGATGATATGTTTTATGTAATTTTCACAATTATTCGTTTGTTCCGTTGTGTTTTCTCTCTGCATATTTTGTTAAATAGTTCGAGCACTTGTTGGATAGTTGTCTCATCTTTTCCTTTAGGCATTTTTGCTGTGAAGTCATCAACACCCGCCATCTTGTTATTTGCCAGGGAATGTATTGCTTTTTAAAATTATTTCTGTAACAAAATCTGCCTCAAATTTAATTATTACGTTTTTTTTTTAAACTGTCCACTTCTAGGACTTTATACTCAAAGATTGCCACCCATTGACTCAAAGAGATACTGACAATCCAACCGAACAAATCCCCAAAATCCTGCTCAACCGCATTTAACAATTATATTAGATCAGCGACGGTCACAAAGCAGCCTACAGACTCGATCTGCGTGGTTAAATGATCAAGATATTAGCCCTAGTTTTTTCCCTAGCCCTATGTCAACATACAATCATGCACAAACACGGAGTCTTTCAACTGAACTACATAAATCACTTTTTTTTTACACTAAACACTTCGGAGCGGCGTCCGTGGCTTAGGCGTTGCGAGTCCGACTCGTAATTTCAAAGTACCGCGATCGAAACCCACTGCTGGCTGCGTGGATTTTTATCATGGTATGGTGCGTCGCAGGGCGACCCAGCCTAAAATGGTTACTATGATGTATGTCCTGGGGAAGCAAAGACGGCCGGTGCAATGCTGACCACATTACCTACCCAACGTCGATTGATTTGTACAAATATAGGCCCTCTTCCCATTTACCCGATACGCCTAAGGGCGTGAAAAAGGATCTTTACTTTTTTTAAATACACTTCTTTGTTTGTGCTGTCTGTCACACCCTCGGCAGACGACCTGCCGTTCTACGGAAAGCGACCGAGCCATATAGGTAAAACCCGGTGCAGCAATATCGATTCTCTCGATTTAAACCCTTTAGCTGTAGAACTTTAGGCTGATAGACCAACAGGCAAACGACCCAACCAATGAGATAACGCATCCACATTCCTTCCATACAAAATATCCAATGTGTTCAACCTGGTTCTTGGTAAACATTGGTTGCAATTGAGGTCCCGCTTTATTTTGGATGCCCCCCCCCCCCCCACCCCCACTCCCCACTACCCCACCTCGATGTTCCTTTATAGATTTATACCAGCCACTCTCGAAACGTTAGGTAAATGTCCTTTTCGTGCACTGTGAGGCGGAATAAGAACATTGGACCGGAACTATATTTTATAGACTAATCACTACTCCGTAGAATTTTCAAAAATATTTTTAAAAAAGGGTGGGGGGGGGGGGGGGGTGTTTGTAATAACAAGGAAGTTAAAATGTTTTCGGCGTTGATTCCCTAAGGGAAAATAGGTATATATTGATTGCCTCCCGAAAGAGCATATTGCAAAAGTCGAAACATAGGAGGCTTCCTTCGAAGTCAGGGTGCATCGGAGGCAAGTGACCAATAAATAATCCACATCCGTAAAATGGATGAGCACGAAACACTCAAAATTTGGTGCAAAACCAAAGTCCAGAAGTGGACGAACAACCAGAACCAGGAGGAGGTGGAGCAGAATGAGGAGGAGAAGGTGAAGAAGAAAAAAAAAAGAAGAAGAAGAAGAAGAAGAAGAAGAAGAAGAAGAAGAAGAAGAAGAAGAAGAAGAAGAAGAAGAAGAAGAAGAAGAAGAAGAAGAAGAAGAAGAAGAAGAAGAAGAAGAAGAAGAAGAAGAAGAGGAAGAAGAAGAAGAAGAAGAAGATGAAGAAGACGAAAAAGAAGAAAAAGAAGAAGAAGAAAAAGAAAAAGAGGAAGAAGAAGAAGAAGAAGAAGAAGAAGAAGAAGAAGAAGAAGAAGAAGAAGAAGAAGAAGAAGAAGAAGAAGAAGAAGAAGAAGAAGAAGAAGAAGAAGAAGAAGAAGAAGAAGAAGAAGAAGAAGAAGAAGAAGAAGAAGTCAATATCAAGGGCTTAGAATGAAAAAGATGATGATGATGAGGATGATCAAAATGAAAAGGAGAGGAAGGCAGACTAGACGATGAAAAGATGATAAAAATGAAGAAGAGGAAGAAGAAGAAGAAGAAGAAGAAGAAGAAGAAGAAGAAGAAGAAGAAGAAGAAGAAGAAGAAGAAGAAGAAGAAGAAGAAGAAGAAGAAGAAGAAGAAGAAGAAGAAGAAGAAGAAGAAGAAGAAGAAGAAGAAGAAGAAGAAGAAGAAGAAGAAGAAGAAGAAGAAGAAGAAGAAGAAGAAGAAGAAGAAGAAGAAGAAGAAGAAGAAGAAGAAGAAGAAGAAGCAGCAGAAGCAGAAGCAGAAGAAGAAGAAGAAGAAGAAGAAGAAGAAGAAGAAGAAGAAGAAGAAGAAGAAGAAGAAGAAGAAAAAGAAGAAGAAGAAGAAGAAGAATGAGGATGAGGAGGTGGTGGGGGAGGAGGAGGAGCAGGAGAAGAAGCATAATTATCACCAACTGAGAGCCACTGATGCACAGATACTATATCCAACATTTGTTTCAACTGTTATGTTTTAACACGTAATCTGTTCATTTCCGGCTTTCTCAAAGGGCGTGAATGGACAACGTCATAAACGCATAGTCCAGACCACAAACATGATGTCTATACGGTTGTCTGCGATAAAAGGTATGATTTCTGATCCATCAGCCTGTGCTTCCACAAGAAAGTGCCTCAAATTGCTACGATCTGGCGCTTGTATTCGAAAGTGGTAACAGTTCTACTCATGTCAGCTTTGTGGAGCCTGGCTGATGGTCGAGCGGGCTTTCATGTATACGCAGACACAAGGGAGCTGACCTAGCAGCTCAGACACCCCCACCCTCTCTAAAATATTTAGGGGCTGATGGCCTCTCACTTTGTATTTTTAGGGGTCGAAAGTACCCCAACCCCCCACCCCCCCCCCTCCCCAACCCCCCACCATTCCATTGTCCCCCATCCCCACTCCATTTTTCCTTATAAAATGTTCAAGGGGTTAAGTCCAACCTCCCTCCACCGACTCCTAATCATGCAAACAAAGTCCCTTTTAAAAAACAAAATGTGTGTTCATGTTTTATAATATTCCAAATATTTGTGTTTGTCTTTTGGTGCAAAATAATAAAGATAATTATTTAATCAATCGATTAATAAATCAATCAACCAATCAATCATTCAACATGTTCAGAACGTCGCTATCTTTCATATTTCATAGCACATACATCTTTGAAATCCTCTATCAACGTTCGCGGTGTTCGACCTATGCCTCATTTTTCCGGAAACGGCACCCTCTATCACCCTAAAATCAATAACTAGGAGCTGCGAAGACTTAAGGCTGGGTGTCCGCCTCGAATGCTAGTGATTTCTGGTTAAATCTCTCGTAAGGGCTTTAATTTTTACACGTTGACTTGGATTTATAATAATCGTCGAGGTCTCTGGGTAGTGAGATCAGACGCCCGTGTGTATTGTTGCGCACGTTATCAATCCATTGGCAGTTGGAAATCGAAAAGAGTAGCCTAAAAGCCCTGCACGTGCAAATCTTGGAGTTTAAAATCTATCCAAAGTATTTCAGGATCCTCGGCGGTGCTACTAAGCCCGTGCACTGTGTTGAGCTTCTTCGGACTCAAACTTAAGTTAGAAGAACTGAGCACTTATGGGTTACCACCCGTGTGACATGATGTTGATCAGTGGTTCAAAACTTCACAACCTCAAAAACTATAACTATAATGATATTACTAATATAAGCATCAACCCCTTGAGCTCCAACTCATCTCCATGAACAGGACTGAACGCTCCACCCCCTCCCCGCCCCGACGCTCTCTCTAATATCTCCTTTGTATTAGCCTTACTCAAAACATTTACCAATTGTTTGAGGTTGTTGAGAAAAGTATCACAAAGCTAAAAATTGTATTCAGAGAAATCGATAGACACTCTCATAAAGTAGAACCGGTT